>CM040239.1:4358751-4402957 GCA_022545495.1 Chrysanthemum lavandulifolium | reverse complement strand
TTTGACATTCACCGGGCGCCTCTTTTCATTGAAATTGATGAATATTGGCACCAATCCACTTGATTTACGCATAAGTTTGAGAGTGGAATCCTTCTTGACCCGGTAGTCGGCAAGGGTAATATTATTGTCGTCAAGAACCATATCGTTAAAGATCAGTGTCTGCTCATCAAGAGGCATAGAAACCTTAGCTCTTATCTTCAACTTCACACTGATGATTGTGTCTGAGCCTTTAACTTGCAGGGAGAATGTCTTTCCATCGTATGTCTTGACAGATATAGCTGCACAAGAAAATATTACGATATGAACACGGCAAACCAATAATAAATGATCAATTATTTCAAACAATGTATTTCACTGTTTCGTTAAGCGGTTCATTTTACATCCTGTTGACGTATGTGTCCGGACGACACGTGCCAGACCGAAGAATCTCCATCACTCCGGAGGTCATTGCCGGAAGGCGGATGCTACTCTCATCCGATCGGCATGTGCCGAAGGACCATAAAGGTATACACTCCTTTTTATGCAGGTACACCCCTTTTACCCAGCAGTCCGAGCAATGGCGGACCTCTTTGAGGCGGGGAGGTCCCGCCCCTCAAAATTTTCGGCACCTAGGCAAATATTATAGGTTTTAAGGACTATGCCACCTAAAACAAATCGGATTTTAATTGGTCAAGTTCCGCCGAGTCAGGGCAAGATTGTGTCTCCTCCACGTGACGACACCTAGCGCATAGACTAGGTATAGGTATTGTGCCAAAGCTTGGCTATAAATAGCCAAGCCCATCTCTCACATAAACCAGGTTCTACACTCTCTCTCTCTCTACATCTTACTTCATCTCTCTACAAACAAAACACAATGC
Organism: Chrysanthemum lavandulifolium; assembly: GCA_022545495.1. NCBI lineage: Eukaryota > Viridiplantae > Streptophyta > Magnoliopsida > Asterales > Asteraceae > Chrysanthemum > Chrysanthemum lavandulifolium. Next base: position 4,402,100 of record CM040239.1, on the reverse strand, counting down.
ATACATATACTAAATCCTTTATAACGGAGGATCTGACTTGACCGTCGGAGGGTGGTTCCCGGGGCTTAGGCCTCGGGACCCCTTCTAACGGGTTTCTTCATGTGTGTAGCATACTTCAAATCTCGGGACAACGAAGAATGGCACGAGAGAGCTGTCAAGATCATCCCGACGGAAAAATGCTTCAACAAATTGGCGCCTTCCGTGGGACCCGTAATTCAATCTACCAATAGTTATGAATGATGGGTCGCTTTTTCAGTCTGGAACAGGACATCAATGTCTGGTATGGGCATTCGGTAGGCATCCGGTATGGACGTCAAGAAGACGGACATCATGAACAGACCATGGTTTCCTTCGGTCAAGATGTTCAGATATACAGTCTCGTTCGGGTATGCAGGGTCGAAAAAGACACTGTACCATTCAGATGTGTTGTGCCGTTCGGAGGTACTGTCTCGTTTGGATATGCCAGAAACGGGTTTCATCCGTTGGATACAAAAAGCAGAATGGTGAGGGGTTTGTTGGCTAAGATCTGGATATGTGTTTCTTGGACCAACTACATGGATTAGTACTGTACTTCTGGTATTGATTCGGTACTAATGCGTAAACTCTTCCATTTCGTCATGTCAGTTGTATATCGGTATGTTTCCAATACCTTCGGTCTTTGCCGGCTGTCATGACAAAACATAACTGCATAATTAGATCACATGCTGAAAACCAGGATATTATCATTTTCATCTGCTTTCTAACATGCTTTCTGATCGAAACTTAAAACCTTTGGATATTTTGAGATTATTTACTTTTTGTTCTTCATGATCTTGCTGCTATGAACTTTGTATACAAGTAATGTGCTATATACATGCAGGATACTTGTTTAATATGATAGTTTTTTAATCAATAGTACATCAGTACCGATTACTTGAAACATAACTAAAACAAACCCAATGTGGTTGTATATTCTTATTTGGATTTTTGGAAATCATATTAATAATGATGGTAATAATAAATGGTTATTTATGCTGTTTGTGAAGAAATAGCCCATAGATGCGCCTTTAAGGTAGAAGCATAACTTTTGAATAAATAAACACATGATTAATGCCCAATGGAACTGTTGCCTAAGTCGTGAAGGGGATATTTCTCCCTTGACGATGAATTTACCGTATAATAATATATTGGAACGCAGGGGCTAATGACTCTTTGTAAAATTGTGCCTATGGCCATAAAGCAAAAGCTCTTGTCACAAACTTGAAAAACGGAGGCACGTGAATTATCTATACTCCTACTATGTACTTTTAAGATAGTACTCTACTAACCATTCGAAGTTACAGTATTTTATATCTAAAGTCAAACTTTTTGTAAAGAGACAAGTTACATCAACAAGTTACATCAACAACTTTTTGTAAGATAGTACCTAAATGCATGGATAATGTACAAGCAATATAGCGTACCTCTATTAAATATATGTAATGACATGCCCTATCAAATAACTAGCTTAATATAAGTATATGCTATAAGTCATAAAGCAAAGGAAAGAATGGGCATTAGATGAGGTGACCAGGCATGGTGGGTTTTTACCAAGGTTATTAATAGCGCGAGGCGTGGCATGGCGGCATAACCAAGCCTCACGCCTTTGCGATCAAGGCGAAACTTTTGCGTTTATAAGGCGTGACATAAGGCGGCAAAAAGTATGAAAATATTTATATATTCATATCATAATTCATATATATCGATATTACAAAAGCATGTGTCATAAGGCGGTGTGGCGGCATGTCCAAACCTCGCGCCTTTGCGAGCATTTTAGAACAGTGGTTTTTACTCTAACCTTCCGGTCAGTAGATTTGTCTATCTCTACACACCTTTGGAAATAACATAAAACTAATGGACATGCATATCTAAAAGTTTAGTGTTTAACTAAAGCATTGATTTTTGTCTCATAAAATATAGGTTGCTAAAATGATATAATGTTTGAATTGGTGGGTCACGTAGTAATTAAAATCATCCATCCTTAACTTTTATGTATACCGCGACAGCATTGTTTAATATTTTAACGTATGATATCTTGATACGCTCAAACAGTTATTATGTGTACATGTCTACATTTTGTTTTAGAGTCTTGCGTTAAGTCCATAAAAAAAAATCAAGTATAAATGCAATCTTGTGTTAAGTTCGTGTTAATAAATTGTAGCGAATCTCATATGCATATAACCATGCATGAATATAAACTCTTTGTAAAATACTCTAAATGTACTTTCCCATCAAAGAGATTTGTGAAAGTGATAGTGCTTAACCTAAAAGTGATAATGCTAGCGAGTATGTTTAGAGTGCTATTTGATAAAAGATTATATATATCGGCTAGTGATATGACTCGACTTTGAATAAGAAGTAGAGTAAAGAAACGTTTCTTACCGCTGAGTAAGTCTTTTTTACTATTCATCCTTTTTGAAAAGTTGGTTGTCTATTTTTTACGTGAAAAAAAAAAAACATTAACTAAGCATATAATCTTTTGTAAATACTTAAAATAAATAGCATTGACTACCTTTTTAGTCTTTAACCTTTCTGTACTACTTATGCTTTTGATGGCAAAGGTCCATATATACACGTGTTTTTCTATTATCACACTGATTTACAACTTTAATTTATGGGTACAACTCAAAGTTTCTATAGATTATTGTCCTTTTATCTGTATCAAAAAAGAAGAATGATGGTATCTTCTTGTATCTTCGAACCTTTGTACGTCTATGTGTGAGGTCCTTGCACTCTGAAAGCTTATAAAAATAAACGTATGTAGATCTAGAGATTACAACATCACATTTTTCGTGTGTTTAACGCATTACCTTCTTAACCTTGATCCTACACACATACTCTAATAACACTCATCTTTACAAAACAAATAAGGTGTAAGAATTTGGATTATACGGCAAATTTATTACAAGCAAAGTACAAGTAAAAAAAAGGGCCTTTGTGAATTTTTATATCCTCGAATATAAAGACAAATACATTTGCTCATAATGAACTGGAAACCAAAACCCCGAAATAATTTTAAAAAGAAAATATTTTTTAAGTGCTTGTATCCCTCACATAATTGGATGAATGATTTTTGCACACATCATTTTACATCACTATTAGAATATTGTGAGAGCACTTTATAAAAGATAAACGTGCAGGCTCAAGCACAAAATGTTAAATTACTTGAATAATATTTGGACATTATAATAGAGATCGTTGATGACAAGGTCTGATCACTGGATTTGTCAATCTCTGGGCACCTTTGAAAATAGCATTAAATTGCCTATTATTTTCTGCTTATGACATCCGGACCACTAATTGTCCGGCTGATAAACCTCCGTCTACTGTTGGTACAATTGACAACTTCTATTGCCCTTACATATTAGGCTTCAAGTGTTAACATTCTTAACTGCTTTTTACTAGAAAACAAGTTGCTCGACATAATCCTATATTCTAGATCAAATATGTTTTTTGGTACGACCCAATCTTATGAAACTGAAAGGATTATGTCAATGCTTTTATTACGTGATAAACGGACATATACACCTAAAAGTTTTGCTAAAAACATTGCTTTTCATCTCTGAGAGTTTTTGTCTTTCAGTCACCATAAATCACACGAGTGTCTTGAAAAATGAAAGGAAAATTAAAAGATCTTATCTGGATATTTAAATAATATTGTGGTACAGACTTAAAATATTAAGACAACAATGTTTGATCAATGTCTTAAAGTATTGTGACATAATAGCCAAATCCGAAAAAACACCGCATATTCGATAATTAACATCCATGGGTAGGCATTATTGTTATTTGTTAATAATATGTTACTTGAGTTCAACGGTACTAAGGAGATATAGCACCGATGAACTGGGGGGAGTATAGTGGTATGACACCTCCCGTCGGTTGTATTAAGGGTTCGTTGTGACCTATTTTAAATTAATACATGTGAAATATTGTATTTTTCATAATTAACGGGAGAAAGCAAAAGCTTTCATGTTTTATTTGGCAGAATTAGCAAGCATGAGATAATGACTTTGTGGGTATCAAAGCGTGATCGAAGAGAGCAATAAACACCAGGTTTGGTACTTAACATCCATGGGTAATATTGTCATTACCAGTTGACCAAGTTATCTAATATCATGTTTCATTTAAGTTTAATGATACTAATGAGATATAGTACTGTGGAACTCGAGGGAAGTATAGTAGTATGATACCTCCACCGATTATGTTACGGTTCGGTTGTCACCTGATTGTTGTGTTGATACATTTGAAAATTGTGTTTATCTAACGGGAAAAAGAAGAAGAGTTTTCACGTCTTATTGTGCTGGAATAACTGTGTGAAGTTCCACGCTTGTAACAAGTACAAGGATAGAAAACCAAATATAGAAACTGAATCCCCGAGTGCAACGTCACTGCGGATGCCCGAGCAACATCAGTCGGATGCCCGAATGAAATTTCGGATGCCCGAATGCAACGTCACTGCGGATGCCCGAGCAACATCAGTCGGATGCCCGAATGAAATGAAATTTCGGATGCCCAAGTGCAAAGTCACAACGGATGCCCGGATGTTACGACATTTTGGATGCCCGAGTGCAAAGACATTGCGGATGCCTGGATGTTACGACATTGCGGATGCCCGAGGAACATCAGTCGGATGCCCCAGCAACACCTTTCGGATGCCCAAGTGCAAAGCATTTTGGATGCCCGAGTACAAAATGATCTCGGAAGCCCTTGTACAAAATGATCTTGGGAACTTCGTAGATAAACTAAAAGCGGCCGGCGTGTCGATGTCTACTCCGTAGATAAACTAAAAGCGGCCGGTGTGTCGATGTCTACTTCGTAGATAAACTAAAAGCGGCCTGTGTCGATGTCTACTCCGGAAGACCTTGGTGTAAGCGTCTCAAACATATAAACTTGTACCTCCAGAGCTATGTGAGTAGCAACGGTTATAAAAAACAAGTGTTTGGTGTACGTTTATGATCCAAACTTAAATCAAACATACATGCTTATACCTCCGGAGCTATATGAGTAACAATTGTAATAAAACACAAAGTGTTTGGTATAGGTTTGTGATTAATAAATAAATGATATATAACGGCACATCACAAAAAATAATGATTATGGTAGAAAAGCTATGTTTTATTTGTGCAGGAAACAAAGGGATGATGGAAAAGACATGTCTCGCTTTCGGATCTAACGATGTTTAAGTATAGCATCATTGACCATAGGTCAACGATACTATCTTGGGGACATGACGGCATATGTAGTCTAATAGACCTAACTCGCCTTATGAATCACCAACTTATGGGCCACTCGGTAAATCACTCTAAGATGGTCAATGGAGGGAAGACATGTCCGAATGATAAGACCAAAAGGTCATAAGGTACTCTTTAAGTATTACATTATCAGTCTTTTACTAATAATGCAATACTGGAGGGACATGTTGATGTATGTGTCCGAAGGACACGCGTTAGAGGAAAGAAGATATACTTGTGTTGAAGGGCACATGCCGAAAGGGGATACAAGACACGTGCCTAGAGGCAGATACAATACTTGTCTGAACGACGTGTGCCGAAAGGCATAGAGATATTCTTGAAGTATTGCATCATCGGTTTTCAACCGATAATACAATACTGGAGAGACATATTGACGTATGTGTCCGGATGGCCCACACCGAACGATAGGTTCCGAAAGGCATAAAGACACTCTCTAAGTATTGCACCATCGGTCTTTAACCGATACTACAATACTGGGGGGACATGTTGACGTATGTGTCCGGACGACACGTGCCAGACCGAAGAATCTCCATCACTCCGGAGGTCATTGCCGGAAGGCGGATGCTACTCTCGTCCGATCGGCATGTGCCGAAGGACCATAAAGGTATACACTCCTTTTTATGCAGGTACACCCTTTTACCCAGCAGTCCGAGGCAAGAACTGGACTATGCCACCTAACACGGATTTTACGGGATTGTGTCTCCACGTGACCTGACACCTAGCGCATAGACTAGGTATAGGTATTGTGCCAAAGCTTGGCTATAAATAGCCAAGCCCATCTCTCACATAAACCAGGTTCTACACTCTCTCTCTCTCTACATCTTACTTCATCTCTCTACAAACAAAACACAATGCATACATATACTAAATCCTTTATAACGGAGGATCTGACTTGACCGTCGGAGGGTGGTTCCCGGGGCTTCGGCCTCGGGACCCCTTCTAACGGGTTTCTTCATGTGTGTAGCATACTTCAAATCTCGGGACAACGAAGAATGGCACGAGAGAGCTGTCAAGATCATCCCGACGGAAAAATGGCACGAGAGAGCTTCAACACATCCAATATAACTATTGCTAGATGGTAAGGATTCTAGATTTACAGAAAAAAAATACATCACAAACTTTTCGTAATTCACCAAAACATGACTTATGAGGGCTTATGAGCTTATTTGATTTCGGCTTATATATATTATACGCCCTAGTTTTCCGGCTTATTTTGAGACTTATTATTAGTCTCAAAATAAGCCATAAAATTACGCCTTATGAAATATAAGCCGAAGTCAAATAAGCTCCACATGCCAAACTTTTACTTCCTAATTAAACTGAAAATCAGAAGTTAAATTAGACTTACTGTTTATGCCGTCAATGGTTAAATCATTTGCATCCTCATTGTCGCTGCGTTTCCTTTTTCCTGATGAAGCCATTTTCCTTCCAGGCTGGTGAAAAATGAAAGCCTTCTTTTGGGTGTTTGGGAAGCACCTTAAGATATATGGAAAAAACTTACTTAAAAACTATTGGAATGATGTAAAATTACTAATCTACCTTTACTTCATATCCCTTATAATGTTAGGGCTTTCGTCTAAGAGATTTTGGGTGCGATGGACCGTAACTAAAAAACAAGCCCCTTACAAAACAAACATGCAAGTAAAACAACACTTATCGATGCTAAAAATAAAGTTACAAATATCAAAATATACTAATCGATGCTAAAAAAAATTATAAATATCCAAAAATACTATTATTGTATAAATACTGCAATTCTTCAAGCGTTTTTCGAAGCAAAGTTTTTCACCATCTCTTTATAATCAACATTATCTAACAAATCATTCTCAATAGCTATCGATGTCAATCCATTAAATCTCTCTTGTGACATTGAGGACCGCAAGTAGGACTTTAACAACTTCACTCTAGTACAATGAATCACTAATAAATAATAAACCTTTGCGAACTAAAAATCTAAAGCTATAAAGTGACAACTACTTAACTATATAATAAACCTATATGATTATTGTGTATCGATTTATACATAAAAGTTTTACCTTCCGAACTTCCGATCAATATCGAAACTCAAATCTGTCGTATGGTTTTCTTTTTTCTTCTCTCTTTTTTTGGGACGTGAATGCATGTATATATATAGAGACAATCTAACGTCGTATTGGGCCTGTCAAATATACACATGAGTTGGGCATCTGAAAAAATTGGTGCCCCTTCAATCAATAGGCATTAATTCGGGTCTCATATTTTACTTTTATACTACTCATTTTTTAAAACTAACTTATGAACCACCTAAGTATGTGTTTGTTTTCTTTTATACCAACTACGTTCAAATTTTTGGTTGGAAATTAATATAAATTCTCCTTTTAGCAAAAAAAAAAAAAAAAAAAAAAAAACGTTCAAATTCTTGCTGCATATTCTTACAATTACAAGAATAAAGCTAACTTTAATATATCAACACAATAAAATTAACAATTTGAACGTAAAACATTAGTTAAATACTTAAATTATCTTAATTCACTTTCAACTAACTAAAATTGCACATAAATAATGGCTAAAAATGATATTTTACATTTCAATACGCATTTGTGTTGTTTTAATATGATATATTTAACTTTATTCTTGTTGTTTTAAGGATTTTCGAGATAAAATTACCCGAAATTGGTATAAACGAAAGCAAACCCATAAATGAGTGGCCTATAAGTTAGTTTTGATAAATGGGTGACCTAAAAGTAAAAGGTTTAATAGTTGGGTGGCCTTCCAATACATAATCCCAAATATTTATATAAAAAAAAGGTATAAGAAAAACTATAAATTATAGTGAACATTCATTTAAAGCTTGTGTGACAAGTAAAATATCTAACTTTTTTTTTTTTTTTTTTTTTTTTTTTAATGCCTTTGAATTACGTGAGATGTTAATAAATTTGAAAAGGCTTATACATGGCGAGGATAGGTTTATAAAACAAAAGAAAAAGTTTATAAATTAGAGCAGCGATCTTATAAAAGGAAGAAGAAAATCTACTCTCTACAAAGTCTAACAAGGCCTTCCTGACGTGTCCTTCCTAAACCGCTCTTTTCTTCCTCCTTTCCAATGTTGATGGTTTAATGATACCTGATGATGTATAGTCCGAAAAGGACATACACAACAAGTCCGGAGTAACATTGTGCAAGAGTTCTCCATTCTTAATGCAAACAAAAATATATGGAGCATAGTTAGGAGATTGGTCCTGTGTACAGCTATTTACTTTGTATGGCAAGAAAGGAATACAAGAATCTTCAAAAATACTGAAAGAACAGTGGAGTCTTTGTTACAGAATGCTAAGGAAAGTATAAAGTGGAGAATTATGAATTTTGTAGTGAAGGACACTGCTAATGTCAAGGCTGTTGAAACTAAATGGAATGTGCAGATGAGAAGAACAAAGAAATCTGCAACATAAAAGCTGTAGTTTAGATATCTGTTGTTGCTGTTTCAGTTGGAAAGTATAGTGATATGTATAGTTGTTAGTTTTGTTTTTAGAATGCTTGTTGTTAGTCAAGCTTATTTGTGTTTAGGCTCTTTTAAACTTCATGGGATATGTCCATGGAAGGAAGAAGAGTCTATATTACTTTTGTGATTAATAATATTTCACCTTTCACAAAAAAAAAAAAAAAAAAGTCCGGAGTAAGTCTTAATCCCCGGACATCAAGTATAACCCCGGAATGGCTTCATCCCCGGATATTGCGTTAGCCTTAGTATGGCCTCAGCCCCGGATATGGCTTCAACCCCGGATATTGCGTTAGCCCCAGATATGCACACCATATGAATCATACATATTACACCATACTAAATCCTTTACACAAGGTTCTGAGTTGACCGTCGAAGGGTGGTTCCCGGGGCTCCGACCTCGAGACCCTTTCTAACCGGTTCTTCTCTGTTTGTAACACTCTTCAAGACTTGGGATGACGACGAACGACACCAAGAGAGTCGTCAAGACCAGCCCGACAAGATTATGCCTCAACAATACTGAGGTTAACAATGAGGATGTTGATGATTTTGATCTTAACGATAATGATGATGATGATGATGATGGTGTTCCTGTTGAGGAGACTAATATCCTCAACAAATATTTATTATGTCCTTGTTTATAATGTTAATGTCGATGTTAATGTTGATTTGATCCAAGAAATTGGGATACTCTTAATTCTAACATGATTAAGCTTCTAGTAGCGGAAGGTCCGAAAAGAGATAAATCTATTGAGAAGGGTCCTAAAGATACAGGTTCTAGACGATTTTCTGCGACTTACTACACTAGAATTTTACCAAACAATGAGAAATGTGATAGAGAATGGCTAGTACATTCGAAAGAGCTAGAGAAAGTTTTTTGTTTTGTTGTAAACTACTTAGAAAAGGTATTGCGAAAGGTCAGTTAGATAATGAAGGTTTTTCAGACTGGAAACATCTTAGCACTATACACAAAGAGCATGAACTTGGCTTAGAACATGTTACAAATATGGCTAACTGGTTTGAGATGCGACAAAGAGTAAAAAAGAATGAGATAATTGATAAAGTTGCGCAAGAAAAATTTGAGAAAACGTCATCTTGAGAATTATATAAGTTATGAAATTTCTTGCTAAACACAATTTAGCATTTCGTGGAACAAATGAGAAGTTGTATAAAAAAGCAACGAGAACTTTTTAGGCTTGATAGAAATGTTGCAAGAATTTGACCCTGTTATCAAAGAGCATGTGCGACGTATTACGAGAGAAGACATGCATGTACATTATCTTGGTCACACAATCCGAAATGAGTTAATACTATATCTTGCTTGTGAAATTAAATCAGAAATCATTAAGAAATTTAAGCAAGCAAAGTATTTCTCCGTGATACTTGATTGTACTCCTAATACAAGTCACCAAGAACAAATGTTCTTGATATTGAGGTATGTAAATGTCCTTCAACACGTGTTACCATTGAAGAATCATTTTTAGGATTTTTGAATGTTGATGAAACCACGGGGAAAAGACTTTCTTATATTACACAAGATGAGTTGAAGTCTCTTGATCTTGATATTGATGATGTGCGTGGTCAAGGTTATGACAATGGATCAAATATGAAAGGGAAACATCAAAGAATACAAAAACGGTTTTTAGATATAAATCACAGAGCGTTTTATACTCCATATGGTTGTCATAGTCTTAATCTTGCATTATGTGACATGGCTAACAGTCGTATCAAAGGTAAAGACTTTTTTGGAATAATACCACGCATTTACACAATATTTGATAATTCTTCCAAAAGGTGGCAAATTTTGAAAGATAATGTTACAGGTTAACTCTTATGTCATTTTCAATCACTCGTTGGGAGAGTCGTGTTGAAAGTGTGAAAGCAATCCCAATTTAGATTTCAGACATAAGAGAGGCTTTAATTCAAGTTGCAGAAAGTGACAATGAATCTCTAATTCAAAGTCAAGCAAAATCTCTAGCAACAAATGAGCTGGGTGATTTTGAGTTTTTAGTAGCAATAGGTTTCAGATCTAATATGCGGTAAATTTGGTGAGCAAAGAATTACAATCCAATGATATGCTTATGGATGTCACTATTAAAGAAGTGAAAAGATTGATACCTTTCTTTGAGGAGTTTAGAGAAACGGGATTCTCTAGGGCCATTAACGATGCTAAAGAAATTGCCATTGAAATGGATATTGATCTCGTGTCCATTCAAAAGCATGTAATGCGTATAAAAAGTCAATTTCACTAGAATCCAGTTGATCATGATGCTTCATTTTCTGCGAAGGAGTCCTTCAAGATCAATTATTTTTTATACATTGTTGATCAGGCAATTGAATCTCTTATAACAAGATTCGCACAACACAAAGTATGAATATATTTGGTTTCTTGTTTTCTTATGTTGTCTTGTAGTAAACTCGAAGCATCACTAAAGAACGGTGAGCGATCATATATTGATGCAAATAAATTATTCGTGGAGTTAAGGTTGCTTAATAGTTTTTTGCCTAGTGAAAATATGGAACCTGTTGATGTCCTATCATTCTTGAAACAACAAGATTGTTTTCCTAATGCACAAATTGCATATAAAGTATTGTTGACCATCCGTGTTATAGTGGCATTCGTAGAAAGAAGTTTTTCATAATTGAAGTTGCTAAAGCCCTACTTACGATCTTCAATGTCACATGAAACTTGCTTAATTCGAGTTAAATTGGTAATTAAAAGAGTTATAGTTTATGTAATTGGAGGTATTAGGTAAATGGTGTTTTAAGCTAATTAGTGAAGTTATAATAATTATGGTATAAATTATATTAGTTATAGTTAGTAATTTTTGGGGTGTTCATCGTGTGATCAAGATATGATCATATGATGATTAAGAATGATAAAGGGTATGTTAATTGTTATGGTATTACTTTATTATGATAATGAATGGTTGGTGTTAGTTGTGGCTTAGGAAGCAAAGAATGGAGATGATGTTCTTGGTATTATTAGTTTGGATTCAAGGTAAGTAAATGGTTATAATATGATGTTATATTGAGTTTATTCATATATGTGTTATGTGTATGTTGTGTTAAGGTTTGATAGACAATTGGCTCAAGGTGCTTGGATGTTTAATGGACTAAATGGTTAGTTTGGCATAACTAACCTATTATGTATTGAACTAGAGTAAGATTAGTTAAGGTATGTGTAAGTATTTCAAGTGATGGATGGGGAGGGTTAAGTGTTGATGTTTATGGTATAGTATGCATAATTTATGGTTTTTGTGTTTTTTTGCAAGTTATAGTATTGTTAAGTCCACTAGTGGACTATAAGCGACGTGTACGATGCTTATACGTATAAATGATATATGACGCCATATTACTGCCTTTACTAACTAAGTGTTTCCGCTTACGTGTTATATTTGACATTTTTGTAGGTTCATCGTGAAGAAGGCAAAGCACTTGGTAAAGGGCCTAAGATTTGGAAGCAAGGACTATATGTTCATGGGTCGTTTAGACCAAGAAACGTGTTCGAAATGAAGTATCATATTGTTTAAATGAATTATGGATGTCCTTATGAAGTGTCGGGCATGAGAAGTTAAAAACGCAAGGTTGGGACCGGCTGGTCACTAGCCGGCGGTCGGGGGATGTCTGGGTGGGCAAAAAACCACCAACCGATGGTGGGGACACAAGCCGGTAACTGGTGGTACAATTCAAGTTTTTTCGAAGTTCAAAAAATCATATCTTTTAAACTGTAAGTCATCAAGAGTCGTGCTACTTATCGAATTGATGATAATTGAGTCTAGTTTAATTTAAAAATACTTTCAAGGGCTAGTTTGTAATAGAATTTTGTCAATTTATTAAAAAGTAACAAAAGGTCAGTTTTAATGTTTCGTTTGCGCAAATTTTTTGGTCAATTAACGAAATGGGCGTTTCACGTCGGAAGTCGTGCCACCTATCTTCGGAAAGCTCTTTGAGTCATCTTTCATTTAAAAGAACTTACAAGAGTTAGTTTTTATTAGAAGTATAAAAAAGTATTTGATTTATAACAGATGTTGTAGCCACTCATAAATTTTAGGTTATTATTTAACCACTTAATTTCACTTATTATTATTTTAATTTTAAATAGTATTAGTTTTATAAGTAATTACGTAAATTTTATCTTGTCAGCTTAAATCATAAACAACATTAGACTATGATTAGTCTAAGTGTTTTAGGCATTCTATTATTCTCATAATCATATTTTATATGTCATAATTTATTTTTACCATTTTTACGTAAACTTATATTTTTTACGTATTATGCGTATTTGAGCCTACGTTATTAAGTATTACATTTTTACTTTGCCCGGTTTTAAGTTTAGAGACTTAAGGGCTTAACATTAGTAATTACCGTGATCAAACCTACACCTCGTAGATCAATATTATCACAAAGTAATTATAAAATTATACAACACCTAAAGCTAAGGGCATCCACTATGGTGGGTTTATGAAAAGGTTTAAGAAAGATAAAATGTTTATGTCTATTTCAACCATAGTGGACACTCATTTCATGTCTATGTGGCATGAAGAGGTTCTAATTTTTGAACCTCTTTATGAATTCAATACATTTAATGCATTTGTTTAAAAAGACATTTTATGAACTTGCAAAGGTTTATACTATAGTGAATATAGGTTTATAAAATCAAAAGGTCTAAAATTTATTGAAGTATTAATGTATAAACCTTTGTAAAAGGTTTATTATAGTGGATGCTCTAAGAGGTGGGCGTTTCTTATATGTGGCTAGGACACATGTACTCTTTCTAACTACTTACATTACACTAATCCTTTTGAAACATAAGAAACTTACACTGTAAGACCCCGAAAAAAATTTCTCAAGTAATTTACAAGGTAAATTATACTAAACGGTAACTACGGGCTATTTTTTTATAAAATAAAGTTCGCTACATTCCCATTCGACCTAACTTTCATTTTATCCCAACTCGACCAAAGTCATACGCCGGGTATCAAATAATTTTGAAAACTTTAAAATAAGAATTTATTTATATTCCTAAGGCCATTGGGCTGGGTTAATTGACCCAACCGAGCACCCTTTAATTGTCTTGGGCTTCGGCCAATTATCAAGCTCAACAAATAAACTCAACATCTTGGTTGTGGCTTTGTGTCACACGAGAACAAGCTCATTTTTTTAAGAATTAAACAAAAAACGCACCCTAATACCATATAACACACACGTTTCTTTTCTTTTCTTTTTTCTTTTTAAACCCAAATGAATAACGTTGGATCCTAATCTTCTCATGCTCACTACTATTCTTGTGCTTGCTTGCACAAATGAGAATTATAAAAGTCATCCTACAACTCCAAAAACCAAAATCAATGCCTAGATATACTTTGAGAACATAAGTTATATAATTTATAGGGCAGTGGATCATTGAATCGCTTCTCATCAAACTGAAAAAACCGATAGGCAGCTGGAAGATGACACATGCGCGATACCAAGGGTCTCTCCTCACTGTATAGGGCAGTGGATCATTGAATCGCTTCTCATCAAACTGAAACTCTGGGTCCAACAAAGCAGGGTATTGGGGAGGTACAATGGTATTCCGAATACATAAGAATTTCCCTTTCCAGTTCCTGATGTTGGGAAAAGGCCTTTCGATCAAATAAGGCACATCATGCTCACCTCTCTTGGCTAGGGTCAACCAATCTCCACCAGGGTATATGTTCAAGAAATCCTCTAAGAAAAGTTAATGATGGTTCATACCCATATGCTTTGCACATTACAATGTATGTGGTAAGCTTGGCTAAGCCAAAGGGGTTGAACCTAGATATGTGTACTTTGTAATACTGTAGAAGCTCTAAAAATAGTGGATGTAGAGGTATCCTTAAATTGGAGGTGGTAAAAGCATGAGTGTACAAACCAACATATCCTTTAGGTGCATCATATATACCCTGGCGTCTCTAGGTAGCATTACTTTAAACGCTTTTGGGATGGGGTAGTCTGTGAGGAAGGCTTGAAGCTCTTCCTTGGACAAAGTACAAGTTTGTTGTCTTATTGTAAACATTGCATTGGCACCCATCACGGATATATGCGCACAAAACAAGAAAAATTAATAGCGAAGATGGAATACGTTACTTCTTGGTCGGATGATTGATCGGAAGCTCAAAGATTATGTGTAAAATTTTGGGGAGTGGTAAAAGTGATTTAGGGTTCACCGTATCACATTTTATATACCCCATTTGACTTTCAATCTTGGCTATACGCGTGTCACTAGAATCACCTAACACCCGGATTTCAAACTCGTTTCAAAATTTGAAAAGACGTTTGGATTAACGAGAAAAGGGTGGTTTGGCTAAGTGTCCTTGCATTAAATGCGCACTAAGTACACATTCAACTTACACCTTATGTCCACATTTGTGACAAAGGGGTTTCGTGTGTATTTTTGAGTCGTAAGCAATATATTCTTGTTCGTACATATCACTTTCGACTGAGGGGCTTGATGACGTACCCTCCGATCAGGTCGAAGGACCCCCCTTCGGCCTCAGTCGAATCTTCATGACGAAGGACTAAGTCAATATTTCTAAGTCTTCAATGGCGTAAAATAATTCATCATTGACATGGTTACCAGTTGGGAAGTCGCCAATCGAAGGCCTAAGCCCTTCGGGGTTTGGCCTTGGAAAAGATAAGACAAAGAAGAACTTGACTTGGTCCAACCCACGTTCCCACTTTCTCCTTAGCTTCTCCGCCAAGACAGAGATAGTGGGGATGAAGCCCTAGCGGTTACCATGAATCATAGGATGCCCCCATGATCTCCGAAACATGTGCAAACACTCTCCAAGCCTATTTTTCTCCCTATAAATAGATTGGACGAGTCATTTCTGATGATATTTTCATTCAACACTACATTTCACACTCTTAACTTACCTACATTACATAGCACATACTTACTCGCACGCCAGAGGTGGTTTGCACGGTCCAACCCCTGCACAATCACTTAACGAAGTGTTTCCTATTTCTTATTGCATATTGGTTGCAAGTTTGGCGCAAGTACAACACCCCCATACCCTTTGATCACCATTGAAGGCCTGGTCGTATGATTTATTGTACAATCAGGGGTCAATGGATGGCTACAGTTCTGATGTATCTATAAGTAATGCTTTCTTTGTTTTTGTATATCATGGATTAATGTATTGTCTAATTTGATCGCTTAATTCACTCGCCATGTGCAGATCAGATGATGAAGAAGGGGGTGAAATGCTTCTTTTGAAAAGGGAATGTTCGGTGTTGTACCTTGGTGGATTGAACTATCAGAATGCGGTAAAGAAGGTTCATCTGCTAAGCCAAAAATGGGCGATGCATTACTTTTCTGGAGCATGAAACCGGATGCAACCACTGATCCTTCAAGTTTGTATGTCAAGTGATTTATACCGATTGTAGCACCTGCCTATTCCAACTGTCATTGATTTATATTTTACAAATATCTAATACCTTTTTGTAAGACTTGCTTGAGACAAGTTGTGCGTCACTGACTTTATGCTTGCTCATCTTATTGCAGAGGTGGGTGTCACTGACTCTACACTTCGACTTATAGGGATAACGTATGTATATTTTCACATACCGAACCGTGTATGCAAACTTTATTCTTAATTTATAAATATTGTATGACTAAATGCATGTTTCAACCTATTTAAGGATGTGTGGGCTGATTTAGACTGTTGTTCATTTCAAATAGGTAGAACTGAAAATGGTGTGTTTGGATTAGCTTATTTTAATGGTCATATAAATTCATACCTCCTTCCGACAGTATATATAATTCCAACCATTTTGATTACTAGACGAGTACCTGTGTATAGCAACAAGATTTTATAACGGCATATAATTTTGGTGATAAAAAAGTTTATGGATTATAAACAAAAAATAATAAAAGTTTGAGGATTTGGAGATTAAACATAATGTTTTGAAACCCGGTAACCAGTTGAACCGTTTCGGTCAAAAAATAGGTCAATTTAAACCAGGTCAACCTGACTGGTTGGGTCGAAAAACGGGTCAAATTAAACCGGATCCACCCGCCGGGTTTGAAGCGTCCTGTGTCAATTCGGTTTTGATGTGTCTTAATAGTTTCCTTTAACAAAGATGGAGCAAACCAGAAATAATTCAAATTACTTCAATACTTTTCAAATGCATGGCCTAATTTCAATACTTTCCAAATGCGCTAAAATTTTGACTATTTTTCAACATTGACAATTTTTACTTTATACATAGTATAGATGTAAATTGTTTAATATTTCGAACAAATAATTCGTCAATAACTTCTATATTTATCTTCATTTTAAGCTCATCATTTATCTACAGAGAACATATACTTTCACTTGATGTCCTCATACAAGCAACATATATCACTTAGATTATATCATAAAAGTTAACTGCATTCGTTTCATCTTTTCTAACATTAAGTGTTTATCGTATTAGATATTAGTTATTATTCATTTCAATAAATAATTGAATATATATATACGTCATAGTTGTTAGTTTATTCCCACCTATCTTTTTAATGAATAGTTTCTTAAAAAATCCAGAGATAATTAACGGAACACATTTTAAAAATAAGGTTATCATATACCAAGGTTGAGAATTACTTCATCTGATAAACTTTTACCGCTAAAGATCGTGAAAATACATTATCATGCATTATTGCCATGACAATAAACAAGAGCCAAAGGCATTTGCTTTTCAATGGTCATCGCTTTTTTCAAGACAAAAGTTGGTTTATTACATAGATATTTACAAGCATAGTATGTTTTCACATTATTCGTTAAAGCTATTTCATATCGCTCTTTTCACGTGTCAAAAGCAAAAAACCCGTAACTCGTCTATTTGAAGGTTGTTGTTTTCGATGTTGAAAGTTATGGTAATATATAAAAAAATACTACAAATGTAGTTTATAAAGAAGTTCTTCAATGTCTATGATCATTGTTAAAGAGGTACGTACACTATAAATATGACATGTTTTATGCCATTTTTTATATTTACACTTATTATTAATCACAAACTTCTTTTACTTACACATTTTTTTAACTTATTAGGTGTTCACGTAATGGACATTGGGTTAAAGTGTTACAATGGTCATTACATACATTTGCTTTTCAAGACCATCAAAATTAGAGATAGCAAGGCAATGGACGTTTATTACATAGATATTTACAAGCATAGTAGTTTATAGTATCATTGATTTATAACTTATTATTCCGTTAAAAGAACATTTCATATCGTTTACGTTCGTTGTTCTTTCTTACTTTAATCACGCACTTAATTTTTTGATGCATGATTTCTTTAAAAACCCCGTAATTCTACTCGTCTAGTTTTAAATATCTTAACTATATAAAATGGAAAAATTGTCAAAGGTGAAATGTTCAAAGTTGAAAGTTAAAAATGGTCAAATGTGAGAGAAACTTAAATATTTTAGAAAGTCTTTATATTATTTCCGGAAAGCATATGCAAAGCTGAAAACTATTAACATACTATTAATACACATTGAAAATCGGGTTGACCCGGGTCGCTTCAAACCCGGATGGTTGACCCTGTTTAATTAGACCCGTTTTTTTCGACCCAACCCGCGGGTTCACCCGGTTTAATTTGACCGATCGATCGGAACGGTTCAACCGGTTGAGCCGCCCGGGTCGAATCGAGTTTCAAAACATTATGTTTAATCCCAAATTCTCAAACTTTTATTATTTTTTGCTTATAACCTACAAACTTTTTGTTATCATTAAAAATATATGTCGTTATAAAATCCCGTTGCTATGCACGGGTACTCATCTCGTATCCAAAAATGAGAATACTTAAACACCACTAGTTAGGGGGATGGTTATAGCAACATCATCGGTAATATTTAAATGGATTGTTTATGGCAACTGTCTATGCCTTTAATTATTATGGAATAATCCTATGTCAACTCTCTATGTCTTTATGGAATAATCATCGGTAATATTTAAATATATGGAATTGTTTATGGCAACTGTCTATGCCTTTATTATGGAATAATCCTATGTCAACTCTCTATGTCTTTATGGAATAATCATCGGTAATATTTAATTGGATTGTTTATGTCAACTCTCTATGCCTTTATTATGGAATAATCCTATGTCAACTCTCTATGTCTTTATGGAATAATCCTATGTCAACTGTCTAGACATATAAATCAGGATTAAACAGCTAACAGTGGTTGACGTGCAAAGATTCAATCTTATAAACTTTTGATGCTACATTTACAAAAACTTTACAAAAGTTTGTCTTAATAAAGAATGTAATATGCATTGATAGTAAGATGAGAATTTAAAAAGAAAAGAGAGAATTAATTAAGATGATTTTAATTAGTGACAAGTAATTTTGTGAAAGATTCTTTGTGAATATTTTGTCAATGTAGATGTTTATGTATTGTATGTAAAGCGGGATTAAGAGTGAATTGTGATGGTTGTGTTGCTTGGTTTCCTGTGTTAAACGATAAGGTCCCGAAAAGATGATAAAGATCAATAAGCTCGGGCAACATTTAAACAAGCAACATGTGTGTTAGTGTGTGAGAAACATTATTTTGCCCAAGTGTGTGAACTTATAAAAGTTGTGTATGATACCTTCTATTTATAGACATGTAAAGTTTAGAGATAAACCCTTGATGGATGATCAACGGTTGTGGGGATGCCACGCGTTGATCGTCTGATGAGCAGACAAGGAGGACATATGGTCTATCCTCCTTGGCTCGTACATGATAGTGCTTTGTCGTGCATCCCCACTCTCATATGTAAGATTGTACGTTAGCGGCAGTTGATAGTTAGGGATTCCTATGCGTACTACATAGCCTCATCAGTTTCGCCAGGCTAGGTGTGGCTTAGGATTCTAGTCGGGGCCTATCAAGTGTTGATTGATGGATCTCAGTAATGGGCTTGATTCGTGCGTGTGTTCTGTGAGTGAACGAGATGAGACAATGTTGTTTGGTGCTTTCTTACGAGGATCGGGGCTATGTTATACCACTTGGGTAGGTGCTTTCTTCGCGAGTATGTATGTTGATTGCACATTGTCCTATTTTCTCAAGTTAAGCTTTTCTGCAGGCAAGACATATGCCAATTCTACCTCTGTTAACTACCTCTTGATTTTCTATTTTCTCACTCTTTTTTCCATCAACGATTGCCACGTGAAAGCTCTAAGTCTAGAAGTCTTTCTTCTAGTATGGTGGTATGGTAATTCATTTCTTACTTACCAAGCTATATAATCTTAGGTAAGGTTGCTTTCTATGTAGGTACGAGAGCCTAATCTCGGTACTAGCTTTATCTATGAGGGAAGAAATGAGGCAATTTCAAAGCGAAGCATTAACGGAAGGATTCGCTTGCCCATGTCCTCATCCTTCCATTTTTGTCTTTAGTCACCGAGAAGAAGACTACTTATGTAGCTTAAAAACTTAGGACACCACTTTTCTACTCGGGTGCAAGTCTTGCTGAGTCAACTCTCAACTCATAATTTATTAAAATAAAGCTTAAGAAATTGGCAAGAAGTAGGATAGAAGGAGCATTAGTAGTGAATCCATGAGATTGGAATTCAATCTCGTGAAAGTCATGAAACTTGAATTCATATTGAATAGATGTAGCTCGTTGTTTTATAGGCTTTATCATATTCAGTCGAAAGAGTTTAGGTAAGACTTTCACAGAGACTCTCGACGGAAGAATCCAAGTATTCAGGAAAAATCACAACAATTCCTCAATCCTAATGAAGTAGTTCATCCAGGATCCAATGAACAACAACGATTACTTAGGATCAGCTTGCGAGTTTGTGGTGTCGTAGTAGAATCATTACCAATGGCACGCAGTATGCCTCAGTGCGAAAAGACAATGAAAGCTTTCTTATGCCGAAACCTAAATGTTAAGTCAGCAACACTTCCAAATGCCACTTCTTCATGTCGCATCCGTCTTCAGGACGATCTGGTCACATGTTTCACTTCTCAGTGAGTGAAATATTTGTCCCCAGCTCTACGTTGAAAGCTTCTATAGTGGAATTCATTCGGGAGGGCTTGGTGGTCTTAAGAATGGTTCGGGTGGGGTTGAATCAAGAAGAAGAATAGAATAGAATGGATTTTCATGCTTAGAGAAGAGCAAATCCAATACCAAGACGACAAAAGGTGCAACAAGTACTTTAGGAATTTGGTGTCTTTCTATTTGGAAAAAAATGACCATAAATATAATTAGACACTTCGTATTTATTGTTCCACAAGCTAGGATCAAATTGAAATTATGAGATGTACCTTTTCATTATTACAACCTTCTTTTTTGATGTCAAAGACCAGAAGCTATGCGAAAATTTTCATTGGATCTCGGTTGTTCTTAACAACCACTACAACAAAATAGTACTTACTCACATTTATTAGAGCATGTTGCCACAGTTTAAAGTGTGAAGAATAAAAAAGTTCCCACTAGCATGCGTGTGAACCAATTAGGTGTAGCAAATATTTTCAAACATTTATGTGTGAAGCTTTATGAATATTTTTCACACTTTTAAATATGATGGTTTTAAAACAATTCTTCACACTTTTAAGTGTGATGATTTTGTTTTGAAATAATTCTTCACACTTTTAAGTGTGATGATTTATATTTTGAAATAATTCTTCACACTTTGAAGTGTGAGATTAAAATTCTTCACACTTTTAAGTGTGAGGAGTTTGAAATAATTATTCACACTCTTAAGTGTGAATATCTCTAAAAAAAGTTAACGGTTCATAAAGTGTGAAGAGAAAAGCATATAAAAATGACAAATTTGTTGTAGAGTGAACAATGGCTATTCACTTAAGTCTGGTAGGCTTGAGCCACTAATATTGATACGCTATCAGTAGCATTTTCCTTTAATAAATTAGCGATAAAAGTCTTTTGCGTGCCCATTCCATCCTAAAGCTTTTCAAACATTTACATCCAACTTTCTTACTTTGCAACAAATATTTGATTTATTTGGATCCTTAAAGCATACGTTCATTCAATGGCATCATCTTCAAATTCATCGATTCAAAAGAGCTTTAAGTATGATGTGTTTATGAGTTTTAGGGGCGAAGACACTCGCAAGAACTTTGTTGGCCATCTTTATGAAGCTCTTCAAGCAAAATGCATTGAAACTTACAAGGATGATGAGAAAATCGAGAAAGGGGAAAGGATCAATGATCAACTCCTCAAATCCATTGAAGAGTCAAGATTTTTCATCATTATTTTCTCAAAGACATATGCATCTTCATCTTGGTGTCTAGATGAGCTTGTAAAGATTATGGAGTGTCAGAAGAAGATAGCTGAGCAGATTGCTTATCCTATCTTTTTTGATGTGGAGCCCACCGAAGTCCGCAAACAAAGTGGGGCAGTAAAAGAATCCTTTTCCGAACACGAAAAGAAGGAGGCTGCTGAAAAATGGTGAGAGGCTATGAAAGAAGCATCAAATCTGGCTGGGTGGGAGTTGAAGGCCACAGCTAACGGGTATTTAAATTCCTTCATCATATCTCTGTAATATTCTTTCTAATCTACATTAATAAAAATGTTAATACTTTTGTGTTATAATTCTAATTGATACAGGGATGAATCTAAATCAATCCAAATAATTGTTGATGCTATTTTAAAAAAGTTACATTCCACTAATTCGAGTGCTGATGGAAAGTTAGTGGGCATGGAGACCCGAATCAGTAAAGTTCTTTCATATTTAGAGATTGGTACTGAAGATGTTCGCATGATCGGAATCAAGGGGATGGGAGGTGGGGGGAAGACAACTTTAGCCAGAGCTGTTTATGATCGAATATCAACTATGTTCGAAGGAAAAAGCTTTGTTGAAAATGTAAGGGAAGTTTCAATGCCTTCTTTGTCCGGTTTAAAGAAGCTACAAAAACGGATACTAAAAGATGTGTTAAATAAACCGGACATCACTTTTAGTAGTGTTCATGACGGGAAAAACATTTTGAAAGACATGATGCGTCGTAGAAAGATACTTGTTGTTTTAGATGATGTGGATTGCATAGAACAGCTTGAGGCATTAGCAGGCGAGCCTAACTGGTTTAAATCGGGAAGCAGAATTATCATTACCACAAGAGATGAGCAAGTGCTGTTAGCCCACCGAGTGAACTTCGTTCATGATGTCAATTTGTTATCACACGAGGAAGCGATTTGCCTCTTCAGTAGGTATGCGTTTCAAAAAGAGATTCCAATTCGAGGATATGAAGAGCTATCGGGGCAAGTTGTACAATATGCTGATGGTCTTCCCTTAACGATAAAAGTTTTGGGTTCATTTCTTTGTGGTAATAAAGATAAGCTTGAATGGGTAGATGCCATTGACAGATTAAAAAAAATCCCCTTGAAGGAGACTCTGGAAAAGCTAGAGCTAAGCTACATCAGTTTGGAGGATGAATATAAGGAAATATTTCTAGACATTGCATGCATATTGAAAGGCGAGAGCAAAGAAGATGCAATCACCATTCTTGAAAGCTGTGGATTTCATGCCAGAAATGGTTTAAAAGTTCTTGAGCAGAGATCCCTCATAACTATTATTTCTTATTTAGGTATTAGTCAGCTCATAGGCATGCATGACCATATAGAAGAAATGGGAAAGAACATTGTTCGTCGTTCGCACCCCGATGAGCCAAACAAACATAGTCGACTGTGGATTAAAGAGGAAATTGAAGATATATTGGCTAATGACAAGGTAAAGATCAGTTTACATGTAATGTAGATAAAACTAAAACTTTTGCATTTGTTCTGAATTCTCGAGGTTTCTGGACATTGTTTTTGGTGTGCAGGGTACTGAAGCAACAAGATGTTTAAAACTTACAATGCCGGGAAGAAATTCGAGAAATGTTATGAAAGGTCTTGTAAAAATGAAGAAACTTAGATATCTTCAAGTGAATTATGGTGGGAATTACAGTTGCAGAAATAATGACAAATGTCTTGGACAATACTTCACTTTGTTCAAAAAAAAAAGCCGTTACTTTCCAGATTCTTTGAAATATCTATACTTTGAAAATTACTTTCTTGTATTTACCCAAAAATATCTATACTTTGAAAATTACCCTTTCTTCGTATTTTCCTTAAAAGCCCAAACTAAACATTTCAAGCAAATAATCTTGTTGGACTTAAAATTAGGGATATGCATATTTACTGATAAGACACAATGGTGAAACTTTGGGAAGGAACATAATTTGATTCCGTGCAAATAATTAAGGTAGAGAATCACTTCACATAATTCTCGACAAAAGATACCCGCGTGGGTGAGATTTCGGGCTGCATTCGTGTCCGCAGGTCGCGGGCTCGCATGAGTTGAAGCCTCGAACTCATTTTAGCTCAAATCCCATTTTCACACCCCCTTAGGAGTGGGAGCATAATCAAACTAAAGGAATTTGATATTCAATAGTATGATTTCCTTATAAACTAGTCTCCACTTCCTCTTACAGGCGTGTGGGATAGTTTAGTATTTCGATTTTGTGCCTCACTTTGAGACACGATATCTCATTCATTTCTACTCCAATTTGGACATACTTTAGCTCGTTCTGAAGCTCTCATCGAGGAGAGCATAAAGCTACCAAGAAATATAAATATATATAACATATACATATATTAAATATTGTCCAAAATTTGCAAAACTCATTTTGCAATACTCATTTCAACAATCCCCACATGAATGGAAATCGGTCGAAAACACGAAAGTTTTGGTGAAATTTCGCGGTTAAGTCTTGCATAGGATAGGTAGGTGTAACCCTTTGAACCTTCCCTTGTGAGATGCACTTAGTCTCCTAGATCCGAGTAGACGCGATGTCCTTGAACTCATCATCCATTTACGTGAGCGACATTACACTTCACACAAGACTCTCACGACAATGTCAAGTCCTCATAGTCGTGTTCGTTATGGTCATGAACACTAGCACGGTTCTGCAAGAGCTCTTAGGAATGCGCCCCATTTCCCTTGAGCGACCCACTTCTCTCACATAGGTGATTTCATCTTGAATCATTAAAAACATATGTGTTGTGATTTCATCTTGAATCATTATGCTTTATGATTTCATCTGAATCATTAAAGCCATATGTTTAACCTCTTAACAAGTCACATTTGTTATAGGAATGGACTAGGAAAGTTACAATATTTAGTAACTCCCCACATTGACGTGACTTCCCCACATTTCTATGATTAGGTTGTCTATGAACCCGGATCTTGGGATCTCCGATCAAGCGGGTTAGGTTTTCCTTCATAAAACTCATTCCTTCAAGGGCTTTAGTCCCATTCCTCTGAGCGACTTACTTACTAACTCTGCTTAAGCCTTACTTTCCAGATTCTTTGAAATATCTATACTTTGAAAATTACCTTTACTTTTCAATAAGTAAACATAGCAATACTTTACAATCATCTTGTATTTACCCAAAACATTTCAAGCAAATAATCTTGTTGGACTTAAAATTAGGGACAGCACAATGGTGAAACTTTGGGAAGGAAAGAGAAAGGTAGAATAATTGTTGATTTTTTGTTTTGCGTAATTCTTGATAATGTTATTAATTTATTGGTTTGTTAATACACTAATGTTAATCTTTTTTCTTAACTTTGCTGGCAGGTTTTTACAAAACTCAAATTAATTTCTCTCTTTATGTCAAACTTGACGACCTTCGACTTTAGGATGACTCCGAATCTCGAGATATTATCTCTTGGCATTTGTTATGAGTTAGAAGAACTTTGCATGCCTGATAGGTGTCAAAAGCTCAAGCATCTCGATATCGGTAGCTCAAAGTTAAGAACCTTTGACCTTGGGTTGACTCCGAACCTCGAGACGTTATCTCTTTACGGGTCTAGTAATTTTGTAGAACTTCACGTGTCTAGTGCATGTCCAAATCTCAAATTCCTCGCCGTTACTTTTTCAAGGTTGAGGAGCCTTGACCTTGAGCTGTTTCCAAATCTTGAGAGGTTAGAACTTGCAAATTCTGAAGAGTTGGTAGAAATTAACGCTCCCGTTGGATGTCTGAAAAAAGTTGTTTACTTAAACTTAAGTGGCTGTTTGAGGTTTAACGATTTTGTGTTTCACGGTAGATCGGAACCGGAGGATAATTGTTCCTCAGCTACTTTAAATCTGTATGGGTGGTCCCTAGATTCATGCCCATTGCACCCCGACAGTAATGTCCTAAACTTTCGGTTTTATTGTTCTTATAAAGAATATCTTCCGTCATCGGTCGGAAATATTGAGAAACTGCTTTCTTTTGGTCTATGTGCTTGCACAGACTTAAAGAAATTTTCAGACATAATTTGTAGTTTACAATGTTTAACAAGGCTTGAACTCAAATGCAAGATTCCAAAGTTTCCCAAAGATCTTGGCCAGTTAGAATGTCTAGAGGATCTCCATTTGTCATCAACAGAGATAAAACATCTTCCGGATAGCATTTGTATGTTGAAACATCTCAAATCTCTCGAAGTCAATGATGGTGTTCTTCTTGAAAAGTTACCGGAGGATCTTGGCCGATTAGAGTGTTTAGAGAGGCTACATGTGTGGAGTAAGAAAATTGAATATCTTCCGGATAGCATCTGCATGTTAAAACGTCTGAAGTGGCTCGATGTTAAAGATTGTTGTCGTCTTGAGAAGTTACCTGAAGATCTAGGCCGAATAGAATGTTTAGAATATCTAGATATAAACGATACAGGCATAAGTCATCTTCCGCAAAGCATATTTGGGTTAAAACGTCTTCTTATCGCCACAAGTCCAGAGCTTATGCAGTTGTATGAGTTTCCTTCAGAGATAGAAACCACAAGCTCGTACGATTTGTGAGTAACATGCACTTTCTTTGTTTTCTAAATTCAATTTCTCTTATTATAATATCTAATTTGATACTGGCCGACAAAATAAAATAAAATAAAGTAACCCTTACACGAATGGTCCATATAGTTTTTACCAAATTACGAATTTGGTATCTAAATGTCAAAACTTACATGAATGGTCTCCATTTTAAAACTTGTTACACTTAGCTGTGTGTGTAACTCTCATACCTGTTTTCATAAATTCTCCTTTTTGTCCATTCCATTTTATTTTCATACTAATAAGGCCGTTTCATATAAGCTAAAGTAGTTTCTTGGTTCTTAAGGCGGCTGCGCTATTTCAGAGAGAGTAGGATCAAGCATATTGGCTACCTTTGATAGAATATTCATGGAAGCAGACTACGGATGTTGCAAGAACAACAATGCTAAGACAATGGGCCCAGTTCCATTACCCACCAAGATGAGAATCTAGTGTGTGTTGAAATCTCCTCATGTTCACAAAGACGCGAGATTCCATTTTGAGATCATGACACATCAAAGGCTCATTGATATTGCTTGTTGGTGTCGATGTCGAGCTCGATCCTCTTTTTGGTATTAAATGTTGTTATTTACACTTTTGTGTAGTAGATCTATTGCTTGTATCATTGTTGATTAAAGGAATCAAAAATGGTTCTTGTTATTGTTTTCAATTGAAACATGATCATGCCATTGCATAATGATGTTTTCGTTGGTCATGTGCTTCGAATTTATATGTACTGCTAACTCGAAAAACCTTTGGAACATCACTCTTAAACTTTGAATCAAAACTTAGCTTGAAACTCAATTAGCATGATCAAATTAAGGAGTTTCAAGTTCAGTTGTGCAAAAACACTCTTAAGTAGTCACACCAATATTTAGAAAAGAGGATTTATCCGGTTTGTGTTTGAGTCTACGTGTAAGGTTTGTGAAATCATTATTTTTTTTTGGGTAAAGTATTTTCGATACCCGATGAATAGAATCAGGGCCGGATAAAAGGAGAGGCATCATGGGCCATTGCACAAGGCCCCATTATTTGGAGGGGCACCAAAATTATAAGAAGCCCAACTCATATGCATATTTAACAGGCCTATTTTTAAAGCCCAAAAAGGATTATACACAGTTGCATAGTCGAGTTTTAGTAGGACTAGTTTTTACTTTTTAGAATAGTCTCTATATATGCATACGAGTTACCAGTTACCACGTCCCACAAACAAGAAAACAAAAACCATACGTCCATACGATAGTCTAGAGTTTTAATATAGGAACAGAAGAACAGTGATACCAGACGTAATATGTTTTGGCTATTATAATTTAGTAGTTGGATACCCGCGCACAGCGGCGGCGATAAGTATAGTTATATGTGTGTTTGTTGTTGGAAAATTTAGTGCACTTGTGGGATTAGTTCACACCTTGTAATGGGTAAGGAGGTACGGAGTGTACACCCATAAGGTCCCTGAACACCCTGACTCTAAGAGTGGTTTATATTTGCAGTACTAGTGGAAAGTACTGCTTGTGGTTTCCACTGATAAGCAGTGTTTCCACTGAAGCAGTGTTGTTTCCACTGAAGCAGTGGTGTTTCCACTGAAGCAGTGTATCCACCGCTAGTGCTATGAAAGATCATGAAAGTATCGCTTGTAACGGCTGACCTATTCAAGTGGCGATTATAACCGCATAATTACCACGTTTAATTGGTCATGTAACCACTAACGGCTATAATGAGGATAATTATGAGGCTATTAATGGGCCGATTAATACTCATAATTCCATTTGACTAGCTCTGGGTAACCTCCTATATATAGGAGATCTGATTATGCATGGAAACATACAGAAACCGATTAACACTTATAAGCGCAAGGGTTATTGAATTGTGCCTAATTCTATAACTGCATTTTGTCTTATCCCAAGTAGATATTCGTGTAACCCAGGCATTAGGGTCGAATAGTTTACTTTGGAAAGTGATTACACGATTCCAAGTGATATCCGGTAACCACCTAGTGGTATTTGTTTCTGCTGAATTGATATTTGTTTCTATTGACATTGATTATCTTACCCTGTTCTGGGAGCTACACACCAACATTTGCTTACTCGCTTAGTGACTTCGTTTCACAACACTCCGAATGTATATGTGTTAGTTGTATGTGTTTGTTTGGGTTACCCGTAGCTTTCCCGTGACATAATTATTCCCGCATATAGAAATACCCTCGCAATTTCTTGCCCCTCAACAGTCCCTTCAAAATTATATGATTTTGACGAATCAAGATTGTATTAATTGAAATAAATGTTAAAGTTGTAAAAATTTGAATCAAAATAAAATAAACCCACTAAAAATGTAAAAACTAAAAACTTATAAAAATATATCAAAATAGATGTTGAATTGAGAGCACAAAATTTTAAAATATATGATGAAATTAGATTATAAAAAAAAAAAAAATAGACAAAACGATATTTCAATTTGAAAATAAAGATGAATTTTTAGTTGAGAAGTGACATATGTCACCTTATAATTAGAGCCTCTTATTTTTAGTGGTTAGGAGTTAGGCTTGGAGTTTATTAAGGAAAGTGACACATGTCCTCATGATTGAAGCTCCTTATCTTAATTTTTTGTTAAAAGTTAGGCTTGGAATTAAGGTTGGCTTTTCCATGCATTATAATAGGGCAAATAACCTATTAAAGCATCATACTTGTCACAAATGTTAGTACGACGTAGCGAATAAAAAAAATAACCCCTTTGCCCCCTCAACTTGTAATTCTTGTCTCTAACAATACATTTTCTCACTTGTGTATCCGGTTCCCTGTTATTGCCACACTTTTTTGCCTATTTGGATTTCCAGCGTGGAAACCTCGTACCAACATACACACACCAAATCTTGGTCCCCCACACTTCCATTCATACATGGATTCAAGTACGAGGTTTATTATTTAAAAGTACAGTTTTCATCTTTATAACCACAAACGTGCACCCTTATCCATTCATACATCATTTTCTTTATCCCCACAACTGTGAAACCCTAAGTCTTTAATAATACCACTTGTGTGTCGTTTTCCTCAAATTGGCAAGACAAAAGGTATATTCCATATTTGTTTTGAATGTTTTATTACCCCAATTGTGTTAATTTACATTATAAATTAGTCTCTGTGTTAGGGTTTTTTTTTTTAATTAGGGTTTTGATAATTTTTGTATTATCTCGATTAATACAGGTCATATGGAAGTACCACTAGATGTGGTCTTCAAAATACACTACAATGGTGTATTTATGTTTGACCCTTTAAGGTATGACTTTGGTAGGGAGATAATAATGGAGGCATCTTCATCAGATAGGATTATGTGTAGCCCTCTTTTAGATATATTAGTTGCCAAAATTAAGAATAATATATGGGCTTTGTACATGTGCATTCCTACATTAGATATTGACAATGGTGGTTTAAAGATAATTGAAAGGGATGCAGATGTAATGTATTTATATGATCAAGCTAAACAATTTCAGATAGTGGAGTTGTTTGTTGCTCATTCCCCCAGAACTTAGCACCATACTACCACATGAACCTACGTTTAGATAGTTCAGACTCAGAACTTACATCCCGGAAAAAGAAACATACCAAGTTGAAAAAAGATGCTGGTAATATGTCTTGTGAGGAGTTGATAGCATGGGCTGATGAAGAATCACAGTCGCCTTATTTAAGGTCTCCACTGTTAAAAGATAGACCACTAAGAAAGGACTTTGAGGGTAAGGTTACCTTTACTAGAGTTTGGAATGCAGACGACGATTTCACTTATGATTACCCTATGCTTACTGAAGATGAGGTGTTTAGGGAGTATAATGTGGTAGTTGATAATGTAGTGGACAACGTTGTGGATGAATCTGCTAAGGGTAAGGAGAACCAAGATGTTGGTAACGCTATGGTCACTGATAGGTATTTGTTATCACTGTTTATAATATTATGCTTTAACACCATAATATATATGATTTGGTTACTAATAAATCTTGTCGTTACACTTGTTTCAGGATTGAGATGCATGATACGCTTGCTGAACCTGATAAGGATACGCTGGTGGAAACTGATTTGAATGCCACAGAGAAAGTAGTGGATACTGATAAAAGGGTCGACGATCTTGATGATTTGCATTCTAATGATGACTCAGATGGAAATTTATCAGACGCGGTGCTTGCTAGGCAAAGAAAATTAGACAAAGGGAAGTCCGTCATGACTAGGAAAAAGAAGATAGCAAGGAAGACCATGACTAATGTTCGTAGACCCGCAGGAGTTGTGATTAGAGACAACACAAATGCACCTGCATCATCAGATTCTGATACAGAAAGTGACGATGACTATGAGAATCCACTTAATTCAGATTCAGAAGGTGAAGCTTTAAAGAAGAAAGATAGTAATGGTCAAGAATCTTCAGGATACGAGTCTTATGATTCTGCACTCCAATCCGAAAAATCATATGATTATCTAAGCAATGGAGAAGACGAGGTCATCCAATTGAGAAAGATGCTTCTTAATGATGATCAACCTTTGTCTGATGAACCGGAGGAACAAGATGGAAATGACGATGATGCTGAGGATACACACGATGATGTTCTTTCAGAGGGGCCAACTGGATTAGGTCCATTAGTTAGAGAGCATGAAAGGTATATGCAAGCTTTGTTGAAACATATCAAGGGAAAAGGAGAGGGTATAACAGATCCCTTTGTAGTTGTTCAAAAATCAAAAAAAGAAGACATTTACCCAATCTATGATGCTGAAACTCATTGGTGATTGAAAAAACCAACCGTAAGTTTTTCAATACGTAATACTTATATTTGTTTATCAAACTAACTATGTCAACAGTTTACGATAAAGTATAACTAACTTGACTGTATATTTTGACTTTTCATTAGCTTGGACAAAAGTTTCCCGACGTTGACAGTTTTAAAGAGTGCCTTACATACTATGCGTTGGCCAATGGTTTCTCATTATGGTATGAAAGGAGCACAAGGTCGAAGGTAATTGCAAAATGTGGACAACGAAAAGAGACGCTGAAGGATCCTAGCCTTGGAAAGCAGACATCATACAACAAGTATCCTTCGAGATCATTGAAACCGTGATCGCCATGGAGATGTTACTACAAGATGCTAAGGGAGAAGCTACTTTTCAGACAATTTCTTTGAATGATAACCATACTTGTGTACGTAGTTTCCATTATGGTAGGCTAGTTAACTATAAATGGATTGGTAAGCAATTTGGAGATAAGATTAGGATGAATCCGGATATTACTATTAGCAATATACAGGAACTAGTCTTAAGGAAATACAAATGCAATGTTAGCCGTACACAATGTCGAAATGCTAGGTCATATGCCCTTAACGAGAGAGATGCTACCATCCAGGATCATTATGGTTTACTAAGGTCATATGCTAAGGCGTTAGTTGACTCAAATGAGGGTAGCACAATTAAGGTAGGTGTCACGGTAAATCCTGATGAGAAGACATATTTTGACAGATTTTACGTTTGTTTTAATGGGTTGAAAGAAGGTTGGAAAATAGGTTGTCGTAGAATATTAGCTTTGGATGGTTGTTTTCTAAAAAAACCAAACACTTGGGAGATACTAACTGCATTTGGGAGAGACGGTAATAACCACATTTTTCCCGTGGCTTGGGCTGTGGTCACGGTAGAGAACAAAGGCAACTGGAGTTGGTTTTTATAGTTATTGGGTGACGATTTGGAAATTCAAAGTGGACAAAGCTTGACTATAATGTCTGACCAAAACAAGGTATGTTTCATTACTGTTTATACTATTTTGCATATAATGTTATCATTTGTAATATGCATAGTCATAAATGTTATTGTTGTATTTGGACCAGGGTTTGATAGAGGCTGTGAAAGAGGTGATGCCCTTGGCAGAGCATCGTCAATGTGCTCGTCACATTTATGAAGGTTTTCGGAAACAATTCCATGGTGTGGAGTTTAGGCAACTGTTTTGGGCTGCTTCAAAAGCATCATATCCGCCCTTACATAACAAAGTAATGGAGAAGATCAAAAGGGCTAATCCAAGAGCACATGACTTATTAATAAAAAAGATCCAAAGAGTTGGTCAAGGGCTTTCTTCAGGGAAGGAGTTTGCTGCGAAGCTATAATAAATGGGTTTAGCGAATGCTTTAATGCAGTGTTGGTAAGTCTAAGGCACAAACCCATAATTACAATGCTCGAATCAATGCGGGTTCTTGTTATGGAGAGGATGCATACAATGAGGGTCCTTATGGAAAAGTGGAAAGGAGATATATGCCCGAATATTCAGAACATCTTGGAGCATTCAAAGGATCAGCAAAGGTAACCTTGAATTTATCATTATAATGTTTTGTTCTGACTTATTTTGACTGTTGTCAATAATGTTAATAAATGTATATACTATTTGGTGTATTTGCCTTTTAACAGGTTTTGGCATGTTGTGTCATGTGGGGGAAACAAGTTTGAAGTGAGGAAAGGATACGATGCTTTCAAGGTAGATGAGCCAAACTGGACTTGCTCTTGCATAATGTGGCAAATATCAGGTTTGCCTTGTTGCCATGCAATAGCTTGTATTTTTAAGTTGAATAGGAAGGCTGAGGAATATGTCCCGGAATGTTTTAGGAAGGATAGGTACTTATTAACATATGGCCAATATATGAAACCTGTTGATGGGATTGATTTTTGGCCAGATGTTAGCACCTTTCTAGGATTTTAGGACCAATCCCTAAGTCAATGCCTGTTAGACCTAAGCGAAAAAGGGTTAGTGCATCCCATGAAAAGGAATCGACAACTAAGATCAGTAGGGCTGGGATTGTTATGACTTGCCAAAACTGCGGTGAAACTGGGCATAATAGGAAAGGATGTTTAAACCAGCCCAAACCCGCTCCGTGTAAGGAAAAAGGCAAATCGGGAAGACCATTCAAGAAACAAAACACTGAAACACAGTTGGTAGATGACCATGACATACCTAGGTTTGTTAACACTGATATAAATGAATTTGAAATGGGAGCTACAAACATGAGAGGTGTGTTAGGTGATGGTAGACTGTTTTACTTGGGAAAACAAAAGAAGAAAAGGGGTGGTGCTAGTGTCGATAGGGGTCACTTGAAAATGAAAGGAGGTAGAACCAAAAGTGGTAGACTTATTCCGGCTGAAAGGCTCGCCAGGATGGGAACGTGGTTGGCTGCGGATGGTGCTACTTCTGATACCATTGAGGATGAACAACGTATGCATTCTGGTATGCCTGGCATAACTGGGAGAGCTAGTAACGAGCCAAACATAGCAGGTACTTGTGAGTAAACAAAAATTTTTAAAGCGTTACGCTTATTAGTCAGAATGATAAGCTCGATGTACTTTTATTTTGTAATATATTAATGATAGATACTCAAGAATCTCAAGTGGGTGGGTCAGTGAATTTGCCAAGTAACGTTGTAACTAGATCACGGAAAGCTGCAGCATCGGAGATTGTTGAAGTCCGAAGAATGCCGGGAGGAGCAAGGGGTGGAGCAAGGGGTGGTAGAGGAGGCAGAGGCGGAACAAAGCAATTGCTTGGAAGAAAAAACATGTCAGCTGAAGCCCAACCAGTGCAACATACTAGAGAAAAAAGTGGACCTAAATTGCTACCACCAAGGTTGCCTAGTCAAAGAATTATTAGTAAGAAGCTATCTGCACCACCTAAAGGGCCTGGTTCTAGTGTGGACAATGAAATAGTCCTGGACTAGAGCCTTAAAAAGCCCCAACTGTTAATTGTATGTATAATTAGCATGCCCTATTTTGTTCATGGAAGGGCCAGGTTTACTTAGTAACTGAAACTGTAATAGTGCAGCAATTATTGCCACTATTTGGATGTGTAACATAGTTGATGTAGTGCTGCTTTTTATGCCACTACATAGCCCTATTTTGTGTATTGAAGGGCTTTTTAACAAACATTATATGCCTGTGTTCTGGATGTAACAGTTGATGGTGCTGAAGCACAAACTTTATGTTATGAAAGAACACCTTTGGTGTATGTTTATGGTATCTTATAACTTGTATTATATGGTTTGGATTCTGGTGTAGCTAAGAAGTTTGTTGGTTCAAAAGCAAATAGGTGAAATGAAAGGTTGTATGATTCTGTAAATGTGTTAGTTAATATAAGGATTTTAGAACCAATGTGTTCTGGACATATAGTTAACCTCATGTACTGTATGTGTTGCAAAATTTTTTTTTGAATGAGCCTATATGAGTATACAAATGAATGAAATACTACACACATGATTCATAAACTTGTGACCATAAATCCTATAGACATGAAACATATGATAATATACAACAACACAGTTTCGATAATTTGCCTAAAATACCATGCCATTCATCATACAAAACAAGCAACATTTGTTGAATTGGTCCATAATACAAATACATTAACCTACATACATTAGTACATAACAAGAGACACTAGTTTCTATCTAGTGTCTTACATAAACAACCAACATAATGACAATGAAAAACAAAACCATGACCATGAAGCATACGCAACCACCCAAGAACATGTCATACATTTTCCCCTTCATCTTCAGGTCATTCAATTCTTTGTAAATGAGTTCCACAGGTAAAGCATCATTCTGATTCTTTTCAACAACATGGTCAGTAACTTGTGGATGACTTAAGCTCTCAAGGTTGCACTCCAAAACCTGGTTGTCCTTATGGAGCCTATACATGAGGTCTTTGTAGTACTGTGACGGTAACTCATCATCAAGGAAACCATAGACCTCACATTTTAAATCCTTATTCTTTACAAACACATTAAACACTAATGATTAGCATAAACCTAAAACATGAAACAAGTAAAATAAATGTTTATGAGTCTACTACTTACACGTGTTGGACAGGATTTGAATCTTCGACCAGGATTCTCAGGCGTCCAAGACACCTATTCATAGATTGGGTGCATACATTTACAATGATTCAAACGTGCAATTTCTTCTTTGGTATATTTCCTTCAACTATAACGAGTAGAAGTAGAAGACGAGGTCATTTAATTAACAAATTGTTTGTATACGTGATGGAATGGAGAATCGGTTGTCAATTTAGAGTGGATTGCAAAAGATCAAAATTAGGGTTTATGTTGGGAGTGAAAGGGGGAAAGTGAAAGGGGAAAATGGAAGAGAGAGAAAAAATAAATAAAAAACGGTGATATATGTTGAGTTGGAAATGTGAGGTGGACAAAAAACATGTGACGTGGACACAACCGGGAATTAAAGGTTGTCAGTGTATGATTCAAACGTTGTTGGACGAGAAAAATAGTCAAAGGGGTTATTTTTTTTATTCGCTACGTCATACTAACATTTGTGACAAGTATGATGCTTTAATAGGTTATTTGCCCATTATAATATAGTATAGATAAGGTAAAACTTCTACTTGTTTACTTTAAATTTTTAATTGAGATTTTCAATTTGTTAGGGTTTAACTTTATTCTTTAGTGTTATAATTTATTGATTTACTAATTTAGTAATCATACTCAGTTTACTTTATAGCTTTAGTAGCATAAGTTTATTACGTAGTATTTAGTTATCATATAGGATAAATGCATAGTAATTGCGTTATACTCCGTAGCTTTAAGCTTTTGACTTTTAGTTCGAAAAGGTTTAGGCTTTGTAAAACCAATTGATATCAAGGAGACAAGGAGGAAGTTAATCGGTTTGATACCTTTTTCATGGTTTGAGGCTACTAGCCTGCTGCAATTCCATAGTTTTAGTTTAGAGGAGAGGTAGCTTAGAAAGGCTAAGGAAAGGGAATACACTACATTCATTGTCGATTACTAGTATTTCTGTGCTATAGAAATAATGGAGTTGAACAATGAGTTTTCTATTTTATTATCACTTATTAGTGTACTAAAGTAATAGTGTATGAATAGTTTATTTATTGCATTTTGGTAGTTGTTTCCTCAAGGTTTAGAACTTGAATTTGTTTAATAATTTTAAAGTATGATAAACTGATATTGAGTAAGTTAGTTTAAAGATGCAATATAATGTCTAGGTCCAGTTTGTTTTTTACCTAGTAGTTACTCATTCTTTATGAAAGTTAGTAGACTTTTAGGTTGTTGATTACTTATTTATTGGTTACTTTTAGTTTGGTACAATATATACAACAATGCGCCCCATTAGAAAGCAAAAATTTGGATATGCAAAGCGTAAAAAGAAGAGCCGAACAACTCAAGCAATCTCAAAGTGGCACTATGGACAACTATGTTATAAAAATTCCTCATGTTTCTTCTTCAAATAATGAAGATGTTGGTGATGATAGTGGTGGTGATAATAATGATGAACTTATTGATATGAATGTTGATGGTGTTAATGATACCTAATGATGTATAGTCCAAAAAGGATATACACAACAAGTCCGGAGTAAGTCTTAAATTGGCTTCAGCCCCGGACATGAAGTATAACCGCGGAATGGCTTCATCCCCGGATATTGCGTTAACCTTAGATATGGCCTCAGCCGGATATTGCGTTAGCCTCAGATATGCACACCATATGAATCATACATATTACACCATACTAAATCCTTTACACAAGGTTCTGACTTGACCGTCGGAGGGTGGTTCCCGGGGCTCCGGCCTCAAGACCCCTTCTAACTGGTTCTCTGTTTGTAGCACTCTTCAAGACTCGGGATGTCGACGAAAAGCACCAAAGACTGTCGTCAAGACCAACCCGAAAAGATTATGCCTCAACAATAGTTAACAATGAGGATGTTGATGATGTTGATCTTGACGTTAATGATGATGATGATGATGGTGTTCCTCTTGAGGAGACTAATATCCTCAAAAAATATTTATTATGACCATGTTGAGGATGTTAATGTCGATGTTAATGTTGATATGTTTGATCCAAGAAATTGGGATACTCTTAGTTCTGACATGATTAAGCTTCTAGTAGCGGAGGGTCCGAAAATAGATAAATCTATTGAGAAGGGTCCTAAAGAGACAGGTTCTAAACGATTTTATGCGACTTACTACACTAGAATTTTACCAAACAATGAGAAATGAGATAGAGAATGGCTAGTATATTCGAAAGAGCTAGACAAAGTTTTTAGTTTTTGTTGTAAACTACTTAGAAAAGGTATTGCGAAAGGTTAGTTAGATGATGAAGGTTTTTCATATTGGAAGCATCTTAGCACTAGACTCAAAGAGCATGAACTTGGCTTAGAACATGTTACAAATATGGCTAACTGGTTTGAGATGCGACAAAGAGTAAAAAAGAATGAGATAATTGATAAAGTTGCGCAAGAAAAATTTGAGAAAAACGTCATCTTGATAATTATATCAGTTGTGAAATTTCTTGCTAAACATAATTTAGCATTTTGTGGAATAAATGAGAAGTTGTATAAAAAAAGCAACGGGAACTTTTTAGGCTTGATAGAAATGTTGCAAGAATTTGACCCTGTTATCAAAGAGCATGTGCGACGTATTACGAGAGAAGATGTGCATGTACTTTATCTTGGTCACACAATCCAAAATGAGTTAATACTATTTCTGGCTCGTGAAATTAAATTAGAAATCATTAAGAAAGTATAGGAAGCAAAGTATTTCTCCGTGATACTTGATTGTACTCCTGATACAAGTCAACAAAAACAAATGTCCTTGATATTGAGGTATGTAAATGTCTCTTCAACACGTGTTACCATTGAAGAATCATTTTAGGATTTTTGAATGTTGATGAAACCACGGGGAAAAGTGTTTTTGATATTACACAAGATGAATTGAAGTCTCTTGATCTTGATATTGATGATGTGTGTGGTCAAGGTTATGACAATGGATCAAAGATGAAAGGGAAACATCAAGGAATACAAAAATGGTTTTTAGATATAAATCCTAGAGCGTTTTATACTCCATGCGGTTGTCATAGTCTTAATCTTGCATTATGTGACATGGCTAACAGTTGTATCAAAGGTAGAGACTTTTTTGGAATAATACCACGCATTTACACAATATATGACAATTCTTCCAAAAGGTGGCAAATTTTGAAAGATAATGTTAAAGGTTAACTCTTAAGTCATTTTCAATCACTCGTTGGGAGAGTCGTGTTGAAAGTGTGAAAGCAATCCGATTTTAGATTTCAGACATAAAAGAGGCTTTGCTTCAAGTTGCAGAAAGTGACAATGCTTCTCTAATTCAAAGTCAAGCAAAATCTCTAGCAACAAATGAGCTTGGTAATTTTGAGTTTTTAGTAGCAAGGTTTCAGATCTAATTTGCTGTAAATTTGGTGAGCAAAGAATTACAATCCAATGATATACTTATGGATGTCGCTATTAAAGAAGTGAAAAGATAGATACCTTTCTTTGAAGAGTTTAGAGAAACGGGACTCTCTAAAGCCATTAACGATGCTAAAGAAATTGCCGTTGAAATGGATATTGATCCCGTGTTTGTTCAAAAGCATGTAATTCGTAGAAAAAGTCAATTTCACGAGAATCCAGTTGATCATGATACTTCATTCTCTGTGAAGGAGTCCTTCAAGATCAATTATTTTTTATACATTGTTGATCAGGCAATTGAATCTCTTAAAACAAGATTCGAACAATACACAGAGTATGAAAATATAGTTGGTTTCTTGTTTTTGTGTGATAAGTTGAATTCCTATGATGACAAGAGTCTTATGTTGTCTTGTAGTAAACTCGAAGCAGCACTAAAGAACGATGAACGATCAGATATTGATGCAAATAAATTATTCTTTGAGTTAAAATAAATTTTTGCCTAGTAAAAATATGGGACCTGTCCTAACATTCTTGAAACAACAAGATTGTTTTCCTAATGCACAAATTGCATATAGAGTATTGTTGAGCATCCCTGTTACAGTGGCATTCATAGAAAGAAGTTTTTCATAATTGAAGTTGCTAAAGTCCTACTTACGATCTTCAATGTCAAATGACACTTGCTTAATTCGAGTTAAATTGGTAATTAAAGAGTTATAGTTTATGTACACAAATTGGGGGTACTAGGTAAATAGTGTTTTAAGCTAATTAGTGAAGTTATAGTAATTATGGTATAAATTAGATTGGTTATAGTCAGTAATTTGGGGGGTGTTCATCATATGATGATTAAGAATGATAAAGGGTATGTCACCATTTTGTGCAGACGAAGTGTTGGAATATTTGCCTAGCAAAGAACACGGTCCGTGATGAAATCAAATCTAACTACTCAAGAAGCTTAAACTTATGATAAAGCAATCAAGCTAAAGCTAAATCACTTTATTTAATTTATTTTTGACTCAACGACGGTACATTTCTCAAAAATGATTGTAGCAAAGTTAATATTTGATATAAAACATGAAACATATGAACTAATTAAAATTCTTAGGCAAATTGAATATGATAGTTTCACACATGTACTGTTTTCATAATCACGTGTTAATGTCGGATCTAATTTTGCAACTTTCATGGATTGTTGTTGCAAATAAAATAAAACACAAGGACAATAACGAAACCCAAGGGATCATTTTTTGCTATTTTTCAGATACATTTATGAAATTTTTAAATAGTGTTTTCGCAAAGCATATAAATCACCGTGACCACTTATGCCATACACCAAACTGCATGGATCATTTCTTTTCATTTTTCAAGAATGCTTATTATCGTTGGTGAACAATAACATTCTTGAGAAATGTTAATATTTAAAATTACAACAATATAATTTTAAGTAAGTTGTGTTCCTATTCTTAGCCATATATGTCATGTTGTCAACAAAATGAAAGTGAATATCTCTTTTCCTTATAGTTGAAGTGAGTAAAACATATCGTTTAGAAAAAGTAGTTAATAGCATTGAGAGTAAAATCTAAAAAAGAAGATGGCTATAACGTATTTTTCAAGTGCAAAGATTTACGCTGTATTTTCGAGTTAAGTTTTTAAAAGAAAAGCAGAGAAGAGAAGAGAAAAGAAAGTAAGAGAATCACTTCTTACTTTCCTCTTCCTCTCACTTTCTCGAAAAAAAAAAAAAAAAAAAAAAACTCCTTTCTCCCACTTCTTTTCTTTTCTTCCCTATATAAAATTTTGAGAGCACAATTTTTTCAATTCCTTTTCAAGAACAGAACGTTAATCACTAGATCTCTTCCATAGAGATATGCGAATGATAGCCATCAAAGCCAACCACAACTATGTGTTACTTTTACTTTCAATATTATTTATCTTTACTTTTAGTATAAGCAAAATAATTACTCTTAATTCTCATTGATCTCACTTATTTCTTAAATTTAATAATTTTATCATATTTCTTGAAGTTATTCTATAAATTTTGAGATTTGATGATTTAAAAACTTTATTGGTGTACGAAAGTATAGGCAACACAAGAAGAACAA
Organism: Chrysanthemum lavandulifolium; assembly: GCA_022545495.1. NCBI lineage: Eukaryota > Viridiplantae > Streptophyta > Magnoliopsida > Asterales > Asteraceae > Chrysanthemum > Chrysanthemum lavandulifolium. The sequence goes on along the minus strand of CM040239.1, from coordinate 4,361,253 downwards.
TAAAACCTTTATTCAGATCTAAGCTGCAATAGTCAGCTTAGATTAAGTTTACAGTAGTATCCAAATGTTACAAGATTAGATTAATGTCAATGAGACAATAATCATGTAAATGTAAAGACAAGACAAGATAAGTGAAATGATCAGAAAGAAGAGAAGAGAGTGATACAAAAGACTGCACACTCAAGTGTGTGTAACTCTAGATAAGGGGACTTATTAAATAGGAGATTAAGTTACACTAAGACCCCTCTAATGGCTAGTAATGACTCATCAGCAGAAACGAAGAAAGGCTTCAGCAGAAATGAACTTCTTGGAACTTTAAATCTTTTATCCTTTGTCCAGGTTAAACCCCAGTAATTAATCCTGCAATAAGCCACAACTTGAAAGCCATTAGCAATTGATATAATGATATGTTTGCCACAGATTATCACCCCAAATTTTAACATTCCCCCTTAATCTGATGAGCAAACATATCAAACAATATCAATTTTCACACAAAATTTATGCCGATGACAGGAGGTTCTTTGTGAGTATGTCTGCAGCTTGGTTTGAAGAGCCAATCTTTTAGCATTTATAACACCTCTAGCAATTTTTTCCCGATGAAGTGAACATCAATTTCAAAGTGTTTTGACCTTTCATGGAAAACAAGGTTGACAAAGAAGTTGTAAAGCATATTTGTTATCACAAAAAGGTTAACCTAAGATTGATATCAACTTTTAGATCTTTTAGGATTTTTGAATCCAAATGATTTCACAGCAAAGAGAGACATAGATCTATATTCGCTTCGTGGAAGATTTTGAAAGAGTGTTTTTTTTACTTTTCCATGAGATTAAACAATCATTAAAGAAAACACAATAACTCGTGACATATTTTATGGTTTTCTTGCATTTGGCCCAATCAAGATCACTATATCCTTCAAGATGATTTTCGAGTTGTCAAATTGTACCTTAGACCTTTTCCTCGAACTCCTTTAGATATCTCGTAACATTGAGGGCACATTCCGGATGAGATTTAAAGGAAGAATGCATATATTGTGCCGCATAATGAACCGAGTATGAGATGTCGTCTTGTATGGGTGAGATAGATAAGTTTCCCAAGTAGCCTCGATAACCAAAGTGATGTTGACAAGCAAGGGGTCATCAGGTGGGAATGTATGGAAGGACGAGTTGGTTTCCATAGGAGTGGACACGTGTTTGCACCCAAGAAGGCCAAATTCTTTGAGGAGTTCAAGACAATATTTTATTTGGGAGAGACAAATGTCATTCCCAGTTTTTAGAACCTCAATCCCAAGAAAATATTTTAGATTTCCCAAGTCCTTAATATGAAATTTTGTTTTTAGAAACTCTTTGAATCGGTTTATCTCATTAATGCAGTTTCCAGTAAGGAAAATATTATCCACATAAACAAGTAGAGCAATAAACTTGTTATTCTCTGTTTTGGTGAACAAAGAGTGATCATTAACAGATTGAACAAAGTTATTTTCTTTTAAAACACTGACAAGTTTTTCATTCCATTTCCTGGGAGCTTGTTTTAGGCCATATAGAGACTTGACAAGTTTACAAACTTTATTCTTATTGTTCTCATTACAGAACCCCTTGGGGATGGTCATATAGATATCCTCATCAAGATCTTCATACAAGAAAGCATTGTTAACATCAAGTTGAAAAGAGGCCATTTGTTTTTACGGCTAAGGCAATAAGACATCCGACAAGAGACATTTTTACAACAGAGAAAAAGTTTCATCATAGTCTATTCCTTCCTTTGGTTATAGCCTTTAACAACTAATCTAGCCTTGTATCTATCAACTTCACCATTGGCTTTATATTTGATTTTAAAGATCCATTTGTAGCCAATAGGAGTTCTTTTAGGAGGTAGATCGCTTATATCCCAAGCATGGTTTTCATTTAAGGCCTCAATTTCGTAATTCATAGCATCAACCCAATTACTATCATGGATAGCTTCTTCATAATGTAGGTTCAATACTTTTATTAAGACTAGATGCAAACTACTACCAAATTTATCGAGATGTTGAGAATGGTGACATAGCATAAGCGACCAAAGACTCTAAGGAGAGAGAGTGAAGGGTCATGCCCATACACAAGGAAGAAGGGGACTTGCCGCAGTAATCAAGAGGCAACTGCTTATGACATAGGCAGCAGCTAGAACACATTCGCACTAAAGATTTAGAGGTAATTCCCCTCAAACATGAGGATCTAGCTACATTAAGGAGATGCCTATGTTTCCTTTCTGCAATACCATTTTGTTGTGGTGTATAAACACAAGAGGTTTGATGTAAAATTCCTTTTCATGGAAAAAATGTAGAAGTTTATTATTGACAAATTTCATCCCATTATCACTTCTAAAGATCTTGACATTGTGTTCAAATTGATTTGATAGCATATGAGTAAAGTTAACAATGAAAACATACACATCATCCTTCCCTTAAGCATATAAACCCACACCGCCTCGAATAGTCATCAACAACAGTTAAAAATATTTGTAACC
>CM040239.1:4010776-4358651 GCA_022545495.1 Chrysanthemum lavandulifolium | reverse complement strand
ACCCGAGGCCGTAGCCCCGGGTCCACCTCCGACGGTCAAGTTAGTGTCGGCCGCGATGTGATGAGTTAGGTTAGGGTAACCATCATCCGTCCTGAGAAGGAGATCCAACCCCATATTTATAGGGCATGGATTAGGGTTTAGGCGTAGAGTGGGCCGCTGTCTGCCGGGCCTGACCCATTCCTGGCCCAGTCCGGACCATACGTCCACAAGTGGAGTTCTCCGAGTTAAGTGTGCTCATGTGAAAGTAGTACTAGTTTATGTGACATGTTGGGAAGTCTTCATATGATGGACACAAAAGCAAATCCGTGAGCCAAGGGGCAAAAACGGATAATATTGTGGTCTGAGTAGGCGGGATGTTACAATAACTGTATTGTAGTTCGAAAGTTTTTTTATACGATGACATTTTTATTGTCAAACACTTTGTCAACTTTTTTAGTCACCTTATAGCCTGATAGCAACTCATTTTAGTTCTTTTAAACAAAATTATACTTAAGAATGATGTCTAAGACTCATTTTAGTTGTTAGTTGAGCTTGACATGATCTTTTATTTGCTTTAACAGGTCATAACACAAACTAACCAACAAAAGCAATGAAAATGTTAAGTGTAAAGTGTGTTAAGAACTGTTTTGCACACTTGTATTGTATCTAAATAAAATTAAATTAATTATATATGGTTCAATAAAGTAGCTTTTAATGAGCCAATTTTTACCCCACCTAAAAATAATATGTTGAAACCATCTATGTTTCGTTCTGAAAAGTAGTAGAAAGTAGAAACCAAAAAGGTCAACAAAAGCACTAGATTCCTTTCTTAACAAAGAATTCAATTAAATTAAGAAATAGGAATACAAGTAATAATAAGTAAATATAAAGGATCGTTATGTTCCATATGTCTTTTTAAATGACAAGAATTATCTTCAATATATGATCAAAACTATCTCACATGTTTTAAGTTAAATTTGAGTCAATAATCGGTTGATTGAGTAGCTTTTCACACAACATAAATTACCACTAAACACAAATTTTCTATTTTTATTTTTTATTTTTTATTTTATTTTCATGCATGACATCAACCATCAGTAAAAATAAAATAAAATAAATAAATATAAATCTTCATTATTTTATCTTTACTTATATGACTTATTTTCAAAAATCTCAATAATTTTAAATTTACACATCTTGCTTTATTTAGTAACTTAAAATTAAACTTCAAAGAGTAGAATCATTTACAAACTAAATATTTTTTACATATAAAAGGATCAATCTTCACCCTTCATTTTCCTCCATCTTTATTTCATCTAATTAATGAGATTAATCACAACAATTTAAAAACTCACTTTCATAATTTTTTCAAATATTAATATCTTTCAAACCATTAAAGCGAAAAAATATATATTATTTGACGAACGTTTAATTATCTTTCTATAGATAGACACTTGTTATACTTTCGACAAAAAAAAAAAAAAAATCTTCAAGTTTTTCACGTTTTTCCGCTTTTACGTTATTGAAATTTACATGGAAAAATCACATGTGATTAAGCGGTTGAATATCACATGTGATATTAGTGTTAAATCACATATGATATGCACTAATATCACATGTGATATTACATATCATATGTTATTTAACACTAATATCATATGTGATATTCAAATTAGTGTTTAATCATATGTGATTTTTCATGTAAATTTCAGTTTTAAAAAATTGAAAAAAGAAGAAAAACGTGAAAAAATGATTTTTTTTTTCTTTTTTCGAAAGTATATCAAAGTGTCTGTCTATAAGAAGATAATTAAATGCTCGTCGCGATGATATAATTATTTTCGTTTAACGATTAACAGTTTAAGATATATTTAAATTATAAAAAAAATGTGAAATATTAAAATGTTTTTACTCTCAAAAATTGATTTATTTTTAAATAAAATGCAAAAGAATTAATCCCTTGATATGTGAAAAAAATTTGATATGTAACTCTTTTCAACTTAAAAAATATCATGTAAACATCTCAAATCATGATAATACTCGAATCATGATAATACTCCACCCAAGAACTAAACCACCCACCCTCTTTTATCATTCGAGTCCAAACTATCAGTATCCAACCCGACATGATTATTATTCGGGTCATTAAAATGCGGGTCAAGTCGGGCATCATATTCCACAACAATAAACTTGTTCTTGGTCAACTCTGAAGTCTTGACCATGCTTAAAACCTAACTATATGATTAGTGATGTATAATCACATCATTTAGACAACATAACTAAATAGCATAAACAACAACACAATAATCTTAAACTTTAAGGACAATGACAGTGAGCGATCAATCTTCACCAATCGTTTCACCAAGTTCGTTTTAACATTTAAGGGCAAAGTAAAATCATAAATAAACGACTCTGGGACCCCGATTCCAGCATTTTCATTTTTTCGGTCAATATAAGATATTGGGCTAAATGCATAAAATATAGTAGTTTATTAGCACTTTTATAGTAGTTTTATATAGCAATTTTTTTTTTTTTTTTTTTTTTTTTTTTACGTATGTAAAATATTTTTGAATTCGGTATTTTTGGTGTATCGTGTACCAGTTGTGTGTATTATTTAACCATTATACTATTCGGTTTATGCACGCCTATTTAGTCAAGGGAGGGGTAAATCGGTCGAATAATACACACAACTAGTCACAAGATACATCAAAAAGATAAAATTCAAAAGTATGCTACACATATCTAGAAAAATAAATAAATAACTACACAAAATTATAAAATATGATAAGTTACATTTTCGTGAACCTAGCCCTGAAATATTTTGTTACATGCATTAATGCATAACACACATTTGTTTGACCATTCTTGACTAGTAATGATATTCAGATCGAGTTATTTATGAGCTGTGCTCAATGCTTGTTTAGCTTTATGAGATCGAGATTTTATAATCGTACGAGTCTACAAGCAACACTGTATGTAGCGTAGAAAACATTGCACATGATGTTTTCGAGAGGGAATAACTTTCTGCCAAACCAATATAACCTTCATTAGTCTGTGATGATTACAACGCCATGCTATTCTCACATTTCTGATCATGTAGAAAACAAAGGGCACTCATAAAATGATACCCTGCTTAAAGCTTTCATAATAGCTTTAAAAGTAGAAATCACATTTCTTAGAAATTATAGCCATACATGTTGATTGAATTGATTTTCTTTATTTAACTTTGATAAAAAGTATAAAAAAAAAGTTAGGATTTTATATAAAGTTATTAGTTTACAAATGACTGACATGTTTCTATAACATGTAAGACTTTGCAAACCAAAAGCCCACTACTCATCCTAAGATGAGGATGTAATACACACTCAGGTATATTAGGCGGTAACATTTATTCTCCTTTGCCGATGTGGGATTCTAAACATTCTTAACTTTTCTCATAATTGTTCTGAGTTGTTTGTTAATGTATACATATGCTCTTTTGAATATCAGAAGAACTTTGTTACGAGTACAATTTGTGGCCATAAGTCGAGCACTTAAAGACAACTTCAAATATGTCAATCTAACGAAACATAAACTTGTTAACGAAACATAAACATAAACATAAACTTTGCTATCAGACGACGTCTTACAACTATTTAAACCCAAACCTGTTTTGACGTATTACCTACCCATTTTCACACCTCTAGTGCTTACATTGAACACGTCTAATAAGTCCTGTTTTCACAAACGTACTTTATATGCTTTGAACGCGGATGACATTGGATATCACTTCAACGAATATGTCAGCTATGATTTTAACTACAATTTGTACAACCAGTTTCCTTGTTCTTTAACTCCTGTGATTCTCCATTTCTGTAATTCCTTTGAATCCAAAAGGAACTGACGATGGGTGTCAATTTTGACCCATTTTGTTATATGTGGGTCGAACTGGATAATGTTTTATATCTAACGGGTTAAGCCATAAAATTCAACTATAAGTCTATAACGAAAATATAACTTATGGGTCAAGCGGGTCAAATATAACAAAATTTATCGCACCAATCCTTAGTATAAATAAAGAAAAAAAGAGAAGAAATAAGAGTCTGTAGGCTCGTCCTTCTCACCCGTACTAAAAATTACACGTATGACCCGTTGCCCAACCCGCCAGTGTTGCCACTACTATCAGTGCCACAGTTGTATCGCGCTTTATATGGGCTTTAATCCAGGTACCCAAACTAACTGGCTACTAACTTTTGGTACCCATTTTGACATGTTACTCTATCCTCTCATTTTGCCACTTCAGAAAGATAGTTTTGATGTGGTGTTTTCACAGATATCATTTTCATAAGTTGAGCCTTTAATTACACGACAGGCGAAATTGTGACCAATTGATTTCAACTATCTTAACTACTTCCTGATGTACAACGTATACAAGAAGCGTATACATACATCAAAATCATAGTATAAAAGAGAAATATAAGCTAACAGGCATCATTCAGATGCTGAAACCGCGACATCCAGTAGATTGTCTTTCATCACATGGTAAAAGACCATAATCAAAATTTCAAACTGAACATGATCAAAATATATACACAAAACCTTACAAACATATCAAATATTCAATATAACAAAACATCAAACTCTCTAATCAGTAGACCGTTCGATACGGATCTCAAACCCGCTATCAGATGAGGTCTTACAACTATCAATCATACTTTCAGTTTCATCATCCGAGCACGACACAAGATCCTTAACACTCATAGGCATACTAGCCGAAAAACTCACTTTAGGTTTCACCACAGGCACATTCGTTACCTCCGCCTCGTTATTCAGTATTTGCAAAACTCGACTCATCGATGGCCTCATTTCACTTCTTGGGTTCACACAACTTAACCCGACCATCAGAAGCCTCTCACCTTCCACCTCATCAAACACCCCGTTTAGTCGAGCATCAATCGAGTCCAAAACCTTGCCACTGGAGTATAAACCCCAAACCCAATCAACCAAGTTAACCATATTCTGATGTCATCTAGTGTGAGTATATAAAAGATTAGTATAAGTAATTGATTCATTTGGGAATCATGAAAATAAAATTTGCTGATATGATGAGAAAAAAAAACGTTGGTTTGGACGAGCTCAAACCCGGTAGAAACAAAGTTACGTTCTTATATATCGACTGCTTTTTATCACTAAGGAGCTGAGTGGCGTTATTTTGTCTTCTCGACATCAACTACAACTACCAGTTGACACGTTGTCGATATTACCGCTAACCACCATTGATCACTATGGTTTTCTCGCTCTTCTAAACCGTTGCATTGCGCGGGCATGCTACTGATATATATAATTGGAATAGTATATAAAAAAGTCAAGATTTTATATAAAGTTTCTAGTTTGACAAGCCTTGCATGTTTCTATAACATGTAAGAACCTGCAATCCAAAAGCTTACCACTCATCCTAAGATGAACAAGTAATACACACTTAGATATATTAGGCGGTAACATTTATTCTCCTTTACCGATGTGGGATTCTAAACATTCTTAACTTTTCTCAAAATTAGTTCTGAGTTGTTTGTTAATGTATACATATGCTCTTTTGAATATCAGAAGAACTTTGTTACGAGTACAATTTGTGGCCATAAGTCGAGCACTTATAGACAACTTCAAATATGTCAATCTAACGAAACATAAACTTGTTAACGAAAACTTTGCTATCAGACGACGTCTAACAACTATTTAAACCCAAACCCGTTTTGACGTATTACTATTACCTACCCATTTTCACACCTCTAGACTCTAGTGCTTACATTGAACACGTCTAATAAGTCCCGTTTTCACAAACGTACTTTATATGTTTTGAACGCGGATGACATTGGATATCGCTTCAACGAATATGTTGGCTATTATTTTAACTACAATTTGTACGCCCAGTTTCCTTGTTCTTTAACTCCTGTGAATCTCCATTTTCGTAATTCCTTTGAATCCAAAAGGAACTGACCATGGGTGTCAATTTTGACCCATTTTGGTATATATGGGTCGAACTGGATAACGTTTTATATCTAATGGGTTAAGCCATAAAATTCAACTATAACGAAAATATTACTTATGGGTCAAGCGGGTCAAACGGGTTACAATGTCATCCAAGAGGCATTTAATTGCATACCTTTTCGACTGCTAGACTGGTAAATTATTTCCAAATAATATAGTTTATAACAGAATTTATCGCACCAATTCCTTAGTATAAATAACGAAAAAAAGAAAAGAAACAAGTGTCTGTAGTCTCATCCTTCTCACCCGTACTAAAAAATTACATGTATGACCCGTTGCCCAACCCGCGAGTGTTGCCACTACTATCAATGCCAAAGTTGTATCGCTCTTTATATGGGCTTTAAACCAGGTACCCAAACTAACTGCTACTAACTTTTGGTACCCATTTTGACATGTCACTCTATCCGCTCATTTTGCCGCCTGAGAAAGATAGTTTTCAATGTGGTGTTTTCACAGATATCATTTTCATAAGTTGAGCCTTTAATTACACGACAGGCGAAATTGTCACCAATTGATTTCAACAATCTTAACTACTTCCTGAGGTACAACGAATACAAGAAGCGTATACATACATCAAAATCATACGTAATATAAAAGAGCAATATAAGCTAACAGGCATCATTCAGATGATGAAACCGTGACATCACATGGTAAAAGACCATTTTTACCCATCAAAGAACTACTGAAACATTTCAAACTGAAGATGATCAAAATATGTACACAAAACTTTACGAAACAAATCAAATATTCAATATAACAAAGCATATGAATTTCTAATCAGTAGACCGTTCAATACGGATCTCGAACCCGCTATCAGACGAGGTCTTACAACTATCGATCATACTTTCAGTTTCATTATCCGAACATGACACAAGATCCTTAACACTCATAGGCATACTAGCCGAAAAACTCACTTTAGGTTTCACCACAGGCACATTTGTTACCTCCGCCTCGTTATTCAGTATTTGCAAAACTCGACTCATTGATGGCCTCATTTCACTTCGTGGGTTCACACAACTTAACCCGACCATCAGAAGCCTCTCTCCTTCCACCTCATCAAACACCCCGTTTAGTCTAGCATCAATTGAGTCCAAAACCTTGCCACTCGAGTATAAACCCCAAACCCAATCAACCAAGTTAACCATATTCTGACTTTCGGGCTCTTTCTCGATAGGTCTTCGACCACAACAAATTTCAAGTACCACGACCCCATAGCTATAAACATCGGTTTTATCATTAGCCTTTCCACAATGTAGATACTCGGGTGTTAAATAGCCTGCTGTTCCAGCTGTTAAAGTCGAGATAGGACTCTTATCGTGATCAATCAACTTAGCTAGCCCGAAATCACCTAACCGAGCGTTAAAATTTGCATCTAACATCACATTACTCGACTTAATATCGCGATGAATCACCAACTTATCACATTCTTGATGCAAATAAGCCAAAACGGAAGCTAAACCTATCATATGCACTAATATCAAATGTGATAGTACATATCATATATGATTTAACACTAATATCACATGTGATATTCAATTTAGTGTTTTATCATATATGATTTTTTTCATGCAATTTTCAGTAACATAAAAAAACGAAAAGAATACGAAAAACATAAAAAAAGGAATTTTTTTATTTTTTTCGAAAGTATATCAAAGTGACGGTCTATAGAAAAGATAATTAAATGCTCGTCGCGACGGTGTAAATATTTCCGCTTAACGATTAACGGTTTAAGAGATATTTAAATTATAAAAAATAGGTGAAATAATAAAATGTTTTTAATCTCAGCTATTAATTTATTTTTAAATAGATGGTGAAGATGAATCCCTTAGTATGTGAAAAAAGTTTAGTATATAAAATAACTCTCCTCATAAGTTAACTTGATAAAAACTAAAAAAAAGTATAAGTTAACTTGATAAAAACTATAAAAAAAAAAAAAAAAAGTTTAGTATGTAAAATAACTCTCCTCATAAGTTAACTTGATAAAAACTATAAAAAAAAATAAGTTAACTTGATAAAAACTATATAAAAAAAAAAGTTAAGATTTTATATAAAGTTTTTTGTTTAAAAGACTCCAACCTTTTAATAAGAAAGGATGGGAATTTTGAAATCCAAAAGCCCACTACTCATCCTAACTTGAACATGTAACACACACTTAGATATATTAGGCGGTAACATTTATTCTACTTTACCGATGTGGGATTCTAAACATTCTTAACTTTTCTCATAATTGGTCTGAGTTGTTTGTTATAAATGTGTACATATGCTCTTTTGAATATCAGAAAAACTTTGTTACTGAGTACAATTTGTGGCCACAAGTCGAGCACTTATAGACAACTTCAAATATGTCAATCTAACGAAACATAAACTTGTTAACGAAAACTTTGCTATCAGACAACGTCTTATAACTATTTAAACCCAAACCCGTTTTGACGTATTACCTACCCATTTTCACACCTTACTGCTTACATTGAACACGTCTAATAAGTCCCGTTTTCACAAACGTACTTTATATGTTTTGAACGTGGATGACATTGGATATCACTTCAACGAATATGTCGGCTATGATTTTAGCTACAATTTGTACGCCCAGTTTCCTTGTTCTTTAACTCCTGTGAATCTCCATTTCCGTAATTCCTTTGAGTCCAAAAGGAACTGACCATGGGTGTCAATTTTGACCCATTTTGGTATATATGGGTCGAACTGGATAATGTTTTATATCTAACGGGTTAAGCCATAAAATTCAACTATAACGAAAATATAACTTATGGGTCAAGTGGGTCAAACGGGTTACAATGTCATACAAGAGGCATTTAATTGCATACCTTTTCGACTGCTAGACTGATAAATTATTTCCAAATAATATAGCTTATAACAAAATTTATCGCACCAATTCCTTAGTATAAATAAAGAAAAAAGGAAAAGAAATAAGTGTCTGTAGGATCGTCCTTCTCACCCGTACTAAAAATTACACGTATGACCCGTTGCCCAACCCGCCAGTGTTGCCACTATGCCACTACTATCAGTGCCAAAGTTGTATCGCGCTTTATGGGCTTTAATCCAGTTACCCAAACTAACAGCTACTAACTTTTGGTACCCATTTTGACATGTTACTCTATCTGCTCATTTTGCCACTTGAGAAAGATAGTTTTCGATGTGGTGTTTTCACAGATTTAATTTTCATAAGTTGAGCCTTTAATTACACGACAGGCGAAATTGTCACCAATTGATTTCAACTATCTTAACTACTTTCTGAGGTACAACGAATACAAGAAGCGTATACATACATCAAAATCATAATATAAAAGAGCGATATAAGCTAACAGGCATCATTCAGATGCTTAAACCGCGACATCCAGAAGATTTTACTTGCATCACATCGTAAAAGACCATTTTTACCCAACAAAGAACTACTGAAACATTTCAAACTGAAGATGATCAAAATATGTACACAAAACTTTACGAAACAAATCAAATTTTCAATATAACAAAACATCAAACTCTCTAATCAGTAGACCGTTCAATACGGATCTCAAACCCGCTATCAGACGAGGTCTTACAACTATCGATCATACTTTCAGTTTCATCATCCGAACATGACACAAGATCCTTAACACTCATAGGCATACTAGCGAAAAACTCACTTTAGGTTTCACCACAGGCACATTCGTTACCTCCGCCTCGTTATTCAGTATTTGCAAACTCGACTCATCGATGGCCTCATTTCACTGGGGTTCACACAGCTTAACCCGACCATCAGAAGCCTCTCTCCTTCCGCCCGTCAAACACCCGCTTAGTCGAGCATCAATGGAGTCCAAAACCTTGCCACTCGAGTATAAACCCCAAACCCAATCAACCAAGTTAACCACATTCTGACTTTCGGGCTCTTTTTCTATAGGTCTCCGACCACAACAAATTTCAAGTACCACAACCCCGTAGCTATAAACATCGGTTTTATCATTAGCCTTTCCACAATGTAGATACTCAGGCGCTAAATAGCCTGCGGTCCCTGCTGTTAATGTCGAGATAGGACTCTTATCATGGTCAATCAACTTAGCTAGCCCGAAATCACCTAACCGAGCATTAAAATTTGCATCTAACATCACATTACTCGACTTAATATCACGATGAATCACCAACTTATCACATTCTTGATGCAAATAAGCCAAAACCGAAGCTAAACCTATCGCTATTTTATATCTATGTGACCACTTCAAAAAGCCCCAATGATCAGGATCTTGATACAACACTTTATCAATACTTCCATAAGGCATTAACTCGTAAACAAGTAACAATTCCCCTTTTTCGACACACCAGCCGAGCAACTGAACAAGGTTCTTATGTCTCAAACCCGCGATAACCGACAACTCTGACAAAAACTCATTTTTCGCTTCACGAGACTGTTTAGACCGTTTCACAGCTGCTGTCGTGCCTGATGATACTAAAAACGCTTTGTAAACTGTCCCAAATGACCCGTGACCTATAACTCGATTTGGATGGAAGTCATTCGTCGCGATTTTTAGCTCTCGATATCTATACTGCCTCGGCTTCCTCTTAAACTCGTTTTTTATGACCGTGTCGTTTTTTATCTCTCGCCATCTTTTAACCGAAACGTACCCAAAAAGTACTAAACCCGCGAAAACAAAAACTGGACCGCCTATTTCAAACCCGAACCCGATCTTTTTACTATACTTTTTATAACCCGAGTTTCTATCACGAACACGAATCTCAACTGTGTGATCGCTAACATTATGCGGGTCACGCGGATTAAACCTTTTAAGCCCAAAAGACCGAAACCCCCAACTTTCAACCAAATGCGCCTCGTACTCCCTTGACTCGACCCTGAAAACCCCAAATCATAAACTCTTGAAAATAACCTGAAAAATTGACAATCGTGTTCAAAAATACACTTTTAAACACCTCAAATCATGATAATACTCCACCCAAGAACTAAACTCCCCCCATTTTTATACTAATATATAAAGCATTTGGGACATCTATTTATGAAAGGCTTAAAATTTTCAGCTTACACAATTTCTAATTGTGGAATTGTATAAGATTAAAAAAACTTTAATTACAGGATTCGAATCCTGGTCACCCGAGAGAAAACCAAACATCCTAACCACTGGGAGACTATAATTTTTTGTTATTACAAAGCCAAATTAAATACTTCAATACTTATACACATGATGTCAATACTCCTCTAATCATTTTCAGTAATCATAAATGCAAATTCACCATCAATCAAAATAATTGAACTGGTCAAAATAATTAGTAACGGAAACTACCAATATAAAGACAAATTATATTGCAGTTACAAAAGTTATTAATGCAAATTTAATTGTCGGTTATGTCATCTAGTGTGAGTATACAAAAGATTAGTACAAGTAATTGATTCATTTGGGAATCATGAAAATAAAATTTGCTGATATGATGAGAAAAAAAAACGTTGGTTTGGACGAGCTCAAACCCGGTAGAAACAAAGTTACGTTCTTATATATCGACTGCTTTTTATCACTAAGGAGCTGAGTGGCGTTATTTTGTCTTCTCGACATCAACTACAACTACCAGTTGACACGTTGTCGATATTACCGCTAACCACCATTGATCACTATGGTTTTCTCGCTCTTCTAAACCGTTGCATTGCGCGGGCATGCTACTGATATATATAATTGGAGAGTTAGGATCAAATAAGAAGATTACTTAAAATAAGAAGGAATAAGAAGAACTATAACCGCAAATCCGAGATGCACCGACTTAAATTATATGCATCCCTATAATCTTAGATGCATTATAACGCACAATAGTGTGTTTTTTAGCTTTTAATCAGATGCATATACATATATTAGATGCATTTCATGATTTCTCTTATTTTTTGTTCCTCTACACGTGCCGAAATCATGAAAATCAATTTGCACCATCTATACATAAAATTAACTTTCGAAACTCAAGATGTTGCATCTATATGAATAGAAATGCATCAAATGCAAGTCGTTGCATCTCAAATGCGTGGTTTTGGTCACTTCTCACCACTTCTTATTTTAATTTACTTCTCACTGGATCCCTACTCTATATATAATTGGAATAGTATATAAAAAAGTCAAGATTTTATATAAAGTTTCTAGTTTGACAAGCCTTGCATGTTTCTATAACATGTAAGAACCTGCAATCCAAAAGCTTACCACTCATCCTAAGATGAACAAGTAATACACACTTAGATATATTAGGCGGTAACATTTATTCTCCTTTACCGATGTGGGATTCTAAACATTCTTAACTTTTCTCAAAATTAGTTCTGAGTTGTTTGTTAATGTATACATATGCTCTTTTGAATATCAGAAGAACTTTGTTACGAGTACAATTTGTGGCCATAAGTCGAGCACTTATAGACAACTTCAAATATGTCAATCTAACGAAACATAAACTTGTTAACGAAAACTTTGCTATCAGACGACGTCTAACAACTATTTAAACCCAAACCCGTTTTGACGTATTACTATTACCTACCCATTTTCACACCTCTAGACTCTAGTGCTTACATTGAACACGTCTAATAAGTCCCGTTTTCACAAACGTACTTTATATGTTTTGAACGCGGATGACATTGGATATCGCTTCAACGAATATGTTGGCTATTATTTTAACTACAATTTGTACGCCCAGTTTCCTTGTTCTTTAACTCCTGTGAATCTCCATTTCCATAATTCCTTTGAATCCAGAAGGAACTGACCATGGGTGTCAATTTTGACCCATTTTGGTATATATGGGTCGAACTGGATAACGTTTTATATCTAACGGTTTAAGCCATAAAATTCAACTATAACGAAAATATAACTTATGGGTCAAGCGGGTCAAACGGGTTACAATGTCATCCAAGAGGCATTAAATTGCATACCTTTTCGACTGCTAGACTGATAAATTATTTCCAAATAATATAGCTTATAACAAAATTTATCGCACCAATTCCTTAGTATAAATAAAGAAAAAAAAGAAAAGAAATAAGTGTCTGTAGGCTCGTCCTTCTCACCCGTACTAAAAATTACACGTATGACCCGTTGCCCAACCCGCCAGTGTTGCCACTACTATCAATGCCAAAGTTGTATTCGCTTTATGGGCTTTAATCCAGGTACCCAAACTAACTGCTACTAACTTTTGGTACCCATTTTGACATGTTACTCTATCTGCTCATTTTGCCACTTGAGAAAGATAGTTTTCGATGTGGTGTTTTCACAGATATCATTTTCATAAGTTGAGCCTTTAATTACACGACAGGCGAAATTGTGACCAATTGATTTCAGCTACCTTAACTACTTCCTGTGGTACAACGAATACAAGAAGCTTATACATGCATCAAAATCATAATATAAAAGAGCAATATAAGCTAACAGGCATCATTCAGATGATGAAACCGCGACATCACTTGGTAAAAGACCATTTTTACCCATCAAAGAACTACTGAAACATTTCAAACTGAAGATGATCAAAATATGTACACAAACTTTACGAAACAAATCAAATATTCAATTTAACAAAGCATAAAACTTTCTAATCAGTAGACCGTTCAATACGGATCTCGAACCCGCTATCAGACGAGGTCTTACAACTATCAATCATACTTTCAGTTTCATCATCCGAACACGACACAAGATCCTTAACACTCATAGGCATACTAGCCGAAAAACTCACTTTAGGTTTCACCACAGGCACATTCGTTACCTCCGCCTCGTTATTCAGTATTTGCAAAACTCGACTCATCGATGGCCTCATTTCACTTCGCGGGTTCACACAGCTTAACCCGACCATCAGAAGCCTCTCACCTTCCACCTCATCAAACACCCCGTTTAGTCGAGCATCAATTGAGTCCAAAACCTTGCCACTCGAGTATAAACCCCAAACCCAATCAACCAAGTTAACCATATTCTGACTTTCGGGCTCTTTCTCTATAGGTCTTCGACCACAACAAATCTCAAGTACCACGACCCCGTAGCTATAAACATCGGTTTTATCATTAGCCTTTCCACAATGGAGATACTCGGGTGCTAAATAGCCCGCAGTCCCTGCTGTTAATGTCGAGATAGGACTCTTATCATGGTCAATCAACTTAGCTAGCCCGAAATCACCTAACCGAGCATTAAAATTTGCATCTAACATCACATTACTCGACTTAATATCGCGATGAATAACCAGCTTATCACATTCTTGATGCAAATAAGCCAAAACCGAAGCTAAACCTATTGCTATTTTATATCGATGTGACCACTTCAAAAAGCCCCAATGATCAGGATCTTGATACAACACTTTATCAATACTTCCATAAGGCATTAACTCGTAAACAAGTAACAATTCCCCTTTTTCGACACACCAGCCTAGCAACTGAACAAGGTTCTTATGTCTCAAACCCGCGATAACAGACAACTCTGACAAAAACTCGTTTTTCGCTTCACGAGACTGTTTAGACCGTTTCACAGCTGCTGTCGTGCCTGATGATACTAAAAACGCTTTGTAAACTGTCCCAAACGACCCGTGACCAATAACTCGATTTGGATGGAAGTCATTCGTCGCGAGTTTTAGCTCTCGATACCTATACTGCCTCGGCCTCCTTTTAAACTCATTTTTTATGACCGTGTCGTTTTTTATCTCTCGCCATCTTTTAACCGAAACGTACCCAAAAAGTACTAAAGCCGCGAAAACAAAAACCGGGCCACCTATTTCAAACCCAAACCCGATCTTTTTACTATACTTTCTATAACCCGAATTCCTATCACGAACACGAATCTCAACCGTGTGATCACTAACATTATGCGGGTCACGCGGATTAAACCTTTTAAGCCCGAAAGACCGAAACCCCCAACTTTCAACCAAATGCCCCTCGGTACTCCCTTGACTCGACCCCGAAAACCCCAAATACATAAACTCCTGAAAATAACTCGAAAAATCCACACTCGTGTTCAAAACCGGGTTCTCGGGTCGAACCGGGTCCCGGCTCAAATACACTTTTAAACACCTCAAATCATGATAATACTCCACCCAAGAACTAAACTCACCCCCTTCTTTTAACTCGATCCCGACCGTTGACAAGTCAACGGTCGCGACCGAGTCCAAACTATCAATATCCAACCCGACATGATTATCATTCGGGTCATTAAAATGCGGGTCAAGCCGGGTATCATACTCCACCGCAATAAACTTGTTCTTGGTCAACTCCGAAGCGTTGACCAGGCCCAAAAACCCATCACCCGACCCGAGCGTGTCGTTTTTCGGGCCAAAAAACGCCACGCCCCCGCCCGAGACGGGTTTCCCGGGCTTTACCACAAAAGTAAAGTTACTCACAAAAGAAGTGGTGGAATTAGTCCTGTTGTCCGAAAAACGTATCGGGGTGTTTAGAACAAGTGTCCCGGAGGAAGAACTCGGCGTATCGGACTCCGGGGTTAATGTCGCGATGCCGCGGCGTAAAAACGAGTTTCCGCGAAAAGTGAGGTTTTCGGAAGGGAGTGTTTGGAAGAAGAAAGAGGTGTTGCGTGGGTATGAGTTAGTTGGGGTTGTTAAAATGGTGATTAGTATGAATATGAAGGTTAAGTGGGTTGAGGGTTTCATGGTGGTTTATGGTGGTTGAATGTGGTGGTTAAAATAGTTGGAAAAAGGCGGGAAAATGGGTTGTTTGATGAAAGGATTAACAAGAATTATATATTGTTTATTTTTGTAGTACTTATTAAGTTTTTATAAAATGTTTGCTAAAATAAATGTTTTTATAATAAGATGTTGAAAAGGGAAAATGGTTATTGGTGTTGGTTTGGTTAGATATTGAGTGTGTTAAATGATAATTGAAAAGAAAAGTGAGTAATACTAAGACCAAACAAGAGTCAGAGATTTATTAGTTAACGGAAATTTTAACTACAGACAATTAACGATACGCTGATATTAATGTTGTAGTAAATATTTCGTGATAATATTTAAAATAAAACGTGAAAAAATCAAATGTAATACACGACTACATGTCCAGCTTCAAAACTCGATTATATAGCCTCACCTTGATTGCTTCAACTCATTTGATAGAAAGTCAACCTTCACCGTGTACAATTTTGATTTTGCAACTAATTCACTACTCATTAAAGACTTACCATATAAATTCAGCTTTTCACTTTCAAGTTTTTGGTTTTGCTTTATAGTATAGATTTACACAATGTATAATAGGCGGTGTTAAAGGCTTCGACTCATCAAATGTGTGAGATTCAAGTTTAATCCTTACTAGAGACAAATAATTTTAAGCGCTGCTGACGAAGAGATGCGATCGAAGACGTTAAGCTTCTGACATTACATCCGTCTTTACAACCGACGGAGGACGCCTCCCCTGCGACAAGTTGGTGCGAATATTTAAACCGCCTTTGTACCGAGTTATGCTCGCCTCAAATATACCGCGCTGACGCAGACGGAAACAGTGGTACTATATACCCTGGTAGCCCCCAAGTTTGGTGGTGCTACTGTAGGAGCATTAAACTTATTTAATCTGAAAACATCGAATGCAAAGATTAAAGTATATGCATGAATCGCAAAGATATAAAACCTAATGAATTAAAACAATAGACAGCACATAGCATGAATAATATATTGCACATAGCATAAATAATTAATAGCACATAGCATATAAGTCCTAATGAATTGAAACAATAAACAGCACATAGCATGAATAATATATTGCACATAGCATAAATAATTAATAGCACATAGCATATAAGAAAATTGGCAGCGCGCACCCGTCGTGGGATGCGTACCAACGAAATAATTAATTGTTTTTGTTTTTGTTTTTTTTTTAAATGTATAAAACTGTGACCGCGACTAATAGACGCAGATGGATTTATCGTAACCGCATAGACTCGAACGTTTGTGGACGATCGCAGATGTTTATACCACGGCCTTTGTCCGGCGCATCATGGCGATTGACTAGCATCGTGGTGTTCGTGCGACGCGTTCTCTCGCGAAGATGTCTCGAACGCACGCCTAACGCTGGTAGATTTATCGCGATTGCGTTGTTCGAGCCAACAGCGTACCAACCAGAAAATAGATCGCGCGAATTAATTCGCGGCTAAAAAATAAAATTACTCCGATCGTGCGGATATTTTCTTAGGTCCGATCGTGCGGACTAAAATATAACATAGGTCCAATCGTGCGGACTTTCTCAAACTGGGTACCATTCGTAACTTCATTCGTATGTTTATTACGTAAACCAAAGTATGATTTAATTTAAAGTAAGCCAATATATTTTATTAGGTAAACCAATCGTAATAATGAGAAAATATGATTACGTACCATAGTTTATTGGCTAACTCACGTTACCGTACCATGTAGGAGCATTAAATTGCGTTTACGTACCATAATTTCGAGAAAGAGTCTTTGGTTTTGAGTTACCGACTTTAGAAATTGATTGCCAAGAATATGAGAACACGAAACATTGTTTATTCGTGGTCCCTACGGATGGCGCCAACTTGTTGATGCATAATCCGCATGCGGCGGATTCAACGACTCTCCTGGCCGTTAGTCGCCTTCTCGAGCCCTAGTAGACTGTTAACAAAGAGAACTGGTTAGGAGTGGACCCGAGGCCGTAGCCCCGGGTCCACCTCCGACGGTCGAGTTAGTGTCGATGCGATGTGATGAGTTAGGGTTAGGGTAACTCGTCATCCGTCCTTGAGAGAGATCCAACCCTATATTTATAGGGCATGGATTAGGGTTTAGGCGTAGAGTGGGTCACTGCCGGCTCGACCCATTCTGGCCCGGTCCGACCATACGCCCACAAGTGGAGTTCTCCGTTAAGTGTGCTCATGTGAAAGTAGTACTAGTTTATGTGACATGTGGGAAGTCTTCATATGATGGACATAAAAGCAAATCCGGAGCTGGGGCAAAACGGATAATATTGTATACGAGAGGCGGGATGTTACAATAATCGTATTGTAGTTCGAAAGTTTTTTTATACGATGACATTTTTATTGTCAAACACTTTGTCAACTTTTTTAGTCACCTTATAGCCTGATAGCAACTCATTTTAGTTCTTTTAAACAAAATTATACTTAAGAATGATGTCTAAGACTCATTTTAGTTGTTAGTTGAGCTTGACATGATCTTTTATTTGCTTTAACAGGTCATAACACAAACTAACCAACAAAAAGCAATGAAAAATGTTAAGTGTAAAGTGTGTTAAGAACTGTTTTGCACACTTGTATTGTATCTAAATAAAATTAAATTAATTATATATGGTTCAATAAAGTAGCTTTTAATGAGCCAATTTTTACCCCACCTAAAAATAATATGTTGAAACCATCTATGTTTCGTTCTGAAAAGTAGTAGAAAGTAGAAACCAAAAAGGTCAACAAAAGCACTAGATTCCTTTCTTAACAAAGAATTCAATTAAATTAAGAAATAGGAATACAAGTAATAATAAGTAAATATAAAGGATCGTTATGTTCCATATGTCTTTTTTAAATGACAAGAATTATCTTCAATATATGATCAAAAACTATCTCACATGTTTTAAGTTAAATTTGAGTCAATAATCAGTTGATTGAGTAGCTTTTCACACAACATAAATTACCACTAAAACACAAATTTTCTATTTTTATTTTTTTATTTTTTATTTTTATTTTCATGCATGACATCAACCACTGTAAAAATAAAATAAAATAAATAAATATAAATCTTCATTATTTTTATCTTTACTTATATGACTTATTTTCAAAAATCTCAATAATTTTAAATTTACACATCTTGCTTTATTTAGTAACTTAAAATTAAACTTCAAAGAGTAGAATCATTTACAAACTAAATATTTTTTTACATATAAAAGGATCAATCTTCACCCTTCATTTTTCCTCCATCTTTATTTCATCTAATTAATGAGATTAATCACAACAATTTAAAAAACTCACTTTCATAATTTTTTTCAAATATTAATATCTTTCAAACCATTAAAGCGAAAAAAATATACCATTACGACGAACATTTAATTATCTTTCTATAGATAGACACTTTGTTATACTTTCGACAAAAAGAAAAAAAAAAAAAATCTTCAAGTTTTTCACGTTTTTTCCGCTTTTTTACGTTATTGAAATTTACATGGAAAAATCACATGTGATTAAACGCTAATTTGAATATCACATGTGATATTAGTGTTAAATCACATATGATATGCACTAATATCACATGTGATATTACATATCATATGTTATTTAACACTAATATCATATGTGATATTCAAATTAGTGTTTAATCATATGTGATTTTTCATGTAAATTTCAGTTTTAAAAAATTGAAAAAAGAAGAAAAACGTGAAAAAATGATTTTTTTTCTTTTTCAGATATCAAAGTGTCATCTATAAGAAGATAATTAAATGCTTCGTCGCGATGATATAATTATTTTCGCTTAACGATTAACGTTTAAGATATATTTAAATTATAAAAAATGTGAAATATTAAAATGTTTTACTCTCAAAAATTGATTTATTTTTAAATAAAATGCAAAAGAATTAATCCTCGATATGTGAAAAAATTTGATATGTAACTCTTTTCAACTTAAAAATATCATGTAAACATCTCAAATCATGATAATACTCGAATCATGATAATACTCCACCCAAGAACTAAACCACCCACCTCTTTATCATTCGAGTCCAAACTATCGGTATCCAACCCGACATGATTATTATTCGGTCATTAAATGCGGGTCAAGTCGGGCATCATATTCCACAACAATAAACTTGTTCTTGGTCAACTCTGAAGTCTTGACCATGCTTAAAACCTAACTATATGATTAGTGATGTATAATCACATCATTTAGACAACATAACTAAATAGCATAAACAACAACACAATAATCTTAAACTTTAAGGACAATGACAGTGAGCAGATCAATCTTCACCACCGTTTCGACCAAGTTCGTTTTAACATTTAAGGGCAAAGTAAAATCATAAATAAACGACTCAGTGGGACCCCCAATTCCCAACATTTTCATTTTTTCAGTCAATATAAGATATTGGGCTAAATGCATAAAAATATACTCCCTCCGTCTCAAATTAATATTCATATTCATATTTTGGGATGTCCATAAAGATTATCCACTTTCCTTTTAAGAATAAATATGGAATTTAGTGGAGAATATTCATATGAGTGGTTGAAAATTGTTGTGATCCCATTTTATTAAACTTGGTGATTTTTCCCGGCTGATAATTTTTGTATTTTAGGAGTAGTTTATTAGCACTTTTATAGTAGTTTCATATAGCAATTTTTTTTTTTTTTTTTTATTATTTTTTTTTTTTTACGTATGTAAATTATTTTTGAATTCGGTATTTTGTTGTATCGTGTACAAGTTGTGTGTATTATTTAACCATTATACTATTCGGTTTATGCACGCCTATTTAGTCAAGGGAGGTAAATCGGATTCGAATAATACACAACCAATACAAGATACATCAAAAGATAAAATTCAAAAGTATGCTACACATATCTAGAAAAAAAATAACTACACGTAATTATAAAATATGATAAGTTACATTTTCGTGAACCTAGCCCTGAAATATTTTGTTACATGCATTAATGCATAAACACATTTGTTTGACCATTCTTGACTAGTAATGATATTCAGATCGAGTTATTTATGAGCTGTGCTCAATGCTTGTTTAGCTTTATGAGATCGAGATTTTATAATCGCATGTAGTCTACAAGCAACACTGTATGTAGCGTAGAAAACATTGTACATGATGTTTTCGAGAGGGAATAACTTTCTGCCAAACCAATATAACCTTCATTAGTCTGTGATGATTACAACGCCATGCTATTCTCACATTTCTGATCATGTAGAAAACAAAGGGCACTCATAAAATGATATCTTGCTTAAAGCTTTCATAATAGCTTTAAAAGTAGAAATCACATTTCTTAGAAATTATAGCCATACATGTTGATTGAATTGATTTTCTTTATTTAACTTTGATAAAAACTATTAAAAAAAAGTTAGGATTTTATATAAAGTTTTTAGTTTACAAATGACTGACATGTTTCTATAACATGTAAGACCTTGCAAACCAAAAGCCCACTACTCATCCTAAGATGAACATGTAATACACACTCAGGTATATTAGGCGGTAACATTTATTCTCCTTTACCGATGTGGGATTCTAAACGTTCTTAACTTTTCTCATAATTGGTCTGAGATGTTTGTTATAAATGTGTACATATGCTCTGTTGGAATTATTAGTGAGTTTGGTAAGTTTTATCACTCACAAAGCGTAAGGTACAACTAGTTGAGGCTGCAACTGATTGTACACGGCTAGCAGCATGCGGTACAAGCCTAAAATGCGGTAAAGTACCATTAATTTGTGTTGACTTGGTAAAGGGAGTGAGGGCTGATTTAGTGGAATTTTCATCCACTATCTCCTTAATTTACGATGCATGACCATGACCACATCTGATCAATGTGATCATGTTTATCCTTGCCAAGTAGTATATATAAGACCATGATGGGATCTTGAATAATATAGATGAAAACACAAATATACATCTGGAGAATAAGCTGCTGCCATTTGCCTCAGAACTTGTTTTCTACATACCGCCATCTTACGTTGCAAACTCGAGTTGTTGCTATTCGACGTTTGCGTGTGAACTGTATGAATCCTGGAGTGCCTTGGCTCAGACTCCAGCAACTTTACGGGGTGCCGAACGTACTTAAAAGGACAGGGAATTCGATCCCGTGCAGTTCCGTTTAATTGTTGTTTCGGTTCTGTTCTTGCTACTGTCTAGGTGCGTTATGGAGATACGTTTGTTATTGATGACTCATGTTCTTGAGACCCTCGGCTGTGGATGTCCCTAATATTTGGTTCAGGTGCGATTCATCTATGTTTACCATTTTGCTATTGATCTATTATTGTTTGGGTTGTTTGGTTCTATGGCTACTGATGATACAACTCAAATATATTAATCAAATGTCATTAGATGTGTATGGTTTTAAGTTTCCTACTCATGTTCTATATTTGATGAATATTGACCAGAATGTATGCTAAAGTGCAACAATCTTGCTCTTATAATAATACAACAATCTTTTAAGTATGATTCGTGCAATGTACAAGAAGGTACAAAAGGAAACACACATTCAAATGACATTGTGAAGGCATGAGCTAGAGCTTGGCGTTTCAGAGCTCATACAAATGGACCACAATATCAATTCACGGGAAGCATATTTATTATAAATGGTTTCGAGAATTGTCGTTGCATTTGCATGGTCTACTGTTTTGTGGCATCATTCCTTAGTTTGATTATAAAACCAAGGATTGTGAATTATTGCACGGCTCAAAAGAGGTACAGTCACCGAGGAGGTGTGGCTGAAATCGAGACAAATGAGTCGTGATTGTGAAATTATCCTTATTGTTGTTGAAGGATACATTTAAAAAAAAAAAGGAATGGATCGACAATAGCTCATGAAGGAGCCTCGAGATGTAACTGAGATATCATAAAGTTTTGTTGGCATTAACTAAATCTTTCTTGTAACTATCTTTGTACTGGTCTTTTGAATTTGTTTTGGAATAAAATAAATATGTCATTAAGAATTTGGCTTATTTAACCATAAATTAGATATTGAGATTGCAAACGCAAAAGAATTGGAAACTATATTTCAAAATAAATACTTTGAAAACATGCTGGTTTATAAAGAAGCATCTTTACTGCTAAGGAGAGAGCCACTTTAACATGGTATAAATTGTCGAGAAAATGCTTTGTCTAAGAAGAGACAATACGATATATCTGTTAGTGAAGTTGTCACTTTGAGACTTGGCTCATGGTGTCTAGCAAAATACAACCAATAGCACAGTGGCTAGCTTTTAAGTTTTAAACTTCATTTGCTTTCTTTTACACAAAGTAATATTGTATTTGTTATAAAGATCTCATAAGAAGTGTTCAGGAAAGTTGTTATGAAATTTTATTTTGAGGCAATCAATGTATTTAGTTTAATGATTGCAAAACTGATTTATTGATTAATATCTTGTATGGACGTGTATTATGCTAGAACTAATTTGTTGAGCTTTGTGAAATACTCCCTCATGTAGAAGTGGGACATTTCAAAATTGAATCAACATGAGATATTTGTTTTGGGTGTTGGTTGAAACCAAAACCGAAGTTTCACTCAATAAATACAAAGTGAATGGTTGATGGTACACGAACCAACCAAGCAAGCAGGCTTGTTGTGAAACATAGTGAGCAATCTACCCGGATATGCCAAATGGTGGGGGTGGTTGATGCGTGTGTTACATGATAAAATTGACTTTGTTTTATTTGAGCAAGACAAAGTATGTTTATAAGCAACCACAGCGTGAAACATTATGCATTAGAAGGGTAAGAAGATGCTACCTGTTAAATTCACAAGTGGGTTGAATTTATGTGCTCACAAAATGAGTTGCTTCTTTAACATTTGAGTTGCTTCTTTAACAGCTGATCTCATTGCCTAGTTATGACAATATTAGAGGTTACGATGAGTAGAGATCTACTACCTCAGGATTCTATTGTGATAGAATGTGTTAACATATTAGAGAATGGCCATTAATGACATGTTTGTCAAGAAATCTAGAAACTTGACGTTGTCACTACTAAGTCTCTGACGAGAGACTTGGTAAGTGATTGTGATCGACAAGCGTGTAGTAGTTTGTCGGGTAGCATATTAAGGCTCTGACGAGAGACTTATTGAGGCTTTCCTAAGAGACATGGGTCCGAAACCATTGAGAATCGGTTAGTGATGGAAACCCGACTTGGTTGTAGTGCTCCTACATTACGAGTTTAATGGGTAATAACGAAGTCATTAATTGGTAGAAGGTGCTATCGATAAATTGACCCATGTATAGGTTAGATAGCACGGCGTTGCGAAAGGATGAGATTTTCTCTTAACTAAGCTTTTGAGGCGCCTTAGCAACGAAGACGTTAGAATAGCTTTGCCTATATGACCTAGAGGTGGTGCCGCCTTGAATGGAGAGTTGTGGTTTCTCTCTTAGAGGGTCATGAATCGTGATTAAGCGCATGGCCATATTAGCGCCGGTGAGAACGCGATGGTTACGGTGGGGAATGTGTAGAAGTGTGCGGTGAAATAACAAGATTTTGGTTTAATCCTCAGGACACCATTATATCTTAAGGTTTGTGGTTTAATCTTCGGACACCATTGAATCAATTTCATTTAGCATACTTTGAGTAAACGAGGTTTAATCTTAGTGACACCTTCGTGACATAACTCATTAGAGTGGTAGAAAACTTTCCAACCTGGTGGGGGATTGTTGGAATTATTAGTGAGTTTGGTAAGTTTTATCACTCACAAAGCGTAAGGTACAACTAGTTGAGGCTGCAACTGATTGTACACGGCTAGCAGCATGCGGTACAAGCCTAAAATGCGGTAAAGTACCATTAATTTGTGTTGACTTGGTAAAAGGGAGTGAGGGCTGATTTAGTGGAATTTTCATCCACTATCTCCTTAATTTACGATGCATGACCATGACCACATCTGATCAATGTGATCATGTTTATCCTTGCCAAGTAGTATATATAAGACCATGATGGGATCTTGAATAATATAGATGAAAACACAAATATACATCTGGAGAATAAGCTGCTGCCATTTGCCTCAGAACTTGTTTTCTACATACCGCCATCTTACGTTGCAAACTCGAGTTGTTGCTATTCGACGTTTTGCGTGTGAACTGTATGAATCCTGGAGTGCCTTGGCTCAGACTCCAGCAACTTTACGGGTGCCGAACGTATTTAAAAGGACAGGAATTCGATCCGTGCAGTTCCGTTTAATTGTTGTTTCGGTTCTGTTCTTGCTACTGTCTAGGTGCGTTATGGAGATACGTTTGTTATTGATGACTCATGTTCTTGAGACCCTCGGCTGTGGATGTCCCTAATATTTGGTTCAGGTGCGATTCATCTATGTTTACCATTTTGCTATTGATCTATTATTGTTTGGGTTGTTTGGTTCTATGGCTACTGATGATACAACTCAAATATATTAATCAAATGTCATTAGATGTGTATGGTTTTAAGTTTCCTACTCATGTTCTATATTTGATGAATATTGACCAGAATGTATGCTAAAGTGCAACAATCTTGCTCTTATAATAATACAACAGCTAACGAAACATAAACTTGTTAACGTAACATAAACATAAACTTTGCTATCAGACGACGTCTTACAACTATTTAAACCCAAACCCGTTTTGACGTATTACCTACCCACTTTCACACCTCTAGTGCTTACATTGAACACGTCTAATAAGTCCCGTTTTCACAAACGTATTTTATATGTTTTGAAAACGGATGACAGTGGATATCACTTCAACGAACATGTCGGCTATGATTTTAACTACAATTTGTACGCCCAGTTTCCTTGTTCTTTAACTCCTGTGAATCTCCATTTCCATAATTCCTTTGAATCCAAAAGGAACTGACCATGGGTGTCAATTTTGACCCATTTTGGTATATATGGGTCGAACTGGATAATGTTTTATATCTAACGGGTTAAGCCATAAAATTCAACTATATTGAAAATATAACTTACGGGTCAAGCGGGTCAAACGGGTTACAATGTCATCCAAGAGGCATTTAATTGCATACCTTTTTCGACTGCTAGACTGATAAATTATTTCCAAATAATATAGTTTATAACAAATTTATCGCACCAATTCCTTAGTATAAATAAAGAAAAAAATAAAAGAAATAAGTGTCTGTACTCGTCCTTCTCACCCGTACTAAAAATTACACATATGACCCGTTGCCCAACCCGCCAGTGTTGCCACTACTATCAATGCCAAAGTTGTATTGCGCTTTATATGGGCTTTAATCCAGGTACCCAAAGCAATTGCTACTAATTTTTGGTACCCATTTTGACATGTTACTCTATCCGCTCATTTTGCCACTTCAGAAAGATAGTTTTGGTGTGGTGTTTTCACAGATATCATTTTCATAAGTTGAGCGTTTAATTACACAACAGGCAAAATTGTCACCTATTGATTTCAACAATCTTAACTACTTCCTGAGGTACAACGAATACAAGAAGAATATACATACATCAAAATCCTTATATAAAAAGCGATATAAGCTAACAGGCATCATTCAGATGATGAAACCATGACATCACATGGTAAAAGACCATTTTACCCATCAAAGAACTACTGAAACATTTCAAACTGAAGATGATCAAAATATGTACACAAAACTTTACGAAACAAATCAAATATTCAATATAACAAAGCATAAAACTTTCTAATCAGTAGACCGTTCAATACGGATCTCGAACCCGCTATCAGACGAGGTCTTACAACTATCGATCATACTTTCAGTTTCATTATCCGAACACGACACAAGATCCTTAACACTCATAGGCATACTAGCCGAAAAACTCACTTTAGGTTTCACCACAGGCACATTCGTGACCTCCGCCTCGTTATTCAGTATTTGCAAAACTCGACTCATCGATGGCCTCATTTCACTTCGTGGGTTCACACAACTTAACCCGACCATCAGAAGCCTCTCTCCTTCCGCCTCATCAAACACCCCGTTTAGTCGAGCATCAATCGAGTCCAAAACCTTGCCACTCGAGTATAAACCCCATACCCCATCAACCAAGTTAACCATATTCTGACTCTCAGGCTCTTTCTCAATAGGTCTTCGACCACAGCAAATCTCAAGTACCACAACCCCGTAGCTATAAACATCGGTTTTATCATTAGCCTTTCCACAATGCAGATACTCGGGTGCTAAATAGCCCGCTGTTCCAGCTGTTAAAGTCGAAATAGGACTCTTATCATGATCAATCAACTTAGCTAGCCCGAAATCACCTAACCGAGCATTAAAATTTGCATCTAACATCACATTACTCGACTTTATATCCCGATGAATCACCAACTTATCACATTCTTGATGCAAATAAGCCAAAACGGAAGCTAAACCTATCATATGCTATTACACTAATATCACATGTGATATTACATATCATATATGATTTAACACTAATATCACATGTGATATTCAATTTAGTGTTTTATCATATATGATTTTTTTCATGCAATTTTCAGTAACATAAAAAAACGAAAAGAATACGAAAAAACATAAAAAATGGAATTTTTTTCTTTTTTTCGAAAGTATATCAAAGTGACGGTCTATAGAAAGATAATTAAATGCTCGTCGCGACGGTGTAAATATTTCCGATTAACGATTAACGGTTTAAGAGATATTTAAATGATAAAAAATAGGTGAAATAATAAAATGTTTTTAATCTCAGTCATTAATTTATTTTTAAATAGATGGTGAAGATGAATCCTTTAGTATGTGAGAAAAGTTTAGTATGTAAAATAACTCTCCTCATAAGTTAACTTGATAAAAACTAAAAAAAAAATAAGTTAACTTGATAAAAACTATAAAAAAAAAAGAGTTTAGTATGTAAAATAACTCTCCTCATAAGTTACCTTGATAAAAACTATAAATAAAAAAGTTAACTTGATAAAAACTATATAAATAAAAAAGTTAAGATTTTATATAAAGTTTTTGGTTTAAAAGACTCAACCTTTAATAAGAAAGGATGGAATTTTGAAATCCAAAAGCCCACTACTCATCCTAACTTGAACATGTAACACACTTAGGTATATTAGGCGGTAACATTTATTCTACTTTACCGATGTGGGATTCTAAACATTCTTAACTTTTCTCATAATTGTTCTGAGTTGTTTGTTATAAATGTATACATATGCTCTTTTGAATATCAGAAAAACTTTGTTACTGAGTACAATTTGTGGCCACAAGTCGAGCACTTAAAGACAACTTCAAATATGTCAATCTAACGAAACATAAACTTGTTAACGAAAACTTTGCTATGAGACGACGTCTTACAACTATTTAGACCCAAACCTGTTTTGACGTATTACCTACCCATTTTCACACCTCTAGTGCTTACATTGAACACGTCTAATAAGTCCCGTTTTCACAAACGTATATGCAGGCTATGATTTTAACTACAATTTGTATTCCCAGTTTCCTTGTTCTTTAACTCCTGTGAATCTCCGTTTCTGAAATTCCTTTGAATCCAAAAGGAACTGACCATGGGTGTCAATTTTGACCCATTTTGGTATATATGGGTCGAACTGGATAACGTTTTATATCTAACGGGTTAAGCCATAAAATTCAACTATAACGAAAATATAACTTATGGGTCAAGCGGGTCAAACGGGTTACAGTGTCATCCAAGAGGCATTTAATTGCATACCTTTTTCGACTGCTAGACTGATAAATTATTTCCAAATAATATAGCTTATAACAAAATTTATCGCACCAATTCCTTAGTATAAATAAAGAAAAAAAGAAGAGAAATAAGTGTATGTAGGCTCGTCCTTCTCACCCGTACTAAAAATTACACGTATGACCCGTTGCCCAATCCGGCAGTGTTGCCTGCCACTACTATCAATGCCAAAGTTGTATCGCGCTTTATGGGCTTTATTACAGGTACCCAAACTAACTGCTACTAACTTTTGGTACCCGTTTTGACATGTTACTCTATCCGCTCATTTTGCCACTTGAGAAAGATAGTTTTTGATGTGGTGTTTTCACAGATATCATTTTCATAAGTTGAGCCTTTAATTACACGACAGGCAAAATTGTGACCAATTGATTTCAACTATCTTAACTACTTCCTGATGTACAACGTATACAAGAAGCGTATACATACATCAAAATCATAGTATAAAAGAGAAATATAAGCTAACAGGCATCATTCAGATGCTGAAACCGCGACATCACATGGTAAAAGACCATTTTTACCCAACAAAGAACTACTGAAACATTTCAAACTGAAGATGATCAAAACATGTACACAAAACTTTACGAAACAAATCAAATATTCAATATAACAAAACATCAAACTCTCTAATCAGTAGACCGTTCGATACGGATCTCAAACCCGCTATCAGACGAGGTCTTACAACTATCAATCATACTTTCAGTTTCATCATCCGAACACGACACAAGATCCTTAACACTCATAGGCATACTAGCCGAAAAACTCACTTTAGGTTTCACCACAGGCACATTCGTTACCTCCGCCTCGTTATTCAGTATTTGCAAAACTCGACTCATCGATGGCCTCATTTCACTTCTCGGGTTCACACAACTTAACCCGACCATCAGAAGCCTCTCACCTTCCACCTCATCAAACACCCCGTTTAGTCTAGCATCAATTGAGTCCAAAACCTTGCCACTCGAGTATAAACCCCATACCCAATCAACCAAGTTAACCATATTCTGACTCTCAGGCTCTTTCTCAATAGGTCTTCGACCACAGCAAATCTCAAGTACCACAACCCCGTAGCTATAAACATCGGTTTTATCATTAGCCTTTCCACAATGCAGATACTCGGGTGCTAAATAGCCCGCTGTTCCAGCTGTTAAAGTCGAAATAGGACTCTTATCATGATCAATCAACTTAGCTAGCCCGAAATCACCTAACCGAGCATTAAAATTTGCATCTAACATCACATTACTCGACTTTATATCACGATGAATCACCAACTTATCACATTCTTGATGCAAATAAGCCAAAACGGAAGCTAAACCTATCGCTATTTTATATCGATGTGACCACTTCAAAAAGCCCCAATGATCAGGATCTTGATACAACACTTTATCAATACTTCCATAAGGCATTAACTCGTAAACAAGTAACAATTCCCCTTTTTCAACACACCAGCCTAGCAACTGAACAAGGTTCTTATGTCTCAAACCCGCGATAACCGACAACTCTGACAAAACTCGCCGCTTCACGAGACTGTTTAGACCGTTTCACAGCTGCTGTCGTGCCTGATGATACTAAAACGCTTTGTAAACTGTCCCAAACGACCCGTGACCAATAACTCGATTTGATGGAAGTCATTCGTCGCGATTTTTAGCTCTCGATACCTATACTGCCTCGGCTTTCCTTTAAACTCGTTTTTTATGACCGTGTCGTTTTTTATCCTAAAAGGCTAAGCCCAAACACACAATTTTTTTTGTTCATCGTGACATCAACCACTGTAAAAATAAAATAAAAAATAAATAAACAATTTTTATCTTTATTAATCTTTATCTTTAGTTTTATTTTTAAGTATATATAACTTTTAATTTTTAAAAATCTTAATACTTTTAAATTTACACATCCTGCTTTATTTAGTACGGAGTAACTTCAAAATATCATTTAAACACCTCAAATCATGATAATACTCCACCCAAGAACTAAACTCCCCACCTTTTTTTATCATTCTGGTCCAAACTATCAGTATCCATCCCGACATGATTATCATTTGGGTCATTAAAATGCGGGTCAAGTCGAGTATCATATTCCACAACAATAAACTTGTTCTTGGTCAACTCTGAAGCCTTGACCATGTTTTAAACCTAACTATAGGATTAGTGATGTATAATCACATCATTTAGACAACATAACTAAATAGCATAAACAACAACATAATAATCTTAAACTTTAAGGACAATGACAGTGAGCAGATCAACCTTCACCACTGTTTTGACCAAGTCTTTTTTAACATTTAGGGGCAAAATAGAATAAAAAATAAAGATACTAGACGAGTAAATGCTTATATAAGATACTAGACGAGTATTCGTGCATAACAACGAGATTTTATAGCGGCAAATAGTTTTAACGATAAAAAGAGCTTTATGAGTTATAAACGAAAAATAATAAAAGTTTAAGGATTAAACATAATGTTTTGAAACTCGGTTCGACCCGGGTTGTTCAACCGGTTGAACCGTTCCGGTCGAAAAACGGGTTAATATAAACCGGGTCAACCTGAAAAAAGGGTCAAGTTAAACCGGGTCAATCCGTCGGGTTTGAAGCATCCCGATCAACCCGGTTTTCAATGTGTATTAATAGTTTCATTTTGAAGTGTTGTCATAATAGAGATTCAAAACATTTCGTTAATATAAAGTTTCATTTATTGCGATGTTTTAAGTTTTTTCGTACCTAATATAAAATTTTCCACATTTCACATATTGACTTTTTCACTTTTTCACATTGACCATTTACCTAATATAAATTTTCACATTTCACATATTGACTTTTTCACTTTTTCACATTGCCCATTTTGCTTTTATATGTAGTATATATATAGATTGGGCTAAATGCATTAAAATTTAATTTAATTACCACTTTTTAGATTAGTTTTGTCTCACAATCTATTTTTTGAATTCAATATTTTTTGTGTATCTTATGACCAGTTGTGTGTATTATTTGACCATTATACCATTCAGTTTACGCACACCTATTTAGTCGGGAGAGGGGTAAATCGGTCTAATAATACACACGGATAGTCACATCATACACCAAAAAGATAAAATTTAGAAATATGCTAAATATATCTAGAAAATACATAAATGACTACACAATATTATAAAATATGGTGAGTAAGTTATATTTTAATGAAGTTAAGTTAGTTAACTATGAAATATTTGGGTATAATAAAATTTCATTTGCAAGATAATGGACTTAAAGATAAAGAGCCCACTAAGCCCAAATATTAAATATGTCAAAAAAAACTTTTTGTCTACTCGTGAATAGTCGTGAATCGTGATCATCTACAAACTCGATTGTCGATTTCATACACTCATAAGATTAAGTTAACTGGCAATTAGGGTATGTTGATTATAAAATCGCTTTATATATGCAAGAAAGAAAACATTGATAATGTATAAGATTAATTTTGATCCCATATAAGATTAAAGAAGTTATTATGCACATACAAGTATCTTTAATGGTTTGTAACAAAGCATAACAAGCATTTGTTTGACCATTCTTGACTGGTAATGATATTCATATCGAGTTATTTAAGAGCTGTGCTCAATGTTTGTTTAGCTTTATGAGATCGAGATTTTATAATCGTACGAGTCTACAAGCAACACTGTATGTAGCGTAGAAAACATTGCACATGATGTTTTCGAGACGGAATAACTTTATGCCAAACCAATATAACCTTCATTAGTCTGTGATGATTATAACGCCATGCTATTCTCACTTTGGTAACCATGTAGAAAACAAAGCGTAAACATAAACTGATACCCTGCTTAAAGCTTTTATAATAGCTTTAAAAGTATAAATCACATTTCTTAGAAATTATAGCCATACATGTTGATTTAATAGATTTTCTTTATTATCTTCCACTTTCTAATAATAAGTTAAGATTTAATATCATTAGACAAAAGATTCTTTACATAAATGAGGTATGTATAAATATTTTAACCCGGCCCATGATGTCTGAAAGCCCAAACAGATGTCAAGTCAGGGGTGTTTGGGATTGCTTATGGAAAATAGATTATTCGTTTTGAAAACGGATAATCAGAATCAGCTGTATCAAAACGTGATTTTGAAATATAGTGTTTGGATTTGATTATGGGATCAATCTCCACCCTTCATTTTTATTTGATCTAATGGATGAGATTAATCCCAACAATTTAAAAAACACAATTTCATCATTTTCATTCAAATATTAATATCTTTCAAACCGTTAATCGTTAAGCGAAACAAAATATATCATTGCGACGGGCATTTAATTATCTTTCTATAGATAGGCACTTTGATAAACTTTCGACAATTTTTCTTTTTCATATTTTTCACTTTTTTTAAAGTTTTTTCTTTTTTTTACGTTACTGAAATTTGCATTAAAAATCATATATAATAAAACACTAAATTGAATATCACATGTGATATTAGTGTTTAATCATATATGATATGTAATATCATATGTGATATTAGTGTAATATCATATATGATATTACACTAATATCACATGTGATATTTTAACCCAATATCACATGTGATATTCAACAATGTTTTATCATATATGATTTTTTTCATGCAATTTTCGATGAACGTAAAAAGCGAAAGAATCGAAAAACATGAAAAAAGTTTATTTTTCTTTTTTCGAAAGTATGTCAAAGTGCGCGCCATGAAAGATAATTAAATCTTCGTCGCGACAATGTAAATATTTCGCTTAACGATTAACGATTTAAAGATATGGTGAAGATGAATCCCTTAGTATGTGAGAAAAGTTTAGTATGTAAAATAACTATCCTCATAAGTTAACTTGATAAAAACTAAAAAAAAAAATAAGTTAACTTGATAAAAACTATAAAAAAAAAAAGAGTTTAGTATGTAAAATAACTCTCCTCATAAGTTAACTTGATAAAAACTATAAAAAAAAAAAAAAGTTAACTTGATAAAAACTATATAAAAAAAAAAGTTAAAAACTATATAAAAAAAAAAGTTAAGATTTTATATAAAGTTTTTGGTTTAAAAGACTCCAACCTTTTAATAAGAAAGGATGGGAATTTTGAAATCCAAAAGCCCACTACTCATCCTAACTTGAACATGTAACACACACTTAGGTATATTAGGCGGTAACATTTATTCTACTTTACCGATGTGGGATTCTAAACATTCTTAACTTTTCTCAAAATTAGTTCTGAGTTGTTTGTTAATGTATACATATGCTCTTTTGAATATCAGAAGAACTTTGTTACGAGTACAATTTGTGGCCATAAGTCGAGCACTTAAAGACAACTTCAAATATGTCAATCTAACGAAACATAAGCTTGTTAACGAAACATAAACATAAACATAAACTTTGCTATCAGACGACGTCTTACAACTATTTAAACCCAAACCCGTTTTGACGTATTACCTACCCATTTTCACACCTCAAGTGCTTACATTGAACATTTCTAACAAGTCCCGTTTTCACAAACGTACTTTATATGTTTTGAACACGGATGACATTGGATATGCTTCAACGAATATGCCGGCTATCATTTTAGCTACAATTTGTACGCCCAGTTTCCTTGTTCTTTAACTCCTGTGAATCTCCATTTCCATAATTCCTTTGAGTCCAAAAGGAACTGACCATGGGTGTCAATTTTGACCCATTTTGGTATATATGGGTCGAACTGGATAATGTTTTATATCTAACGGGTTAAGCCATAAAATTCAACTATAACAAAAATATAACTTATGGGTCAAGCGGGTCAAACGGGTTACAATGTTAGACTGATAAATTATTTCCAAATAATATAGTAGTTTATAACAAAATTTATCGCACCAATTCCTTAGTATAAATAAAGAAAAAAAGAAAAGAAATAAGTGTCTGTAGGCTCATCTTTCTCACCCGTACTAAAAACTACACATATGACCCGTTGCCCAACCCGCCAGTGTTGCCACTACTATCAGTGCCAAAGTTGTATCGCGCTTTATATGGGCTTTAATCCAGGTACCCAAACTAACTGCTACTAATTTTTGGTACCCATTTTGACATGCTACTCTATCCGCTCATTTTGCCACTTCAGAAATAGAGTTTTGATGTGGTGTTTTCACAGATATCATTTTCATAAGTTGAGCCTTTAATTACCCGACAGGCGAAATTGTCACCTATTGATTTCAACAATCTTAACTACTTCCTGAGGTACAACGAATACAAGAAGAATATACATACATCAAAATCCTTATATAAAGAGCGATATAAGCTAACAGGCATCATTCAGATGATGAAACCGCGACATCACATGGTAAAGACCATTTTACCCATCAAAGAACTACTGAAACATTTCAAACTGAAGATGATCAAAATATGTACACAAAACTTTCGAAACAAATCAAATATTCAATATAACAAAGCATAAAACTTTCTAATCATTAGACCGTTCAATACGGATCTCGAACCCGCTATCAGGCGAGGTCTTACAACTATCGATCATACTTTCAGTTTCATTATCGAACCGACACAAGATCCTTAACACTCATAGGCATACTAGCGAAAAACTCACTTTAGGTTTCACCACAGGCACATTCACTACCTCCGCCTCGTTATTCAGTATTTGCAAAACTCGACTCATCGATGGCCTCATTTCACCGTGGGTTCACACAACTTAACCCGACCATCAGAAGCCTCTCTCCTTCCACCTCATCAAACTCCCGTTTAGTCTAGCATCAATTGAGTCCAAAACCTTGCCACTCGGTATAAACCCCAAACCCAATCAACCAAGTTAACCATATTCTGACTTTCGGGCTCTTTCTCGATAGGTCTTGACCACAACAAATTTCAAGTACCCGACCCCATAGCTATAAACATCGGTTTTATCATTAGCCTTTCCACAATGTAGATACTCGGGTGTTAAATAGCCTGCTGTTCCAGCTGTTAAAGTCGAGATAGGACTCTTATCGTGATCAATCAACTTAGCTAGCCCGAAATCACCTAACCGAGCGTTAAAATTTGCATCTAACATCACATTACTCGACTTAATATCGCGATGAATCACCAACTTATCACATTCTTGATGCAAATAAGCCAAAACGGAAGCTAAACCTATCATATGATATTACACTAATATCACATGTGATATTACATATCATATATGATTTAACACTAATATCACATGTGATATTCAATTTAGTGTTTTATCATATATGATTTTTTTCATGTAATTTTCAGTAACATAAAAAAACGAAAAGAATACGAAAAAACATAAAAAAAGGAATTTTTTCTTTTTTCGAAAGTATATCAAAGTGACGATTACATAGAAAGATAATTAAATCTTTCGTCGCGACGGTGTAAATATTTCCGATTAACGATTAACGGTTTAAGAGATATTTAAATTATAAAAATAGGTGAAATAATAAAATGTTTTTAATCTCACCATTAATTTATTTTTAAATAGATGGTGAAGATGAATCCTTAGTATGTGAGAAAAGTTTAGTATGTAAAATAGCTCTCGCCATAAGTTAACTTGATAAAAACTAAAAAAAAGAATAAGTTAACTTGATAAAAACTATAAAAAAAAAAAAAATTTAGTATGTAAAATAACTTTCCTCATAAGTTAACTTGATAAAAACTATAAAAAAAAATAAGTTAACTTGATAAAAACTATATAAAAAAAAAAGTTAAGATTTTATATAAAGTTTTTGGTTTAAAAGACTCCAACCTTTTAATAAGAAAGGATGGGAATTTTGAAATCCAAAAGCCCACTACTCATCCTAACTTGAACATGTAACACACACTTAGGTATATTAGGCGGTAACATTTATTCTACTTTACCGATGTGGGATTCTAAACATTCTTAACTTTTCTCATAATTGGTCTGAGTTGTTTGTTATAAATGTGTACATATGCTCTTTTAAATATCAGAAAAACGTTGTTACGAGTACAATTTGTGGCCACAAGTCGAGCACTTATAGACAACTTCAGATATGTCAATCTAACGAAGCATAAACTTGTTAACGAAACATAAACTTGTTAACGAAAACTTTGCAATCAGACGACGTATTACAACTATTTAAACCCAAACCTGTTTTGACGTATTACCTACCCATTTTCACACCTCTAGTGCTTACATTGAACACGTCTAATAAGTCCCGTTTTCACAAACGTACTTTATATGTTTTGAACGTGGATGACATTGGATATCACTTTAGCGAATATGTTAGCTATGATTTTAACTACAATTTGTACGCTCAGTTTCCTTGTTCTTTAACTCCAGTTTCCTTGTTCTTTGAATCCAAAAGGAACTGACCATGGGTGTCAATTTTGACCCATTTTGGTATATATGGCCATATGGGTCGAACTGGATAACGTTTTATGTCTAACGGGTTAAGCCATAAAATTCAACTATAACGAAAATATAACTTATGGGTCAAGCTGGTCAAACGGGTTACAATGTCATCCAAGAGGCATATAATTGCATACCTTTTTCGACTGCTAGACTGATAAATTATTTCCAAATAATATAGTTTATAACAAAATTTATCGCACCAGCTCCTTAGTATAAATAAAGAAAAAAAGAAAAGAAATAAGTGTCTGTAGGCTCGTCCTTCTCACCCGTACTAACACTTATGACCCGTTGCCCAACCCGCCAGTGTTGCCCCTACTATCAATACCAAAGTTTACAAAGTTAACAAGGCATCATTCAGATGCTGAAACCGCGACATCCAGCCATTAACAGGGATAAAAAAACATGCAGAAAATAGATTAACAACTGATTAAAAGACCACTGTATTTGACCAGTAGATTTTACTTTCATCACATGGTAAAAGAACATTTTTACCCAACAAAGAACTACTGTAACATTTCAAACTGAATATGACCAAAATATATACACAAAACTTTACAAACAAATCAAATATTCAATATAACAAAACATCAAACTCTCTAATCAGTAGCCCTTTCGATACGGTTCAAACCCGCTATCAGGCGAGGTCTTACAACTATCGATCATACTTTCAGTTTCATCATCCGAACACGACACAAGATCCTTAACACTCATAGGCATACTAGCGAAAAACTCACTTTAGGTTTCACCACAGGCACATTCGTTACCTCCGCCTCGTTATTCAGTATTTGCAAAACTCGACTCATCGATGGCCTCATTTCACTTCGGCGGGTTCACACAACTTAACCCGACCATCAGAAGCCTCTCTCCTTCCGCCTCATCAAACACCCCGTTTAGTCGAGCATCAATCGAGTCCAAAACCTTGCCACTCGAGTATAAACCCATACCCAATCAACCAAGTTAACCATATTCTGACTTTCGGGCTCTTTTCGATAGGTCTTGACCACAACAAATTTCAAGTACCACAACCCCATAGCTATAAACATCGGTTTTATCATTAGCCTTTCCACAATGTAGATACTCAGGTGCTAAATAGCCCGCTGTTCCAGCTGTTAGAGTCGAGATAGGACTCTTATCATGGTCAATCAACTTAGCTAGCCCGAAATCACCTAACCGGCGTTAAAATTTGCATCTAACATCACATTACTCGACTTTATATCGCGATGAATCACCAACTTATCACATTCTTGATGCAAATAAGCCAAAACCGAAGCTAAACCTATCGCTATTTTATATCTATGTGACCACTTCAAAAAGCCCCAATGATCAGGATCTTGATACAACACTTTATCAATACTTCCATAAGGCATTAACTCGTAAACAAGTAACAATTCCCCTTTTTCGACACACCAGCCTAGCAACTGAACAAGGTTCTTATGTCTCAAACCCGCGATAACCGACAACTCTGACAAAAACTCATTTTTCGCTTCACGAGACTGTTTAGACCGTTTCACAGCTGCTGTCGTGCCTGATGATACTAAAAATGCTTTGTAAACTGTCCCAAATGACCCGTGACCAATAACTCGATTTGGATGGAAGTCATTCGTCGCGAGTTTTAGCTCTCGATACCTATACTGCCTCGGCTTCCTTTTAAACTCGTTTTTTATGACCGTGTCGTTTTTTATCTCTCGCCATCTTTTAACCGAAACATACCCAAAAAGTACTAAACCCGCGAAAACAAAAACCGGGCCACCTATTTCAAACCCGAACCCGATCTTTTTACTGTACTTTTTATAACCCGAGTTTCTATCACGAACACGAATCTCAACCGTGTGATCACTAACATTATGCGGGTCACGCGGATTAAACCTTTTAAGCCCAAAAGACCGAAACCCCCAACTTTCAACCAAATGCGCCTCGGTACTCCCTTGACTCGACCCCGAAAACCCCAAATACATAAACTCTTGAAAATAACTCGAAAAATCGACACTTGTGTTCAAAACCGGGTTCTCGGGTCGAACCGGGTCCCGACTCAAATACACTTTTAAACACCTCAAATCATGATAATACTCCACCCAAGAACTAAACTCACCCCCTTCTTTTAACTCGATCCCGACCGTTGACAAGTCAACGGTCGCGACCGAGTCCAAACTATCAACATCCAACCCGACATGATTATCACTCGGGTCATTAAAATGCGGGTCAAGCCGGGTATCATACTCCACCGCAATAAACTTGTTCTTGGTCAACTCCGAAGCGTTGACCAAGCCCAAAAACCCATCACCCGACCCGAGCGTGTCGTTTTTCGGGCTTAAGAAAAACGCCACGCCCCCGCCCGAGGCGGGTTTCCCGGGCTTTACCACAAAAGTAAAGTTACTCACAAAAGAAGTGGTGGAATTAGTCCTGTTGTCCGAAAAACGTATCGGGGTGTTCAAAACAAGCGTCCCGGAGGAAGAACTCGGCGCGTCGGACTCCGGGGTTAATGTGGCGATGCCGCGGCGTAAAATAGTCTCCGCGAAAAGTGAGGTTTTCGGAAGGGTGTTGGAAGAAGAAAGAGGTGTTGCGTGGGTATGAGTTAGTTGGTGTTGTTAAAATGGTGATTAGTGTTATTACTATGAAGGTTAAGTGGGTTGAGGGTTTCATGGTGGTTTATGGTGGTTGAATGTGGTGGTTAAAGTCGTTGGAAAAAGGCGGGAAAATGGGTTATTTGATGAAAGGATTAACAAGAATTATATATTGTTTATTTTTGTACTTATTAAGTTTTATAAAATGTTTTGCTAAAAAATAAATGTTTTATAAGATGTTGAAAAAGGGAAAAATGATTGCAGGTGTTTGGTTTGGTTAGATGTAAGGGTGAGCAATCTGACCGATCGATAAAACTGACCGAACCGAAGGACCAACGGTCCGGTCTCAATATGAGGTTTTTCATTATTGTGGTCTCGGTCTGGACCGGTTCGGTTTGGTCCGGCATACAACCCGGACATTTAGCCTATTTGGACCGGACTGACTCGGACCGAGACAGGACTGACCACATTCGGTCTGGTCTCGATCAAGGGTTTTTTCTTAACTCGGTCTCGGTCCGGTCCGGTCTGGTTAGATGCATGGTTTTAAAAGGTTCCGCAAAGATCCCGCAAAGGCGTGAGGTTTAGTCATGCCGCCACGCTACCTTATGTCACATCTTTTTGCATACTCGAAATATATGAAATATGATATGAATATATAAATATTTTTATATTTTACGTCGCTTTATCTTGCTTATAAGCGCTAAAACGTTTTGATTGTAAAAGCGTGAAACTTGGTCATGCCGCCACGCGCCCACGTCACGTCTCGCGCTATTAATAACATTGGTTAGATGTTGAGTGTGTTAAATGAAATTTGAAAAAGAAAAAGTGAGTAAAACTAGATCTAATAAGAGTCATAAATTTATTAGTTTATGTTGTTAATCAAGTTTATTTATACAATGTATATAGGTAGTGGTAAAAGGTTTGCGACTATCATTAAAAAGTAAGAAATTCAAGTTTGATACTTGTTAGGGACAAAGAACTCTTGGCTGGCCAAGTTAACGTCTTGAAGAATATAAGTTTTATCTAGTTTGAGTTTGTGTTACGGTGAATTCAAACTTCAAAGATTAGTCGACCAAAAAAGTTAAAAAACGATGTATATAAACCAATGGGGGTTTTCTTACCGCAACTTAGAAATGTGATCTCATTGTTTTACTTATCAACTTGAAGTTTAAATTTAAGCAAAGATGTTAAAATATACTTTATTTTTGAGTTAAGTCCGTATATTAAAATTAAAAAAAAAAAAAATTGAAAAACTTTTAAATTTTACAAATATAGTAATATATAAACAAGCTTTTTTTTTACTGTACACAATAAATATTTTTGTAACTTTTACTAACAAAGCAACTTTTTTTTGAAAAGTTTTTAATAATAAGATCAAGTAGTGGTAATACAAAACATTTGACATTTCAAGATTGTTGGTTTTTGTACTTGATATATATGAAGTTCATAGCATTGGAATGGTAAGTTTATACAATTAGTAGTTTATAAAAATATGATGTGTCAACGGTATGGACTTTATAAAGTCCATATCATTGGAGATGCTTTGAACATGAATATGAGCTTGAACTTAAATCACAAACAAACTTAGTTTGCTTACAGAATTCAGGTTTATTGCCATGAGTAAGGATCAGATGAGAAATAAAATTAAAATAGAAAGATGAGAAATAAAATTAAAATAGAAGAGTGAGAAAAAACCACAACCGGACATTCAGATGCATCCAAAATATAGATGCATCTCCCCTTATATTTTTCTTCCTCATTTGAAATGTGTGGCTCCCATTCTTCTCATTTCAATTTCTCGAGATCCATACCATTTTTGCCATACAGTTTTTAACAAATCAAAACTTATATTACAAAAGAACAAATGATTGATAAATCTAACAATTTTGAAAGTTAAAACCTTCTGTCTCACGATATGATATGTTTCTTTGGTGATGTTGTTAGGTCAAATCGATGGGAGGGGTTCACCTATGGTCTTTTTTCTTGTGACTTTTAATGAGATATCGAGATGTCATGATGAAGTATTGCACCATTTTTATATCTAAACTTTAGGTGTTTTTTAAGCATTTATTAAAATCTATAGTTGTCTATAAGTGCTCGACTTGTGGCCACAAATTGTATTCATAACAAAGTTTTTCCGATATTCAAAAGAGCATGTATAC
The DNA here is from genome assembly GCA_022545495.1 of Chrysanthemum lavandulifolium. NCBI lineage: Eukaryota > Viridiplantae > Streptophyta > Magnoliopsida > Asterales > Asteraceae > Chrysanthemum > Chrysanthemum lavandulifolium. Next base: position 4,317,296 of record CM040239.1, on the reverse strand, counting down.
ATAATGTATACATGCTCTTTTGAGAACAAGTATGAGAAAAGTTAAGCATGTCTAGAATCCCACATCGGTAAAGAAGAATAAGTGTAACCGCCTAATATACCTTAGCTATTATTAAACATCCAACTTAGGATGAGTAATGGACTTTGGGTTTGCAAGTCTTTACAATGTTATCGGAACATTTGACCTCTGCCTCACCTAAAAACTTTATATAAAATCCTAACATTTGATATACTGTTTCAACTATATATATAAATTTTTTGAACAACGATTCCATACGTTTTCTTTAACAAAGATTGGGAGTCTCAGTAAGTAGTCTTGTTTTGGTAGCTATTATTAGAAAGTGGAAGATCAATATAGTTTTTATCAAGTTAATTAAAGATAATCAATTCAATCAACATGTATGGCTTTAATTTCTTAAAGATGTGATTTCTAGTTTTAAAGCTATTATTAAAGCTTCAAACGGGGTATCAATTTATGTTTAGGCTTTGTTTTTGTATGTTGTTTTAATTTGGTAAAGGTTCCATAACTTTATGGTTTATTGAAATCGGGTCATCTAATCGTAGGTACTTTTCTTAATTTGTGTTTGTGTTTGTGTTCGTGTTTAAACAGTGTTATTATGATATGTACAGTCGTCATTGCTATAGTCTATGACACATTTCAAGCTTCACCAAATTGCTAAAATGATTCCAACGTAAGTTAAACAAAAATGACTTTGATTGGTAGTTATATATATCAAGTTCTTGTAACCAGTTTGATCATGAGCATTAGTTTAGGTCATTAACCATTGTAAATCTCTTGTGATGTGTTCTTTAACCGGATAATGTTAGCATATTGGTTTGCTTAGTTACTAGGACCCTGCTAACATAACAAATAAGCAAGTAGATGCTAATGACAATAACGTAATTAACTAATAAGCTGGTCTAATCCCTTATAAGGGTTAAGCTATCTAATACGCATTATGTTGTTATTAATGCTAGATCTTAAGCTATCCATTTTCAATTTTAAATCTAAACTTTAGGTGTTTTTAAGCATTTATTAAAAAATGTAGTTGTCTATAAGAGCATTCCTAATCATAACACCAATAACACCGTCCACGTCAGCGTCACATCAGCTTTAACATTTAACATTAACATCCCAAACAAAACAAACAACAATAACATCCCAATAACATCGATAACATTCCCAACAATTTACAAAAACAACCCCTCATTTAGGGCATAAATGAAAAAGAAAAAAAAAAAAAAAAAACAAATAACGAGTATTATGCCACTAACGGGCAGGGACTAACGCCGTTATAACGCCGGAGGTCCAATGGGAATAACGGCTTAACGCCGTTAATTTGTTCTTCAACGCCGTTGAGGCGTTAACATTGCACATGCTCTAAGGGCCTGACATATGGCCAAAAATTATACTCATAACAAAGCTTTTACAATATTTAAAAGAGTATATTCATAACATACAACTCAGAACAATTATGAGAAAAGTTAATCATGTCTAGAATCTCACATCGATGAAATAGAATAAATGTTAACGCCTAATATACCTAAGCTATTATCAAATGTTCATATTAGGGTGAGCAATGGGCTTTGGGTTTGCCCAAAACTTTATATCAAATCCTAACTTTTTAATATACTATTTCAACTATATATATAAACAAGTGTTTGATACCCGCCACTCCGTGGCGGGATTTTCCGATACTGTGAACATTTGAGAATCAAAAAATAATGGGTTGAAACGTTAATAAATTGAAACATGACAAAATTAATGATGTGTTCTAACATCTGTAACGACGATTTTTAGACATGTAAATGATACAAAGCAGAAAAGTTTGCCTACATTCTTTTCCAACTTATTTACAAAACGGACAACAATCCCCGTTGTGTCTCGGAAGAATACGTATGGAGATCACATAACATAGAGAAGCTAGTTTTATAAGTCTTAATACCCAGCACAGCCTTCTGAAAACCTGGAATGACAGAAAGTATAAAAGTAATATAAAGTAAGGCTCAGATCTGGCATGGCTGCAACGACAGCTACGCTGTTGTTACCTCACCAAGATGGTGTCCAGATGGTGTCCAGAAGATGTTCATCATCGCCTTTACAAATAAACCGCAGGCAGAAACAAAAGGCCCATGAAAAATAGGCTTACAAAACCGGCCTTTTCTGGACAATTTGTTATCTGTAAAGCATCCTTTTGTTCCATATGTAAATATTGTCGTGTCATCAAATCGAATATTTCCACTTGGAAGTATATCCCAATCATCAGTCGATGATATTGACAGGTGATGTTCAGGGTAGTGAAACCCGTCTAATCTCCACCTCAAATTCCTTTTGTTGTTTCAACAATCTTTTTGCAAAAGTCTGCACCAGACGTATTGCTAGACTTTTGTGACAACGAAAGGAAATGGAGGTAAATATGAGAAAAGTTCACTACCGTAAATATCCCGTATCAATATCAGCAAATGAAAATTGCAATATTCTACCGAGTGGAAAGATTCCAATCGATGACACGAATATTTACTTGGATAAGATTCAACGTCAAAAGATCCAAGTCACAAACGATGATGGAATTTGATACGATTCGCTCCAAACCGAGTTTAATCACATGCTAGCCACTTGTGAATGGCGGCGTAACAAACTTAAAACGATGGAAACAAATGCAATGAAGTCCGGAGAGTATAGTGTTTCCCAGTCGTTAAGTCCCAGCGAGCCGTGCGAGAATAGTCGGGCGATGTAGTGATCGGGAAGATTTGAGCAGAATCTGATTTGATTGATTATAACTACGAGAAAGTGTATAAATTACAACGGCTTAAATACAAATTAAATAAAATTTAAAAGATAAAAATATTAAATAAACGCTATCACTATATTTAAAATGATGTTTTGTTTTATGTTTTTATAAAGCGAATTTAAAACTACGTTACGTCTACAAATGAAAGCGTGAAACTTACACAATATTAACCCTAAAATATGAAAATGATGTTTTTACAAACCTAATGATAAAGAAAATTTATAGAAAAAGAAAATTATTTTTATAACTATTAAATTAATTATTATTAATTAAAAACTATTTTTAACTATTAAATAATAACCTAAAATACAAGAAAATAGGAAATTAAGCTAGAAAAATAAAATTAAGACTTAGAAAAATCTAAAATATCAAAATAGAATTTTCAAAACTATTTTTGTATTTTTCTGAATATTTTTCTATTTTCTAGGAATTTTAAACTATTTAAAACTAATTAAATTACTTAAAAAAACAAATTTAACTAAGAAAAATCTAGAAAAATATTTTTTTGTCTTTTTATATTTATCTTAACTTAAAAAAAATGAAAAATTATTTTTTTGAACCTTTTCTTAATTTTTTGTATTAAAAGCTAATTAAATAAGCCTAAAAACTGTTTTAAATCAAGAAAAATAGCAAACTGACTTGGAAAAATATGAAAAATTCAAGAAAAGTCTAATTTAATCTACTGAATCTAAGAAAAATAGAAAAACAGTGGCTTATGTGGAGAAAAATGGAACTGCAATACAAGTGCTTATGTAATAAGCACTTGAATAAGCCAAAGGGTACCAAATGGGCACCAAACTGCTACACAAGCTCTAATAAGCTAAAAGAACTTTAAAACAACTAATTACAAATGATCTTGACCACTGAATTGCAACTGCTTGTGATTTGAATGTTTTGAGTTAAGATGCTAAGACAGTGTCTGAGTACCACTTTTGAGCTTAAGCACAAGTTTCCTAATAAGCTAAAAGTGAAAAGCAATAATTGGGACTTGAAGGAGACCTGGCTAAGAACCTTTAAACCAAATATCAGACCCAGAGAAGCTCTGAGGAGCTTTTGACAAACTGTCAATAAGTGAGAAAACTCGCTTTGGCGAGTCCATGAACAGAACACTTAAGCCTGTTTGACAAGCTCAAATGGAGCTTAAGAAAATTTGTAAAATTCCACAAAATGATAATAATAAAATAGACCAGCTGAAGTTTTTGTAACCTTAATTTCACTTGATTTGATCTAGAAATGAAGTAATGAAAAATCACTCCAGTTTGGCTCAAAACAAGTTTTTCAAGTTTTTGACTTTTAGCAGTTTTGGAGTTTTGACTTTTTCCAACTTTGAGATTGATTTATGGACTGATGTTGATATATTATGATGAAATAAAGTTACTACAAGCTACCTCTATGATTTTGAAACACAAAACTGGCTTTTGAATTTTTAAAAACCCAACAGTGGAGCAGTTAAGACAGGTTTGGTTTGATTTTGACTTAGAACATGTGCAGGCACAAAATATTGACTGATATGAGCTAATTAGAACTAAACAAACCACAAACAACAACAGTCTACCACTGAGTACACCTCTAACACAGTTTAAGCCATGAATCCAAACACACCTTAAACTACTGTTTTGCAAATTTAAATGGTACAAACACTGAGCAAACTTGTTTTAATGATCAAGTTAAGTTTAACTAACCTAAATACTACTTTTTCAACAGATTTCAACTATTCATGACTACAAAAACAGACTATGCTAGGTAACTTTAAAAATCACTTACAAAAGGTCCTTTAGCCACAGTGGCTTGCTAAAGTACACAGGATCAACCAACCTATTCTAGATCATGAAACAACCCAATATAAGTCCAAATCCAAGCTCTGCATCACCCTTTTCCATTTCCAAGATCAAATGAACCCAGTTTGCTGCACAATTGACTTTCTTTGACCATACACCAACTTTGCTAGAAACTTAAAGACAAGCTTACAAAAGCTATGAGCGCTAATGTAAGCTTGTTTAAACTAAAATTAGCTAATAAGAACTTGTGCAATAGAATTTGAAATGGAAATTGTCAACGATGAGCATAAAATATGAAATGTGACTAAGAACTTGAATTCTTTTGATAATAGTTTTAATACACTTAAATGACTTAATTTGATATATTGAAACAAAACATTACAACTTAAAGCAATTAAAAGCGAAACATGAAATCGACATACATGTAAAAATAAAATTAACTCGCCTTGGACAAGCTTCTTCTTCCTCTTTTATACACCAAACTTCTTATCTCTCTCTCACGAGTGTATCCGACTATCTTTTGAGCCATTGGATGGCTAGAGACAATCTTGGCCTTTGGATCATTTTGGCGGAAACAAGTTTTGACACATTGACTCGAGATAGCACTAGGGGGTGGCATTTATTGTAGTGGGTAAGGTGATGATGAGGGGAGGATAAGGTGAAAAGGTGAGGTGATGGTGGCACGTGTTGCGGTCAGTGGTGGGAAGAAGGCGGTGTACGATGGGCGGGTAAAGCTTATTTGTTTGACTTGTTTTGACCAAGGGTCCAAAAAGGAAGGGTCAAGGGTCAAATGGGTAAGTGGCAGGGGTCATATGGGTTTGACTTGGTCCAAAGGGTGTTATAAAGGGTTTAATAATCAAGGGACCAATTGTGCCATTTCTGAAAATACAAGGACCTAGGCTGCTATTTTCACAAAGTTGTTCCAAGGGACTAAAAGTGATAGGTTTCCATAGTTCAAGGACCAAACTTGTTATTTTCCAATTTCGAGGGCCAAACTTGACATTTTGAAAGTTCGGGGACCTAAGTTGTAAATTTGTAATTTTCAATCTCAAGGACCAATTTTGACAACTTAAGAATCCTAAGGACTTAAAATGATATTTTTCTTTATTTAGATTTACCAGGGTTGTTTTTGACAACTTTTGAAACTTGGGGACTAAAGCGCCAATTATGCAAACTTGATCGTTTTCACCAGATTTTGACATTTTGCATTTAAAACACATAAAACACTTATTTGTGATATTTTTATCATTTTGATGCATTTCTGAGTGTTTTCAGATGTTTTTGCAGTTTAATTGGTACAAAAATGATGAGTATTTAGACACTCATCAATACCGATTATCCATTAAGTCCTAAAAATAGCGAGGCTCGACGGGAAGCAACCCGGCGGGTACATCCGGCATGGTCAGAAACCGAATAGGTTGCCGTGCCAAGTTCCGGACAACCTCAGGTTTTCCGGGACCCATTTAAACTCATCATTGCCTTTCTAGTACTGATGCCAACAAACTTTTATCAAACCAAGTCCAATAACATTAGAGTAACAGGGAGACTAAACCGGAAAAGCAAGGTACATCCACCATGGATGCAGAGTAAGTAGGCTGCCATGGCAAGTTCCGGACAACATATGTTTTTCCATAGCCCGTATGAACTCACCGCTGGCCCATCAGTATCCATGCAACAACCTGATAAGTACATAAAACAATCAAAGCCATCAAACTGCTAATGCAAAAAAAAAAAAAAACCACAGTACAAAAGGAAAAAGTATGCGCATTGGATCATTTGCACATAAGTACACATGGCAGTCATACTAAAACCATGCCACACACCATGCTTACAAACCTGGTGATGGAATTTCATACTGATTTCCCATTAAGACGTAAAAAAATAGTAGGCTCAGTAAGTCCCTTGATTCGGCTGCGCGTTGGTCCGGAAAATTTGTTTCCTGTGAATGTTTTTTTGGTTCCAGATCTAAATATTGTCATGTCATCGACTCGAATCTTTTCACTTGGAGGTATATCGCAATCATCAGTCGATAATGTTGACATGTGATGCTTAGGATAATCATATATGTCTAATCGCCTCCTCAAATTTCTTTTGCTGTTTCAAGAATCCTTGTGCAAAGGTCTGCACCCGACGTATTGCAAGACCGTTGTAACAACGAAAGGAATTCGAGGGGAAGATGAGACCAGGACAGTACCATGAACATCCCGTATCAATATCAGCAAATGAAAATTAGAATATTGTACCGGGTGGAAAGATTCCAATCGATGACATGAATACTTAGCTCGATCGGACTCAACGTGAAAACCGACAATTCCAAACTTATAGGAGGGTAAAATTCAGGCATACAACAGTGTAGTCAGGCAACCAACAATGCCTGCAACGCTTGAGTACACGACCAAGAAAATCCAATTATGTATACTATTAACAATTGCAATAAAATACCACAACCATCTTCACTTAGAATGAACATACAGATTATCCATATTACATAAACGATGATACCTTTTTTAAATCAGACCGCAATGAATAGTTCAGCCATGCAGAAATACAGTCCTCCCCTGTTGATGCCCCTAACTAAATCTGTAATAACACAAAGTATATAAATAGCGTAGAGACTGGCTCAGATCTGGCATGGCTGCAACCACAGCTACGCTGTGGTTACCTCGCCAAGATGTTGTCCAGAAAGAATTCATCACTGCCTTGACAAATATACCATACACATCGCCAAAATGAGGTTCAGATATGTGGAAAACTAGAAGGGGGGTTGAATAGTTTTACCAATTTAAAACTTCCTTTTAAATGTTTGGATCGACTTATGTCAATCTATTTGGTTGTTTATGTTGGACGTTTATAGATAAGTATATAAGCGTGTAATGAAAGATAAAGAGTAAAGCACATCACCACGACACAAGTTATTTATAGTGGTTCGGCTACAAGGACACCTTCCTTGCCTACTCCACTCCTCGAGTCACCTACTCGAGAGTTCGTAGCACTACACCAATCTCCTTATGGCGGAGAAGCCTTCACAGCGTCGCTTAACATTTTTACGGTACAAAGCTAAATACCGAGTTCTTTCACACCAAGGTGAACCACACCTAACACAATGTCGCCTACCCTTTATACGTTGCTAGGCTAACCACCGAGTTCTTTCACACCAAGGAGAACTAATCCTATCACAAAGTCGCCTACCCTTTATTAGGTACTAGGCTAAGCACCTAGTTCCATTACTATGGAGGAACTACTACCCTTCACAACACAACACTTAATATCAAGGAGATCTACTCCTTGTTACAACACCATCAAGGATATCACCATCCTTGTAAATAAACAAATACTTATATGTATAACGATGCACCTCATCGATTATACGACCTAAGCATTCTTCCCAAATGCTACTTGATTTGATTCATCGGCATCCTTCACTAATGTCTTTGACACAACGCTTGGCACCCTTCACTAATGCCTTCGTCTTGACACCTTTAGCATTCTTCACTAATGCTTTTACACGGATGATGAGCACCTTTCACTAATGCTTTCATCTTGACACTTTCGGCATTCTTCACTAATGCCTTCAACCCAACATCTATGGAGAAAGGTAGATCTATCAACAAGAGAACCTTCGTTGTCTTGATGATGACGAAGCATGGCAACTCATGGACTTGAGCTTGCACGTCTTCAAGAAGTGGTGATCTTTCCTTTAAGAGGAACCTAGAAGATCACACAAAAACAAAAGACAAACTACATAGATCACTTGGATCTGAGGTTAGAGGGTTAGAATACTAGAGGAAGTATGTGTGAAGTGATGATTAGAAAGGAAGAAATGGCTCTATTTATAGAGATAATTCTCTCTGTTTTCCGGATCCCACGGATCCTTCTACTGGGATCCGGCTAGCACAAAGCCGAGGATCCGTGGGCGCTCCTCTTTACCCATGGGTATTTTTGGTTATGGGTCATGGGTCATGGGTTATGGGTTGATCCATGGTTTTCTTTTCTAGATACAATGAACTTGGTTAAGTGGTATATATAAAACCATGGGTTATGGGTCAATACCATTTGCTAGTTTTACCCATTTAGTATATACTTGTTTTACCCATTTTAGTATACTTAGTTTAAGTATATGCTAACTCAATATGTAAACACTAGTTATTGTACATATGTATTTAAATCATAAAATCACTTATACTTGTTTTAGTGTTTTATGTGAAAACGTAAGTGTGTTAGGAAACTATTAACTCAAACTATTTACGTATTTTATTTGTTTCGTTAAAATGATTTTACGTTTGTTATCGACAAAACATTAGAAGATCGTAAAATATAAATAAATGTTTTAACGGCTTATTTGTATTAACAAGATATGCAAGTATGGGATCGTCACGAAACACCCACCATGGCTGCACCCACTTTCTGAATGTGGATGCCCTGCCAAGATACGGGGTTCGGTGAACCATGTCCTAAAGGAATATAAGTAAAAAAAAATTATCATCGCCTATTATTGATATAACATATAATGGAGCAGAGCATGTTCAGATTGGTGAACAATCCAAAAACATGGATACGTTCACCATAGCTGCAAAGGTAACGGTCTGCCATGCCAAGAAGTGAATGACCACAACTTTGGTAACCCATCTTTAGATTCATCATAGCCCTTTATGATCAATATCATTATCATGGTAAGAATTGAAACAAACATGAAGGACAAACAACATGCAACAGATGTCAAAGAAAGAAAATGAATGACAACTATGAAGACCTAGATAACCCACCTAATACAGGGAACTGTGGTTTTTTCTGTGCGAACAAAGCATAAAAAACTTTATCAGTTCCACAACAACTTAGTGATATCGTAGACAGAAGCGTACTCCTACCGACTGTAAACGTATGGACACGCATACACCCACACAGGTTGCAATGGCCAAAGGTTTCTTTGTTTGCGTACCTGAATATTGTTGCGTCATTGACTGGGATCTCCCCACTTGGGAGTGCATTTCAAGAGTCAGTCGCCAATGTTGAGACGCGATGTTCAAGATAGTGATACCCATCTAGCCGCCAACTGAATTTTTTTTGTCATTCCAATGGCCGCTATGCAAAGGTCTGCACCAGACATTTTGCTACACCGTTACAGGGACAAAAGGGGAATATCATAAATATCCCATATCAATATTAGCAAACGGCGCTTGAAATATTCTACCAGGTGGAAAGATCCCAATCAGTTACACTGCAACTCGGTAAGATAAGATTCCTGTTGATGTGCTTAGTGTGTACAAGTTTTAAATTTATAAAAGGTGAATTACCAATATTACCAATAACACATACGAGCAAGTATACTCGTCCGTTATAGAAAGATTATGAAGGTAAGTCGGGATCGTCGCGAGGATTTGAGTTAATCTAAACACAAGTTTGAATTAACGAGTCTATCCAAAACATATAATAAAGCAAATAGATATAATGAAATTCGGATGATTAAAACTACACTTGCTTAAACTAGTTTCATATCATAGATTAATGTGATTGTGTTAACCTCTTAACATGTTGGTTATGATAATTAGTTGGTGCACTAATCTATTGTTCTTACAAGTTAAACCTTGATCAAAAGTTTAGTTTATAAAAACAAGCATTAAGTTTAACCAATCAATTCAAGATCAATTCAAGTTTCATAAGTCTACATACATAAACTTAAACACAAAAACATCCACTTGTTCATCAAATTGCTTAAGAAATGGTCAATACAAAAGGTAACCAATCATAGACAAAAGGCTACAATTGATTCTCAACAACTAATCTTACGACCATTTAGATGTTTCCAACCAATCCAATTTGATAATAAAAAGCGTTTCTATTACAACCACACCTTAGTTCCTTTGTATAATCAAGAATAATGGGTAAAAACAATCATCCATAGACAAAATGATTATGACTAGTTGAATAACAATAAGTTCTTTCGACCCCAACGATTACTATCAATTAGCCAAACTTGATTAACAAATGTCACTATGAAACTTTAGCACAATTGGATCTTAGAATCAACTTGAAATTGATATAAAACATGTTAACACAACCACTAACTAATCATATGATAATCAACATCATTTAAGCAAGTGCATAAAGAAACTAGCCACTCATAGCAAACATAAACATAAACTCAGAACTTTGAACATTAGAAAACATGATTAAAGGTCTTACAATGATTGAAATGAGATTACAAATGATGTAGTAATGATGCCTCAAGTATTGGTGATGACTTCTTGATGGTTTGACCTCCAAATGATGACTTCTTGGACCTCAAAGTTTCTGGAACTTAATGGACGAATTTAAGCTTTGAGAGAGTAGTAGTGGTGGTAAGATAGGTGTGAGAGAAGATCTCTCAAGTTGTAGTGTATGAAATGAGGTTGCAAAGGCCTCTATTTATACTACTTCAAGGCTAGGGTTATAAATGCATTTCTTGGTCACCAAGGAGCTTGGAAGGACTAGAAGACATGTAGGAATGACCTAGAATCATTTGGAATAAGTTTGGAACTGTAGTAATGGAAAAATGGCTGAACAGGACCTCAACCGGATCGGTTGAGCTCCAACCGTTCGGTTGGTCTACGTGACCATTCTCAACCGGATCCGGTTTGGGGCTCGTCCGATCGGTTGGAGCAAAATCACAAAAAGTCATAAACGGCAAAGTTGTAGATATTTCTCTTAGCTTTCCGTGGCATGACGGGGGTCAAACGGAGTCCGTATGCAAAAGTTATGGCCAAAATGGTGAAGGTGTGTCGAACAACGAGTCTTCCAATATATCTTCGTTTAAGCTTCTTTTCTTCATTTCTTTCGTTTTCCTTCTTGAACTTTATTCTTGAGTCTTTGGACCACTAACTTGATGACTTTATCTTCTCGAATATACTCCACAAGTCTTGCTTTGGTCGGAATTCTTGAACATGGAGAAATCATCGTATTTTACTTCTTTTCGGTCTTTTCTCCACTTTCTGTGCTTGGCTACAAATGAACTAGCAAACGCACTTTTATGCGATTAAGCATTAAAAGCATATGATTATAACCAAATAACACACATAAAAACACGGATAACGCTACTAAAAACATGCACAATTTGAGCGTTATCAAATTCCCTACACTTAAACTTTTTGCCCTCAAGCAAATCTAGGAAAAACATCCATTGGTACAAGATCGTGATTATAAAAAATGTGATGCAAATCAACCAAGTATAAATTCGAGAGAGGATTCATCAATTATGCTTTATAAGGGTGAAACATCAAGATGTTTGACAATATCCAATGATTTTCTTGCATGATTAACATTTCAAAACACCTCACGAAAAAGGAACGAAATATAATTCTCTCAATCACTCATTTTTAGTGGAGTAACAAGATAAATTACACTCATTGCTCAGTCATGATTAGATTATTACCATAAGCTTGTACAAGAAACAAACTCCATCGACGTGGCGTGAGCACCAAGTAAAAACATCTAAAGAGGGCTTTTATTCGGGTTATAATGATAGGCTTCAGGTGAAGGGTATGGATAAGGCATGAGAATGTTTATGAAATTGGTGTTAAAATAAAAATGAAGTCAAGTCTAATACCCATGTTGTTAGCTACCAAATATTCCACTAACCAAATAAACGATTATAGCTTTTGCTTTCTTCTTTTCCACTTTCCACGACTTTTTGCTTTGCCATGATAATTGTTCTTGATCATAGCACATTGGCTATTATTTCCATACTTTCAACACAATGTTTTTTTTTTTTTTTTTTTTTTTTTTTAACATAAACTCAACATAACGCATGGCTCAATCAATCACATAGGATGTGGTACTCATAATCATTTGAACAATCTTTACTTTCCGGTAACTAGCAACCAAGCTGTTAGACATTGATACGGGATAGGCTAAGGTTTAAAGTGTAAAATCTTTTGTATTTTACGGGTGAAGCAAAAATGAAAGGGATGGCTCGGAAGGTGTAACTAGGGTATCTAGTGCTAAAATGAGCACTAAAATGGGTCCATGTGGGTGGTTAACTAACCAATGTGGCTAGCTAATAAATCATTAAATGTAAAATGGAAGGCCATTTGGGTTAAATCCTAAGGTGCCTCTTTATCACACGAATTCACTTATATCGCACGAATGCAATCTCACTGCAGTCTGGTAATGATTTACAAGCACAAGTTCTAGAATAAATAAAAATCACCGGCACACTCATAGCAAAAGATCCAAGCATAAAAGATGTATGCTAATAAGAAATAGGCTCAAATCCTCACAATTTAGTGGAAAGGGTATAATATGTGCTAGCAAATGTTTATCGATCCCGAATGGATTGCAATAGTAATCGGAACACATCTCAAGTTTCAAATATTACCGGTTTACCGATTGGAATGATCCAGTTATTCTAATAGATAATCCTAAAAGTGTGAAAACAACTAGATCACAAGGCAAACAAAATTTTGAATTTAAGCATGAAAACTCTAATTTTCCTATTCACCCCCACACTTAAGTTAGACATTGTCCTCAATGAAAGCGAACTTCAAAGTATAGAATGATGTGCTCCGGTTGGTGCAAGTTTTAAAATTTATAATCACGAATTAACCGTATAACCTATTAACACATACGAGCAAGTATACTCGTCCATAATAGCAAAGTTTGGTAAGTCGAGATCGTCCCAAGGGATTTTGTTTTGAAATAGATCTTATTAAAAGTTTCTAACAAGAAAGCTTGTCAAGGCTTCCTCGAATAAGTGTTCTAGTGAAAATCTGAATCAAGAATAAAAATATATACTTGTGTGAAGTCTCATAATCAACCATAGATAATGTTCATAAAGGTTTGGTGTATACTCTTAGTATGATGCACAAATCATAAGCAAATGATTCCCCAACCATGGTATTTGTTTGTAAAAATCATTCTAAGAACAAAAACATTTAGGTAATCCTTTCGGTCCTTATCCCAATGATTATCCTATAAAAGTTCCATTTGTTTGCAACATGTTCTCATTAAATTTGTTCTTACGAATCTTTCGACCCTTCGTGATGAAAACGTTCCTAGTCTTGTTTTAATAAGCAAAACATGGTGGTTGTCAATCACCATATCCCCATACTAGTTTGTCACAACACTTTTGGAATAAAACACAAGAGAAATCCTTTCGGTCCTTTTTCTTAAAACATGTTTTATTGACAAATCAATCCAAGACTAGTATTTTCCAACAAACTCATTTAAACAAGATCATATATACATGCATCACATTTTGAGAACATTATTATGATTAATCACATTCCAACACACAAGTATATCACAAACTACTCCATGAAAACAATCATATCTAAACACAAGTCATAACAAAGTAATTCAAACAATTCAAGAGAATAGATTTCCATAACAAAGTTCATAGAATACCTAATCTTTTGTGATTACAAGAATTAGAAATCGTGGAATGTAGCAACCACGCGCCTCCAATCACCTAGGATCACCGCACAACTCAAACTACGAAACAATGGACAAGAATGGTTCCTTCCTTGCTTACGGGCGTTTTCCGGTAACTACTAAGCTTTTGGGTTGAAATAAATGGGTAAGTATGAGTTTTGGTGTAAACTAATACTCTTTTGGTTGTGTCACACTTAGTATACAAGTACTAGGTCCTTTAAATAGCCAAAGCACTTGCTTAGCGCCCAAAAACGTTCTCTCCAAGTTAATATCAAGAAATGATCGGACTCTAATGATTATGGGAGTTAAGACAACAATAAATGCGAATTGTGTAGCTGCGGTGCGAAACCGGATCGGTTTCTATGTCGACCGAATCGGTCATGGCTTTGACCATTAGCCCAGCCGGATCCGGTTGCGGGTTGCGACCGAGCGGTGGGTTTTGCTCCTTTGACTTTTCTTGACTTTTCCCTTTACGCTTCATTCTTTGCTTACGTTGATGATTTCCAAAGCCAAACTTGATCTTTCCTTCTTGTAGATGCTTGAAATCACTACGCTTCCATATCATTGAGTCCACAAGCTTCCAATCTCAACTTCCTTCCTTTAGGCGCTTCCAAATGTGCATAAAACTTCATTTCTTCATTATTCGCGATACACGGCTACATATACATACACAAGACGCATCTTTGCACTTTTGCAATGATTATGAGTAAATATAGCGAATATCATGCACAAAGCCGACAATAACGCTACTAAAAACATGTTCATTTTAGGCGTTATCAAATTCCCCACACTTAAGCTCTACTAAGCCCTCGAGTAGGTCAAACATTGCAAAGATTGATTTCAATGGTCCATAACACCATGTTTGAGAAAATGTAACAATTACCAATAAAGATAATTATTATTTTGCTTATAATATGAGAAAATCTTCTAAAAATGAACCAAACACTTTAGATAACATAACTAGGATACCTCACAAGTGGCTTTAAGATTTCACTCAACACTCATATATTGGTGGGTATATCACTCAATGCCTAGTCATGATCAATGCTTTTTACCATAAGCTTGTACAAGTATCAAAACAAAGAAAATAAATTCATCAAAGAGGTCTTTTATTCGGGTTATAACGATAAGGTTACGGGTTCATAATAGGTATGGATAAGGCATGGGATAGTTTATGAAATTGGTTTAAAATAAAATAAAATCAAGTCCAAACCTCCATGGTGCTAGTCATCATACAAACCACAATCCGAAAAATGATTATTACTCCTCTTCTCATATCGATCACCAAATATATATATATCACGTCTTAGCACATTGGCTAATCGATAACTCAAACATACTTCATCTTCCTTCATCTTCATAATAATATAGCACATTGGCTATAATTGTCATCACATTTTTTTTTTTTTTTTTTTTTTTTTTTTATATCACAACTCCCCACACGCCGTATAAGCATCACCACAAAAATACAAATAAAGTATGCATCCTTCGTCTTTGTCGAAATGGCACACACGAATGGCAAAGTGTAACTAACTCATAATCATCAAAACAATCCAATCATTCCAAACAACTAGCAACAAACCATTAGACTTGATAAGGGTTGGCTAAGGTTTAAAGGTGTAAAATATTTTTGTATTTTTGGATTTATCAAAAGCGAAAAGAATGGCTCGGAAGGTGTAACTAGGGGTATCTAGTGCTAAAATGAGCACTAACAAAATGGGTCCATGTGGGTGGTTAACTAACCGATGTGGTAGCTAATATATCATTAGATGTAAAATGGAAGGCCATTTGGGTTATTCCTAAAGTGCCTCTTATCACTTGAAAATATTTAGATCACTCGAAAGTGATTTTAACCGTAATGCATAACTAGTACAAGTTCTAGAATCGACATAATCACCGGCACACTCATAGCAAATATAAAACAAAAGATGTTTCATACAAAAAGAAACCTCACAAAAATGTGGGAAAAAGGCTATTATGCATGCTAGAAAATGCTATCGAATCCAAAATGAATTACTTGATAATTTGGTTCAAATCTAAAAATTTTCAAAACCTCATTTTACCATTGAAATCCCAAATTATGTATTTTAATTATCAATAACGCGAAAACCATTAGACCATCAAGGCGAATTTCTTCTAATCACTTGCATCCAAAAGTTAAAAAAAAAATAAAATGCGTATCATTTTCCTATTTTCTTCCTCCCCATACTTAAGTTTTGCATTGTCCTCAATGTAATGAAAAAATGAACTTCAAAGTAAAGAAAATGGGAAAAGATAGTTAAAAGATACCACGGGATAAAATATGCAATAAGCACATTGGGTCATTAGCAAGCACATGAGTTATCCAACTCGAAACATTTGACCATCAATAAGCTTCCAACATATCCATCCCGCAAACAAAAGCGCAACACGAAATGCACAAAACAAACAAAACTACTAAAAACTAGATAAAACCAAAATATACCAAACATCCTAAAGAAAATCAATCAAAAGATAGAAATAGTTTAAAACACATCATGACCATTGTTTTGAAACCATAACTCACGAATGACCCATAATCACTCGTCATCCTCGCTCATTTCTTCTCCTTCTTCATCATCAAACTCATCATCATCATCACTTTCGGTTACATAGTTTTCGTCTATGATTTACGAGCGAACTCTCCTCTTTTCTTCTTGCCTCCAACTCGATGATGATCCTCCAACTTCATAACTTGTTCCTCGACTTGGCAATCGACCATATGGGGTATTGGATCGGAAGCGGTGCGTACCGGGATATGGATACGGATAGGGTCCGGGATAAGAAGTGTAAGGAAAAGGATATGGTGGAACATTTGGTGGATTGTAGGGTGGCAACTCATAATTGGCTTCTCGAGCCATGTGTTGAAAGATAGGCATCGAATAATCATTGATGTAGTTGTTCCTTAACATCATCGAATCTCTCACACATCCCTACATTGAATCTCATCTAGATGTTGGTTCCACTCTCCCATCCCGAATCAAAACTCTTGGGCGTACCCATTTGCACGTTCTCCATTGGTATATTCCCTTCTTTGTTGTGGTGGTTCTTTGTTGTGGTCTTGGTTCAATCCATAACCCTACGGTTCCCAATCTCTGTTCAAAGCATTACCAAAACCTTTCATGATCCACGTTTCACTATACTTTGGCTCTCCACACTTAGCCAATTCCTCATCAACATAATACCCAAGATTCTTCGCCAATCTTGTCACAAAATGTCCTCCACAAATATTCTTGTTGCTCTTGATTCCCGGGCTCTCCTAGACAAATATTCGACTATCGCCAAATGGCATTACCGTCCTTAGTTTCTTCCAACAACTTCATAATCCATAAGTCCGGTTTCGACATTTGTCCACCTTCCAAATCTATTAAATGGCGGTCACAATCAACTTGTGAAGTATCCTCATCAACGGTTCACGATGGTTGAAGCATTCCTCCTAGCACAAGTAGGATCTCCCACTTGATTCCAATAAGCGGGAATACTAGGGTAATCTTTTTCAAACCTCCGAAGTCTAGAAAAGTGAGTTTCAAATAATCGATGATTTACCTCATGTGGCTCATACAAACCAAGAGCTACACCAAAAGCTGGCAATGTGTAAGCATGATCCCTACCACAAAGTCTAAACCAAATACAAATCTCCGACATCAAATTCCGAACATCCACCTTTCTTTCAAAATACATGGTTGAAAAGAATTCCATACACCATTCTCGATAGACTTCTTCATTAACACTGAATGCTCTTTCCCATGACAAATCATTGAGCGAATCTCCATCCCACGGATATACATAAGGCGTTCGCATCATCCTTCTTAACTCATCTTCACACTCACATTCGTTAAATAAATCCCAATCAATCACCCTTGGAACCAAACATTGCCTATGTTGTAACCCGACAATCTTTCTCGAAAAGCATGTTTCTCTCCATCGGTGAGATTTTTGAATTTTAAATTAGCATTTGCTTCCTTCTTCACACTATACTTAACCTTCTTCTTCTCGTTCCTTTCACAAAACTTCGTAACAAGTGGGTTAATTGGAATTTCCTCCCCACTCGAGCTTCCTACAATAATTCTCTGTAGAAATCACAAAAATAAGATCATATAAGAGTGTTAGAACAAACAAGAAGGTTAGAGAACCCTCTAATATACATTTCAAAATTTCACAAAAAATTCCCACAGAAACCACAACCGGATTCGGTTGGATCACCAACCGAATCGGTTTCCTACATCAGGCAACAACCGTTCGGTTGCCATGCATAACCGAATCGGTTGTCTGACTACATAAGGCCTTTTGCCTTCAAATCCTCAATATCTCGAATTTCTAACGCTCAAACCACTCTTAGATCGCATTCTATCATCCTCAATGATTTCCCGTCCTAGAATTACTCTATCTTGCTTCCAAATCATCAAACATCTAACATCTTAGAACTCATCTCATCATTCTTAAAATCATTAGTTCTAATAGTGTAGCATCCATCACTCTTAAAAACATATCATCCATCAAAATGAATCACCAATTGTAACTTATCTCATTTCATAAGCATAACCCAATTAATTCGAAAAATCTTATCATCTAAAATCCATTCTATGGTGAATCAATCAATCAATCTCTTGTTGTAATGCACTCCTATATCAATCACTCACTCAATCCTAAAATATTACCACTTAATTGAATTATAACAAAAACCCCAAATTGGTGACCTAAAATCCAATTCGAATCAAATGTTCTAATAAAACCTTAATTGAGTAAATTGAATGTAAATGCTTACTTGCTTGGGTGCCATGATGTTATCCTACAATTCAAACAACTTCAATCGCTCTCTTGGATGAATTTTGCAAAACCCACCGGAAAATTAGTGTGTGTGTGTGTGTTTTGGAAAAATGAAATTTTATACTTTGGTGCAACCGGTTCGATCAAGGACACAACCGATTCGGTATGCTTTTTGCCAAATTTGCTTTTTTACTTGTTTAACATGTTACTTAGGCATTTACCCTCCAAGCAACATATTTTTACTCAAAAATTCCTGCTAAAAATTCACACAACATTCATTCACCAAATGAAATTTTGAACAATCATTCAATCCAAAAAAAAAACTAAACTCATCATATAAATGAACTAATCCAAACTCAACTCAAAACTCATAGTCATAATGCATTAAACCAAATTACCTCAATCATAACATGAAAAATAAATAAGAAACAAAAATCCTAATGCATCAAATCAAAATAAAATAAAATAAAATAGTTCATGAAATTCAAGCAAATGATTGCTTGTTATTACGGTCTTTGCCTTTCCTCAAAATTCCTCAAAATATTCTTGCCTAAGAATATCCTCGCTTTGAAATTTTCCGGTCAACTCACGGAACGTTTCAAAAGTTTTAAATTTCCTCATAAATCTTCGTCCGTCCGGGCATAATATATCAAACTTAACATGCCATGCTCCATCTCGGTTTGTCTCTTGTAAGTCCCCAATCCTTGGGTTTCCACTCCAAATTCTTAAGTTGCACGGTAAAGATCCTAAAAAGTCGGTCAACTTCTTGTAAACCAATATGTTTTTGAATGGGTTATAGAAAGCTTCTATCGCGAATGCACGTTCCATTTCGTCCTCTATATCGAAATAAGGTGGAGTTAAAGGTCCGTACATTGGATTACCGTGGACATCACGTCCCACTTCAAAACAAGTTAAATCATCATTTGCATCCATCCATTCCAAATCTTCCATACCTTCCAAAATTGGTCCTCTTGGTCTTGGGTAGTATGTTTGCCTCGAAATCCCATCGTCAATAGTCATGGTGCCTCTTCCCATGTCTATAATTGCTCCACAAGTTCGTAAAATGGCCTCCCAACAATAGTGGTAAACTCTTGTCCACCGGAATATCCAAGACAAGAAAATCGCCAAATACGGTTGGTAGCCAATTTGCACTCTTACATTCTTAACTTCTCCCATTGCCTTTGCTTGAGTGTTATCCGCCATAGTGAGCTTAGAATGATTAGGTTGCGGATTACTTAGTCCCAAAGTTTTGAACAATGGATACGGCATCACGTTAACACTCGACCCGTGTCGGCTAAAGCATAAAGCGGTGTAGTTCCATTTACTTTGATTGGCAACACAAAATTACCGGATCCTTTTCTTTCCTTGGCATGCCTTTAAACAAAATTCGATCTCGATCCTCATCCGTGAGATTCTTATCTTCCAACCTAGCCCTCGCTAGCATCAATGCATCCAACTTCTTTCGGTAAAGCACATAATCTTGGAGAACTTCAATAACGGTTTCTTTTCATTGAGCTCTAGAAATTTTTGTTCTAGATTCTCTAAGATAGCTTCTTTTGGCTTTCGGTTAAGGGTTTGATAGTAGTGGTAGGTGATGATGGTGTGTAATCATTTTGGTGGTGGAGGTTGTTGTTGGGGTTAATTTATTTGATGATGGTTTCTTCGGTTTGCTTTCCCATTTTAACCACTTCCACATTTTCTCCTCCATATTTGCACAAACTTCCACTAGCATCTCGTTGATCCCTTTTCCTTCTTCCAACTCGGTTATGTTAATCCGCATTTCTCCCATACCAAAATCTACTTGACACTTGGTCGTGACAAGAAAATCTCGACCAAAACAAACATTTGGCTCATCCGCATTACCTTCCTCTAAAACAACAAAATCGGTTTCAAACATATGCCCATGAATATTGACCTTGATTTTGACCATCTTTCTCCCATATGCTTCATAGTCCATACGAACATGACCGATTTCGTCAAGAACCTCTTCAAGATATAATTCTCTCCATAAGCCATATTAAGTTGTGCATCCCAAGCACGTACTCCTTCCACTTCACAAGGTGTTCCAAATCTCATCATCGGTGAATCATACACCGTTGATGGTGCTTGTGTAAACACTACCACTCTTTTGTTTTGGGTAGTTGAACCTTGTTTTCACATACTTCTTCCATATCACCCGTGTCAATTCCCAATTCTTTCTTGCTTTCCTCCGAATTCCTCCAATCTTTTCTAATGAACTTCCGTATCCTTGAACATGTCATCCAAAGTACGAAGGTATTCCGAGATTCCGCTCAAACTATCCATGTTACTAGACAACTTAACAAAGCAAAACAAAACAAATCCCGAATGATTAGCGTTAACGTTAGTAAAACAAGAACAAACTATAAAAACATATAATAAAACAACTAAGACATCTAACAAAATTAAGAAATCAAATAAAAACTCAAAACCTCAAAATGATAAAACTCAGCACAGAAACTCCAACCGGATTCGGTTGGATCACCAACCGAATCGGTTGGTTGAAAAATTCTAGGACAGAAACACGAACCGGATCAGGTTGCGGGTTGCGACCGATCGGTTTGATCGAAAAATTTTTTTTTTTTAAAACAAATTTAATAATAATTAAAGCAAATTAATGTCATTAAGGATGTACTAACTCTAGTTAATTAAATAAAACTCTTCATAAACTAATAATTAAATAACTCATTAAATCTAATTAAAACCAAAATTAAAACTAAAACTAAAACTAAATAAACTACTAATAAATTCTATCATAAAATAAACTATAACGAAAATAAAATACTCTTAACCATTACCATCAACTATAAAATTAAAATAAATAAAACTAGATTAACTAAATAACAAATGTAAAGAAAAATAAAATAAAATAAAGACAATAAATCTAAGGCGATTAAACCACACAATTACTCTAGAAATCAAAACACAATAAACTAAGAAGATAGATATAAAATTCGAACCAAAAAAAATTTTCACAGAATGTCTAACGGATTCGGTTGGCTAACCAACCGAATCGGTTAGTTTGTAACAAAACTTTTTTTTTTTTTTTTACTAATTTCAAAGAAAATTACAGAAAAATCCCGTGGCGTAAAAACTTGATGTGCTCGGTTGGTGCAAGTTTTAAAATTTATAATCACGAATTAACCGTATAACCTATTAACACATACGAGCAAGTATACTCGTCCGTAATAGCAAAGTTTGGTAAGTCGAGATCGTCCCAAGGATTTTGTTTTGAAATAGATCTTATTAAAAGTTTCTAACAAGAAAGCTTGTCAAGGCTCCCTCGAATAAGTGTTCTAGTGAAAATCTGAATCAAGAATAAAAATATATACTTGTGTGAAGTCTCATAATCAACCATAGATAATGTTCATAAAGGTTTGGTGTATACTCTTAGTATGATGCACAAATCATAAGCAAATGATTCCCCAACCATGGTATTTGTTTGTAAAAATCATTCTAAGAACAAAAACATTTAGGTAATCCTTTCGGTCCTTATCCCAATGATTATCCTATAAAAGTTCCATTTGTTTGCAACATGTTCTCATTAAATTTGTTCTTACGAATCTTTCGACCCTTCGTGATGAAAACGTTCCTAGTCTTGTTTTAATAAGCAAAACATGGTGGTTGTCAATCACCATATCCCATACTAGTTTGTCACAACACTTTTGGAATAAAACACAAGAGAAATCCTTTCGGTCCTTTTTCTTAAAACATGTTTTATTGACAAATCAATCCAAGACTAGTATTTTTCCAACAAACTCATTTAAACAAGATCATATATACATGCATCACATTTTGAGAACATTATTATGATTAATCACATTCCAACACACAAGTATATCACAAACTACTCCATGAAAACAATCATATCTAAACACAAGTCATAACAAAGTAATTCAAACAATTCAAGAGAATAGATTTCCATAACAAAGTTCATAGAATACCTAATCTTTTGTGATTACAAGAATTAGAAATCGTGGAATGTAGCAACCACGCGCCTCCAATCACCTAGGATCACCGCACAACTCAAACTACCGAAACAATGGACAAGAATGGTTCCTTCCTTGCTTACGGGCGTTTTCCGGTAACTACTAAGCTTTTGGGTTGAAATAAATGGGTAAGTATGAGTTTTGGTGTAAACTAATACTCTTTTGGTTGTGTCACACTTAGTATACAAGTACTAGGTCCTTTAAATAGCCAAAGCACTTGCTTAAGCGCCCAAAAACGTTCTCTCCAAGTTAATATCAAGAAATGATCGGACTCTAATGATTATGGGAGTTAAGACAACAATAAATGCGAATTGTGTAGCTGAGTGCGAAACCGGATCGGTTTCTATGTCGACCGAATCGGTCATGGCTTTGACCATTAGCCCGGCCGGATCCGGTTGCGGGTTGCGACCGAGCGGTGGGTTTTGCTCCTTTGACTTTTTTGACTTTTCCCTTTACGCTTCATTCTTTGCTTACGTTGATGATTTCCAAAGCCAAACTTGATCTTTCCTTCTTGTAGATGCTTGAAATCACTACGCTTCCACGCTTCCATATCATTGAGTCCACAAGCTTCCAATCTCAACTTCCTTCCTTTAGAATCTTCCAAATGTGCATAAAACTTCATTTCTTCATTATTCGCGATACACGGCTACATATACATACACAAGACGCATCTTTGCACTTTTGCAATGATTATGAGTAAATATAGCGAATATCATGCACAAACCGACAATAACGCTACTAAAAACATGTTCATTTTAGGCGTTATCAAAATCATTTGCATATTTTTGAGCGACCACGAATTCTCTCATGGTTTTCTCGAATTCAGTTTCTTCCATCTTTTGTCGGGATTTTGTGGTGGTAGATCGTCGGTTCGTGGTTGAGAATCACGGTTGTCATCCCTTGGTCGGCGATCTTACCAATTTCGAATTCGACCGTAATAACTACTATGATATCCTCCTCACGGTATCCTCCTTGATCATAACTCGCTTCTCCTTCCTTGGTCCACCCATAGGTTTATCGTCACACTCGGACGGTGGATGATTTCCTCCACAATTGTTGCATCCGTCTCGCATTTCTTCATTTCATCTTTGATATCTTTGTCTTTGCGAGTCGATTTTTGAGGTTAACGCCCATCTTCTCCATGAGTTTTGAGGTATCGGTGTTTTCGACAAAAGCAACGGTTTTCGGAGAGGTTTAGTTTTGGAATCTTTGGACCAATCAAGTTTGAGAAGTACTCGATCTTCGATCAATTGATGTGCATCGTTGGAGTCTTATAGAGAAAAATTCCTCCGGCAAGATAAAGGATGCCTCGAGAGATTTCATCTAGTCCATGGTAAAAGATTTGGATAATGGTTCCTTTGATAGCCCATGTCCATGACAACTCTGAAGAAAATCTTTCATTCGAAGCCAAGCTTCAACAAGTGATTCGTTTGGGTGTTGGTTGAAAGCACGAATTTCTCCCATTAATCGATCAAACATGGCGGTGGAAAGAATCGCTCACAAAGCTTGCCTCATCTCCTCCCAAGTATTGATGATTCCCGGGTTAATTCATTGTACCATACTTTAGCATCTCCGGCGAGTGATGATGGGAAAAGTTTGAGTTTGATGGCATTGACATCGGTGTCGCCATAACGAAACATGCCGCAAATTTCGATGAATTGACAATAATGCTTATGCGGATCGGCCCGCACGCCATCGAATTGTCGGTCTTTGATCATAGAAAGGTGATATCCCTTCACGGTGAAGTTGTCACCAAGATTGGCAATAACAATAGCACTTTCGGGGTTGGTGCTACGTCTCGGTTGGTTCCCCACATGGGTTGATCGTCCGCCATGGGAAAAGGTAAATTGGTGAAAGGGTTGAAAACAACTCTAGCTTCTACGAGGTTATCAAATGGTTGGTTTGGTACTCTTGGTACACGATTTTCCAATGGTATGAAAAATGTTCTTCTTCTTCGAATCAAGCGTTCGGGGTTGGTAAGAGGTGTAATTGGTTCTATTCCGCTGCTCGAGTGTTCATACAATGTCCTAGAGAATCCAGCAATATCTAAACACACGGACAAACAACGAAAACAATTTTATGGGTCGAGTAGTAACCGGATCGGTTGCGGGATGCGACCGATCGGTTAGACCGATTGATTGATGGGCAAAATCGTGGCGATTTGGTTGAGGGGCAACGGATCGGTTAAGGTTTCGAGAATATATATATATATATATATATATATATATATATATATATATATATATATATATATATATATATATATATATATATATATATATATATTTGGTTGAATCGACTTAGGAAATTCAAAACTTGTTGAAACACAATCAAATCCCGCCAGCGCCAAAAATTGATGTGCTTGGTGTGTACAAGTTTTAAATTTATAAAAGGTGAATTACCAATATTACCAATAAGACATACGAGCAAGTATACTCGTCCGTTATAGCAAGATTATGAAGGTAAGTCGGGATCGTTCATAGGATTTGAGTGAATCTAAACACAAGTTTGAATTAACGGAGTCTATCCAAAACATATAATAAAGCAAATAGATATAATGAAATTCAGATGATTAAAAACTACACTTGCTTAAACTAGTTTCATATCATAGATTAATGTGATTGTGTTAACCTCTTAACATGTTGGTTATGATAATTAGTTGGTGCACTAATCTATTGTTCTTACAAGTTAAACCTTGATCAAAAGTTTAGTTTATAAAAACAAGCATTAAGTTTAACCAATCAATTCAAGATCAATTCAAGTTTCATAAGTCTACATACATAAACTTAAACACAAAACATCCACTTGTTCATCAAATTGCTTAAGAAATGGTCAATACAAAGGTAACCGATCATAGACAAAAGGCTACAATTGATTCTCAACAACTAATCTTACGACCATTTAGATGTTTCCAACCAATCCAATTTGATAATAAAAAAGCATTTATATTACAACCACACCTTAGTTCCTTTGTATAATCAAGAATAATGGGTAAAAACAATCATCCATAGACAAAATGATTATGACTAGTTGAATAACAATAAGTTCTTTCGACCCCAACGATTACTATCAATTAGCCAAACTTGATTAACAAATGTCACTATGAAACTTTAGCACAATTGGATCTTAGAATCAACTTGAAATTGAATTAAAACATGTTAACACAACCACTAACTAATCATATGATAATCAACATCATTTAAGCAAGTGCATAAAGAAACTAGCCACTCATAGCAAACATAAACATAAACTTAGAACTTTGAACATTAGAAACATGATTAAAGGTCTTACAATGATTGAAATGAGATTACAAATGATGTAGTAATGATGCCTCAAGTATTGGTGATGACTTCTTGATGGTTTGACCTCCAAATGATGACTTCTTGGACCTCCAAAGTTTTCTGGAACTTAATGGACGAATTTAAGCTTTGAGAGAGTAGTAGTGGTGGTAAGATAGGTGTGAGAGAAGATCTCTCAAGTTGTAGTGTATGAAATGAGGTTGCAAAGGCCTCTATTTATACTACTTCCAATGCTAGGGGTTATAAATGCATTTCTTGGTCACCAAGGAGCTTGGAAGGGACTAGAAGGCATGTAGGAATGACCTAGAATCATTTGGAATAAGTTTGGAACCTTAGTAATGGAAAATGGCTGAACAGACCTCCAACCGGATCCGGTTGAGCTCCAACCGCTCGGTTGGTCTACGTGACCATTCTCCAACCGGATCCGGCCATGGGCTCGACCGATCGTTTAGAGCAAAATCACAAAAAGTCATAAACGGCAAAGTTGTAAATCTTTCTCTTAGCTTTCCGTGGTCATGAACGGGGGTCAAACGAGTCCGTATGCAAAAGTTATGGCCAAAATGGTAAAGGTGTGTCGGGAACAACGAGTCTTCCAATATATCTTCGTTTAAGCTTCTTTTCTTCATTTCTTTCTCGTTTTCCTTCTTGAAATTTAATCTTGAGTCTTTGGACCACTAACTTGATGACTTTATCTTCTCGAATATACTCCACAAGTCTTGCTTTGGTCGGAATTCTTGAACATGGAGAAATCATCGTATTTTACTTCTTTTCGGTCTTTTTCTCCACTTTCCACATACTTGGCTACAAATGAACTAGCAAACGACTTTTATGCGATTAAGCATTAAAAGCATATGATTATAACCAAATAACACACATAAAAACACGGATAACGCTACTAAAAACATGCACAATTTGAGCGTTATCACCTGTCGAACTGACGACAAACATATTGCCAATTGCAATCACTCGCCGCTTACGGCAATGCAGTAACCTATGATCCTGAAAGGTCATATAAGTGTATGCACAATATGAGAATATTAGCATTCCAAGTAGTTTTATTGGAGTATTAGAATTAGAACCAACCGATATAAAAATATAAGGCTCAGACATGCTAGTAACCTGGAAAAACAGGGTACTTCCGGCATGGCTGCAAACCGAATAGGTCACCATGCCAAGTATATGTGTTTGTTTTTGATCCACCATTCATATTTGCCTTGGAACAGTAACCCCGCAAATATGACAAATATTATGTAAACAATCATATAAATGTAATAGAATTGTTTTTTTGAAAAATCTACAATGTAATAGAAAATGTACCGGTAACGTTGTTGAACCTAATAGAAGATGTGGTCGTAACGCTATGTACGGCACACGAAAAGTAAGTGATTTATGTTCGAAATTGTTTTTAGATACGACATTTACGGCTGTTACCCAGCCCAAACCTTACCACACCGCAAGCTTGTAATAAAGACATATCACTTAGTTTTCGCATGCCTTTTGACCCAAAACTTTTAGATATAAAATTACACCATTGACTGCAAAATGATGGATCTAAACACACACCTTGTGTTAGTGATATTTTGAGTTATATTAATAAGCACGCGGAATATACTTAGTAATACTTAGAAGATAGATTATATGTTGTAATGTAAGTAAGAACAATAAACACAAAGCTCCAATATTATTAAGAAATAATACGAGTGATCTTGCTTATCACTAGGGTTACACCTTGAAGCTAATATGAATAATACGTACTCTAAGCAATGACCTAGGATCTCCTTTTATAGCACAAGGAGTCCTTTACAAGATAAGTATAAACCTAACAATATAGAATATACACAAGATCTTTCTATACTTATCAATACACGGATACATAACATTTATCCTAATAGCAAGTGGTAATATTTGTCTTGGCGGTGGTAATGAGTTTCCACCGCTAGTGTAATCTTTAGCAAGTGTTAACCACAAGACTATCGATGGTAATCATAGTATTATTCCCAACAATCCTCCCTAAACTTATGATTTCTCAAGAAATCAATAAGTTTCTTCAATCTTCATTATCCGCAAGGATTTGGGGAATTCTTTCAAACACTTCATCTTCTTCTCAATGCTTGAATAGCTCTTGAACATTGATCTTGAAGCACGTGTAACAATGCTCGACTTTCTCACTATCTTCATGAATTCTTGTAGTAGTACATAGCATCACGGTGAGAGTTCCATTTCTGAGTGGATATTCTTTCTCGAAGCATGAATGCATCTACTCCATTCTTTGTAGAAACATGATGAACTTCACATGAATCATAGTAGAACCATTTAGTACTGGGACATGAACATGAGAATTTCAAATCATCATTAACATCGGTTCATAGAGCCTTCTAAGATTAACCCATAATCGCATCTCCTTCATATCTTTGAGATCTTCAACATCAAACCTTTCTTGAACTAACTTCCATAGTGTATCAAGATCATCTCATCAAAATCTTTGATGAGATCTTCAAACCGAATAAATGATGAAGTTTCACCACCTAGCCTTGTAATCTTCCATGTTGGAGCAAAGTTGCTAGCGATAAACAATTCCCGATCAATGATAGGATGTCTTACTTGCAGTGGTTCGGGGTAAAATCTTCTTCTTCTATCACAATCATCTCGATCATTGTTCTTGATGAACTTCTCGGTTGGAACTTCTTGTTCTTCAACAAACTTTGTCTTCTTAAATGTCCGAGATTCACTACCTTTGGCCTTTCTCTTCAAATTAGGATACCTTCTTGCTTCTTCTTCTTGAGTCCATTGGAATAAAGTATTTATCTTGTCTTTGAACTCGTAGTAGATACTTTCAACTTTATCATCGGGCATTCCTTTGAATTGATGTCTCTTCCACCACCAACCTTGCAACAATAATCTTTCATCATTGAAATCACCTGTGCCTTTGTTGGTTATCTTGGTTTCTTTTGGCCCTTATTGATCTGAAACAATAGCATCTTGAAGTGCTTGATTATTCTTCATCCGAATAAAGTCCTTTAACCGTGTTGTTCTTTGATCTTTAGTTAAAGACTTATCACCACCGTGTCAATTGCTTTCTTCTTGATCATTTGGATCATTTGCAATCAAGAAATCAATTTCTTCTTCAAGAGGGTACATAGTGAACTCGAGTCTTCTCTCTTAATCTTGTAGGTGGAGCATTGGAAAGTGGATCTTCTATTGGATCTTCCATTCTGTCCACCTTTTAGCCTCCATAAAGCTTGCAATCTCCAATTCTTCAAGCTTTTTCTTTTCAGCAACTTCAACTTCATAAATCTTTCTTGCAACTTCAACATCCTGAGCAATCTGAACTTGTACTTTCTTTGAAACCTTTCTTCTTGTTTGCTCCTTGCTTTGCATAACAACTTTACCTTTGTCTTTTAAAATCAGCAGAATCACCATCATCAGGTGAGGATGAAGATGATATCACAAGCTTTGCAGTGTTCCTCTTCTTTTTCAACCCCTACAACTCTTCTTTCAAAGTCTGAATCTCCTCTTTTAAGTGTGTAATGTCCTTGGCATGCTGCTTCTTTACTTGTGCCAGGTTTTGATGTAGAGATTCAACCTGCTTAGCTAATTGGGTACACAAATCCATCAATTCCTTTTGTTGCCCACTGCCCTCAACACTTCCAACCGTGTGATCTATTGGGAGAGGTGAATCATGGGGCAATGGCTCGATTCCTCCCTAGTTGGACTAGGTTGAAGTTCTAGAACCACCAACGCTTGTTCCTAAACCAAAAGGATCGGGGACATGTTGTGTTGTAATGAGAGGATTTGGTACGTTTGTGCCTCCTCTCATAGGTGTGAAAGCAGTGGTGTATAATCAATGTTGGGAATAATGATTATTGGTGAAGTTTGTACCTGTGAAATGTTTGCAAGCATTTGAGGAAAAAGAGGTGTAATAGTCCTGTTGCCATCTTTGTTCATGTTTTGAAAAAATTTAGGTTTAAGGCAACGGATTTTGTATACTCTAGTGTGGGGTTGCAGTTGAAACTTATTTAGCACTGCTTGCACAAAACTTGGATACATCAAAAATTTTGTTGAACTCTTTACATTGCCTTGCATACTTTGAAAAATATATTTTGACCAATTAAAAGTCCTATCTAAAGCTAGACAAACCAAATGGTAAGCCATGGTTGAACTGAATTGTTCATAAGAAGTTTTCTTAGGACTTAGGAAATTCAAAAGAGTATGTATCAAAAATCTCCAATGGGGACAAAAATCACTCTTTTTGAAAGTAGCCTTTTTGTCAGTGGTATCATACCCCATGGATGAAAGATGTGTATGAATTTCGGGCATGGGTAATGTGATGATACCATTGAGATCATCCAATTGGAGAATTCTCCTCAAGGATGTCTCAGTAACATCAATGGTTACCCATCCACGGTGGCTCAAGAGCATCCATCGTTTCATGTATCTCTATGTTCAATGGTTATGGTGACGTAAGTCCAAAACTATTTGATTTGAGAGATATAGATTGTGGGATTAAGAAGTAAAGCATACCTTATATGGGTAGTATTAAGAAAGTCCACAATCTGGTAAAAAACAGGGCCACTCTTCTCGTTTGACTTTTGTAAGTAGGCCACTTGGTTGTGCTCATCTGCAAAAGTGATAGGTGCCATATAATCTTTTGATGAAAAATAGATTGTGTTAGTATGAATTTTATAAAGAACTCGCCAATTGAGAGAAAATATATAAACAGTTAGGGTTTTAGAGTTTTGCGCAAGAAAGATTATCTAAAGAAAATATTTATCTTAAGAAGATAAATTAGAAGTAGGAAAGTAGATAATCTTCTAAAAATTTACCCTATTTATGTATGGAAAGAAATTAACTCTCAACGGCTAGTAAAATTTTTATTACGATACAACAGCTTGTAATGGCTAGATCAATCATGGTAAAAATAACCATTGTCAATGGAAACTGTGAACTAGCGATGGGAATTTTTAACAAAGATTTTCAAAGAGCGATGGTAAAGAAAATATATGAAAATTTGATCGCCTTTTATCATAGTTTTTAGCAAACTACCGACTATCAACGATTTGATATGTCTTTACCATGAGCCATTTGCTATGGACTAGCCAACTCTTAATCATAAAGAATATGGTGAGTTGATAACCTTATAGTTTTGGTAAACTATCAACCATAAACGGATTTGTCAAGTCTTTACCAAGAGGCGTTTGCTCGGACTAGTTGATTCTTATGTGGATTAGACATGGTGAATCAATAACCATTTGTTGTGTATCTCGCTTATACACCTTTTAAGTTCAACTCCCATCTATCTTGCATAAAAGTTATTGAACAAGCAAAACACAAGCACAAAAACATATACAAACTTATACAACAATGTTAGTACCCGAGACTTCCACTCAACACCAAAGACCATTAGACACAAAGTTTATGGATTTAGTATTCCAATACTTGTTACCAAGTACTGAAATCTACCACATCAAGTCCTTTTGTTAATAAATCAAGATAGTTGTCATCGGTATGGATTTTGACAACTTGAATTAGTCTTTTTCATATGATCTCTTATGAAATGGTGTCTAATTTCAATATGTTTAGTCTTTGTGTGTTGAACTGGATTCTTAATAATGCAAATGGTACTCGCTATTGTCAATATGAATGATGGTATTCATGAAATTGTACGCATTGTCCAAAAGTTGATTCGAAGCCATAGAACTTGAGCACGACAACTGCGCAGCAGCCACATACTCGCCTCGGTTGATGAATTAGCCACCATTGTTTGTTTCTTGCTTTGCCATGACACTAATCTGCTGCCAAGAAATTGGCATCCACCGTTGTAGATTTTCTATCCAAACAAGCTCCAAGATAGTCACTATCTCGAGTAAGTAACCAAATAGAGGAGATTCTCTAGGTACCATAATCCCGAGTGAGAAATGCTTTAAGATATCGAAAATCTTCTTCACACGGTCAAGTGAAAGAATCTGGGAGTGACTTGAAACCTTGCACATGCACACACCGCAAACATAATATCTGGTCTAGATGATGTAAGATACATCAAAGAACCAATCATAGACACATACATGTGTACATCAACCGCTTCACCACTATTTTCCTTCAAGAGTTGATGTGTAGTCTTATCTGCAGGGTCTTGGATGACTTTGCATCGTGAACTTGAACTTCCTTAGTATCTTAGCCACATATTTATCTTGATTAATGAAAATACCATCTGGCCTTTGTTGTACTTGAAGTCCCAAAAAGAATGTGAGTTCACCCATAGAACTCATCTTGAATTCTTCCTTCATTAGCTTCTCATATTCTTTGCACATCTCTGTCTTTGTAGATCCAAAAATGATATCATCAACATATCTTTTATATAATAAAACAAAACCCCTATTAGGAATTTTTCATTTCAAAAAAATCAATTCATACTTTATTTAGTAACAATGTAATTACTATTGTTATTAGTTTTTAAAATTTTCTAATAGTGAAAACATAACTATTTCTTAATTTGGCAAAAAGATTAATAAATTCGTTTTATATGGCCATATGCAAGAAAAAGCAAAAAATACACAAGTACTTATTTGCTATTTTATCATAGTTTTGGATTAAATGTAAAATTTTAGAAAAAAGAAGGAATAACCTATCTCTTTTGCTTTTTCGAATACTCATAGCTTTTCCTGCAAGTGTTATGGGCTCATGGCCAATGTTGATCATATAGTTTGTCCTCTTTTCAACTATTAATCGATCAATTCAACTAATAATCGATCATTAGAAACAATGCTTGACTTATCAATCATACACCTTGATTAGTTTCTGTTACATGGAAGAACTACAAATATTTGCTAAAAGACAAAGTTTGAAGGACGTGTAACCAATATCAATATTATAAACATCAGTAAACTTAATTTAAGTACATTTAATATGGTTATAAGATTCGGAACACTTCAAAATAAATTTAGTATGGTTTTAAGATTCGGAGTAAGTTAAAGTTTTTCTTCGCCTTTCATGTAAAGAGATCAATTCAAGGTTTATATACGATCATTCAACTATGATTTGTGAAGCGGTTAGTAATTCCAAACACCCTTTATTTGTTTATGGAAACATGTTATGTGTTTCATGATTCTGTCATTGTATGTTTTTTGAGCCATTGATGAAGTGTGCCCCAAGTGTTTGATAGAAATCCTCACTAGCTTACTTTGTAAACACTCTATTGCCAATGTTCTTACGTATTCAGTTGCAATTTATTGCAATTTTTAAGATGACCCATGTGAAAAAGCTATGATTTTGATGATACTTGTAATTTGATTTGTTAGCCCAGCTCTGTTTTAAATGCCTAATTGTTAAAGATTAGAGCCTTTGGTTTGTATGAATTAGATTTTTTTTTGAAACTTGAAAGATGTGATATTGGTTATAGTTACTATGGGTAATGATTATTTAGCAGAGATTAGGCTTATTAGTATTGGTTTGAATTTACATTATCTCATTTTTCTTTATATGGTGTGTAAATTTACATTCAACAACTCAATGAGGTTTAGCTTTATGCTTTGGGCATGGTAGAACCTCATAAAACAAAGGGCCAAGGAAGGTAAAGCTTGGGTTGACTTTGTTAAAATCAAATTCAGTATCAAAACAAGTAGACAAGAATTATTGTTGCCATTGTTTGATTAAGTTGATAAATTTTGCAAAGGTTAATTTATTATGAACAAACTTAAGAAGTGAGAAGGTTCAGGTCATGAACTAAAGTAGCAAAGTTGATGGAGAACAAGAAAGGTAAAATCCACATGACAACAATACAACGTATCTTAATGACCGATTATAGTAAATGCGCTTTAAACATAACCGACATTAACCAATTTATGTTGGAATTTAAATTACAACTGGTCAAAATACATTATTCGAAAAATTAGAAAAAACCCCGAGCGTGCACGGGTATTATAACTAGTACCTGAACTAACAAGATATCATTCTTGTCTTTCTTGATGAACAAAGTTTGATCCACTCTTCCTCTATGAAACCCATTATCAAGAAGATAGGTAGTTAAAGTTTCATACTGATAACGCTACACGCGTCGTTCGGGGTCAAAGGAACTTCCTTTTCTTCGAGCAAGTTTTATAACACCCTAGGAAGTGAACCTAATCGTTGTAGTGTAGTATTAGGGTAAGCCACGGGTATTGATATCGTTCTCTAGAGGAATAGGAATGCTAGTGAGAAGTTACTACGCTAAAGTTGGGGTTGAGGAAGATTATTTTTTATCTTTTTTGTGTTTTTTTTAGGAAATGGAAAGGTACGAATCTCGGGGTTTGGATTTGGGGGTTGGTATTGCTACCGATTACTCTACTTGTCTAATTATCTAATCTAAGGTGTATGTAGTCTATGTCTAATTATTGTGTGCTCGTATGATGGTTTAAAGATGTGTTCACTTAGGTTTTACTACTCCTTAATTATCTCCTATTGATGGTTGAATTGTCACGTCCTTATTCTTAATGCGTTGTGTGTCTAAAGTCGTAGGGTATGCGTTTATCCCTAACTCTTTGAAGTTACCAAAGGGTCTCGTCTACAAGACCCACTAGGGTTTATAAACTCTAACTCTAAGGCCTCTTTGGATGGTTTAGTTTACAACCACTCTAAGTGCTATAACCTAAGGTTCAAAAAGATTAATCAAGCATTAAGTATACAACGAATGACCTATCGCATTACTAGATCATTAACAAATAAGATAAGAGACAACCAATCAATATTTAATAATTAAGTTTCATATTCCCTAAGCAAACACACAAGTAAATTAGCCGGACATGGAGAACATGCAAGAATACACACAAATAATCAAAGACATAATTGAATTAATGAAGTAAAACACTTATATTGATGTAAGATAGGGTTTGGAACCCTAAAATACTGTACAAGACAGCCTTGGTTCGGTTTAGGTTTTTACTCCAAAAGACTACACACCAATACTGAAAAATTTGGATTCTATATATAAGATTACATATGCGACGGCGTCACCTTATGTTTTGTGACGCCGTCATTAGGGTTTCGTCTTGGCCACGTTAGTCTTGCGACGATGTCACCTTGTGCTTGTGACGCCGTCCTCTTGACCGACGCCGTCTGGATCGAATCTAGGCCGCTCGAGTTGCGACGGCCTACTCTTTTAAAGCTGGCACCGTCACTTGAAAATAAGAGATTTGGCTTCGTCCCATCACAAAATCCTCCGACGGCGTCATGATTAAGCGATGACGCCGCCACCTTGTCTTTTCAAAGGTTGGAGTGTCTCGATTCTTGACTTTGGCCATTTTCTTTGTATATCCACGCCTTTTCGTCCAAATAAGTGCCATTACTGATTTGCCTTCAAGAGACCTAAAAGTGAAAATGAACGATATTAAGTAATAACGGATACAAAGTGATCAAATAAGGGCTTAAACGACCCTCAAAAGGTCCATTTTAAAACCTTATCAAATATCCCTACACTTGGTATTTGCTTGTCCTCAAGCAAATGTGCTTTAGCCAATTAATTTATAAGTTAAGGGTCATGAAGCATTGGTTTAAAACAGTCCACAACACATATAAGCCCATAAAAGTCATAACAAGCACGTAAATTACATACTAGCACCTCACATGGGGTGTTTGGATACTCACATCTCTCTCGGGTGTATATGAAATATAACAAGTTGGAAATGGAAGGTAAACACTCATTAACCGGTCCTAGTACATAGATTACCATAGGCTTGAGAATAGATCAAACCTCCATCGCTTTGGCGTAAGCACCTAGGAAAGACTATCAAAGAGGTCTTTAAAGGGTTGTAACGTTAGGCTTACGGTATGGAAACAAAGGGTTTGGTAGGATAGGCTATTTAGTGGTGGCAAGTCAAAAATCTTTATGTTACAAGAATACGAATAATGGCGTTGCTAAGCCAAGACTCGACACTCTAAACTCTAGATAACTGAAACAAACAAACATAAATTTAAAGGATAGATGTAGGATGGTAGCCCGTTTTTTTTTTTTTTTTTTTTTTTTTTTTTTTTTTTTTTTACTTTTTTTTTTTTTTTTTTTCTTTTTTTTTTTTTCATACACTTTACTCTACCATCCTTTACGGTAACATCAAAATGATAGGGATTTATAGCACATCCCTACACTTGAGTTTTATTTCTCTAACACTAATTTGACTGAATTGAAAAGATCAAAACACTTGGGGTATGTTATTACGCAAATAAGGGAATTTAACGTTCCTTCCAATCATTTTATAAACTTTAACTTTTTCCCATGAGTCCCAATCATCCCAAACTGCGTGTACAAAGGATATGACTTGACTTAGCAACTCCTGCAAGTAACTAGATAATTGAACTAAGGGTTTGGGTGATAACAATAATGCACTAAAAGTGAGTGCATACAAGGTAGGCTAAGGCGATTTGGGTGTACATTTGGGGTGGGGTGTAAACAATGCTCTTCATTGATATTCCGAAAAACCGAAACATCACGAGAACCGCGAAAAGGATAGGCTCGAGGGGTTAACTAGGGTATCGTGTACTAAAGATGAGTACAACGCAAAGGGTGTGGGGAATTACTCAACCGATGTGGAAGAAGTAATTATATTACGGGTATCAAACAAGGGTTATCCTAATGCCTCTTATCATTTAGTTATTCCTAACTACACAAGTGTAGTCTCACTAGCGATCTCGGAATGTATCACAAAACAAGTTCTAGAATCTAATATACTAACGGTTCACACTCTAAGCATTGAAGATGAATGCTTTTAATTCCTACTAATCTAAGGGCGATCCTCACATTTTGGGTGGAATTTAGGTGGTAAAGGGTTTTTGTGCTAGTCATGCAACTTCCTATCAGTGAGACGCTTTTGTTAAGACTAATGGCCCACTCCTATATATCATGAAAAATTTCAAATTTGGTGCCAAAATTACTCTAACCGACATTTTCTCATGGTTTATTACACAAATACAATTGGACAAAGCAAATAATCAAGGATAAGCATAGTTTCAAAGTTCCCGCTTTATTTTCCTCCACACTTAAACCGAACATTGTCCCCAATGTTCCCCGAAAGTATCAAAGTTATGATAATGGAAGGTAATAAAAACGAAAGAAACTAATACTCCCCTGATTAGCTTGGTAGGATCCGTGTGAAGTAGTGGTTAAATCCTTTCCACGAAGAATGTGTGCGTGAAAAGCTGCTTCCAATCTTTTGTTTCTTCTTCTTGATAAATAAAACCTGCACATTTGAAGAAAATAAACGAAACCTTCGCGTAAAATCGGCGGTAATAATATATATAAGACTCTACTAAACTAAGATATAATGCTTGTGGAATGGATGTTTACAGAATTTCTGGAAAATTAGGACCTGGATAATTCCAAAATTTTACAAGTAGCTCGAAAACGAGAAAAAGTAATCTGTTGTTTTAATCCTTCACGACGTCAAGTTGCAATCTGACGCCGTCAGTTATCCCGACAAAAGCGGTCTGCGATTTTCGGAAAAAATTCTCGAAAATTTACATCTTTAGAATCGGAAAAATTTCGCAAAACATCCATTATGACTCGATACAAGCATTTGACTCGAACAAACACATATATATATCTTTTAATGAATTTCTATTCTCATGTTTACGTTTCTTTTGAAAACGTGTGTAATCCTCCCTACACTTATCCTTTATGTAAAATACCTTTATATGCAATTAAGACGAGGTTAAAAACAAAATAAAGCATTTTTACAAATTTAAACATGAGAATAAGCAATCAATAAAAGATATATGACACTAACAAGCAAACAATTAAGCATGGGTTGCCTCCCACGAAGCGCTTTTATTTATTTATGAATCTTGTAGCTAGACTCGTAGTCGTGCCCTCACGTTGTCCTAATCTAAGAGGCCCATTCGATCTCCTTAACCCTTCTCTCATCACGAATATATTCAGGGCCTAGTTCATGACAAGCAGTGTAAACTTTGTTCTTCCAGTCTATTTCGAATGCTGGAATGTTATCTACATCTAAATTATCCATGCCCTCAAACTTCTTATTTCTGTGGGGCATTATATATTTAACACTCTCGGCTTCATTTGAGAACTCGACTATTCCTTTCTCTCGATCATAAACCATATTAGACTCTTCTATAAATGGTTTCCCAAGTATCACATCTCCTAAAAACCCATCAATGATGCCCTTAACATTTTCCAAAATCATGAAATCACACCTATATGTGAAGTTACATACGAAGACATGCAATCCCTTAACCCTCCCCACATAATTACTTGCTTTCCTAGGGCGAAAGGGTCCCTCATAGGTTCTAGCTTTTTGCTCATGATCCAATTGTAATAGAGCCTAGACATTATATTCATGGGTGCCTTATAGTCAATGTAGGTGTGATCCCTATATAAGTATCCAATCATACACGGTATTTTGATGTTTTTAGGGTTTCCCTTTCTTATGCGAGGCTCGAAAGGTGGTCTTGGGAAGTTAACCACGTTATAGTGATAAGCGGTTTCCTTCCCTTTTGGGTATGAATCGAAATACTCCCTAAGTTCTTCATCCTCCTTACTACCCTCCATAATTTCTAACACCTTATAATCTCCCTATTCTAGATCATCATCCGAATCACTTGAGGTCGAATCACTATCTAAAGGGTGATTAGATTCCTTAAGGGCTTCCTCAAGCGTATTTTCAATTATCCTATTTAGTTTCCTAAGCTCTCCAATTTCACTAATAATACGAGCTCGAAGTTGGTTGGCAGAGGCTGGGTCAAGCAGTGGGTATTTGTTTGGTGGTAAAGTGTTGTTTGGTTGTTTTTCACCTTCCATTATGAAAAGTGATGGGATTACGAATAAAGGTCACGAAGAAGGGGATAGACTATGAGGAAGCTAAAAATGAGAAAATTTACTTGATAGGAATCACAAAGGAAACCTAAACGAGGTGGACTACTAACTAGCTATTCTATTCCGGCGCGCCAAAAACTTGATAACGCTACATGCGCTGCTCGGGGTCAAAGGAACTTCCTTTTCTTCGAGCAAGTTTTATAACACCCTAGGCAAAGGAACCTAATCGTTGTAGTGTAGTATTAGGGTAAGCCACGGGTATTGATATCGTTCTATAGGGAATAGGAATGCTAGTGAGAAGTTACTACGCTAAGGTTGGGGTTGAGGAAGATTATTTTTATCTTTTTATGTTTTTTAGGAAATGGAAAGGTACGAATCTCGGGGTTTGATTTGGGGTTGGTATTGCTACCGATTACTATACTTGTCTAATTATCTAATCTAAGGTGTATGTAGTCTATGTCTAATTATTGTGTGCTCGTATGATGGTTTAAAGATGTGTTCACTTAGGTTTTACTACTCCTTAATTATCTCCTATTGATGGTCGAATTGTCACGTCCTTATTCTTAATTGCGTTGTGTGTCTAAAGTCATAGGGTATGCGTTTATCCCTAACTCTTTGAAGTTACCAAAGGGTCTCGTCTACAAGACCCACTAGGGTTTATAAACTCTAAATCTAAGGCCTCTTTGTATGGTTTAGCTTACAAGCACTCTAAGTACTATAACCTAAGGTTCACAAAGATTAATCAAGCATTAAGTACACAACGAATGACCTATCGCATTACTAGATCATTAACAAATAAGATAAGAGACAACCAATCAATATTTAATAATTAAGTTTCATATTCCTAAGTAAACACACAAGTAAATTAGCGGGACATGGAGAACATGCAAGCATACACACAAATAATCAAAGACATAATTGAATTAATGAAGTAAAACACTTATCTTGATGTAAGATAGGGTTTGGAACCCTAAAATCTTGCATAAGACAGCCTTGGTTCGGTTTAGGTTTTACTCCAAAAGACTACACACCAATCTTGAAAAATTGATTCTATATATAAGATTACATATGCGACGGCGCCACCTTATGTTTTGTGACTACGTGGTCGCCGTCATTAGGGTTTCGTTTGGCCACGTTAGTCTTGTGGCGACGGCCACCTTGTGCTTGTGACGCCGTCCTCTTGACTTCCGACCGTCGGATCGAATCTAGGCCGCCTAAGTTGCGACGGTCTACTCTTTTAAAGCCCGACACCGCTACTTGAAAATAAGAGATTTGGCTTATGTCCCGTCACAAAATCCTCCGACGGCGTCATAGATTAAGCAAATGACGCGTCACCTTGTCTTTTCAAGAATTTGGAGTGTCTCGATTCTTGACTTTGGCCATTTTCTTCGTATATCCGCGCCTTTTCATCCAAATCATTACAGCAATTTGCCTTCAAGAGACCTAAAAAGTGAAAAGGAACGATATTAAGTAATAACGGATACAAAAGTGATCAAATAAGGGCTTAAACGACCCCTCAAAAAGGTACATTTTAAAACCTTATCACATACCAGCCATACAAAGCTTTAACTACCTTGTACACTTTATTAGGATAGTCAGGGTCTTCAAAGCCTGGAGGTTGTGAAACATATACCTCCTCATCAATCTGCCCATATAGAAAAACACTCTTTACATCCATTTGATAGACTTTAAAGCCCATAAAGGATGCATAGGCTAAGAACGACTGATTGCTTCAATTCGTGCAACTAGGGCAAACACTTCTTCATAGTCAATACCTCCTCCCGAGTGTATCCTTGAGCCACAAGCCTAGCTTTGTTTCGATAATAATTCCTCTTTCATCCTTCTTGTTTCGAACACCTATTTAGTACCTATTACCTTCTTGCCAGAATGCAAATCACAAAGCACCCAAACTTTTTGAAGCTTGAATTGGAGCAACTCTTCTTGCATTGCTTCCACCCAACTTCCATCTTCAAGTGCCTTGTATACATTCTTTGGCTTCATTTGTGACAGAAAACACATAAAGAGACATTCATTCTTGCCTTCATGAGTCTTAGATTCATATATTTCACTAATGAATCCATGAATATCGTGCGACTTTGTTTGCCTTCTAGTCTTCACAGTGAATGGACATCCCCAATCACATTTTCAAGAGGATGTGATTTATGAATAGAAGTGTGGGAGTCGAGGAACCGCAATCTCACTTGGCATATTAGAGATTTCAACATCATTGGCTTGAGCTTCCTCAGAATCGAGTTGTAATTTCCACTACGGTGTTGCGGTGGAAATTTCCGCCTAGCATTGAATATGAATTTCCACCGCTTTAATTTTCAAGCATTCAAGTTGCTACTTCCTTCCTTTCCAAAATCATTAGAAGGTTGAGCATTTACGTCTTTGGTATATCATCATTGTCGCATAGTCCCAAAGTGGCGATCAATTCATCTTGATCATCTGCATGATCCTTGCTTGGTTCATCATCATCAAGAAACTCTTCGAACTCGCAAAATCAAAAGAAGATGTACCGCAAAGATAGGCACATAATTCATAGTATTAGTTAGAGTATCAAGATCAAACGACTTTTCTGGACCGCCTTTGAGATTTACTTTGTTTTCCGGGAACTCAACATGCGATTCTCTTCAATCTTCCGGGTTCTTAAGTTGAATACTCTAAAAGCTTTAGCACCATGGAATACCCAACAAAATACCCTTCATCAAATTTTTCTTCAAACTTGCCCGGATAATCTATGGTATTGAGAATAGATACATGACATCCAAATGGTCTCATGAAGTCAAGGATAGGTGGTCTACCCCTAAATAACTCATAAGGTGTCTTGTTCTTTGTTTTTACCACTAAAACCCTGTTTTGCACATAACATGCAGTGTTAACTACTTCAGCCCAAAAAGTGATTGGCAATTTTGAATCTGCCAACATGGTTCTAGAAGCCTCTATTAGTGTCATGTTCCTCCTCTCAGCAACACCATTTTGTTGAGGAGTTCTAGCAACACTAAATTCTCTTTTAATACATTTATCTCTGCAAAAATCATCCATAACTCTATTCTTAAATTATGTCCCATTGTCACACCTAATGATTTTAACTTTCATATCATATTGATTTTCAACTTCAGTGATAAAGATCTTAAGGATGCCAGTTGTTTCATCCTTGGCTCTAAGAAAGAAAACCCATGTAAACCTGCTAAAATCATCATCACTACAAGACAATATTTCTTTAGATTCAAGTCGCTCACGTATGTAGGACCAAATAAGTCCATATGTAACATTTGAAGTGGGTGGGCAATAGAGTTAACCACTTTGACTGCAAGAAGCTCTGTGTTGTTTGCCTTTAAGATAAGCCACACATGTTTGATCATTTTCAAATCTTTTTTGAGGTAAGCCTCTCACCAAACCATCTTTGACAATCTTATTAATGGTTTTGAAGTTAACATGACCAAGTCTTCTATGCCATAACATGGATTCATCCATTGTGGCCTTTGAAAGCAAGCAAGCATAATCATCTTTAGCAACAATGTTGTTTATATCAAAGCTATATAAGTTGCCTTTTCTAGGAATCTTAAGAAGAATTTGACTTTCATTAGGCATCTTAAAATCCTTAGAGAGAACAAAGCACATATCTTTGGTAAAAAGAACATTGTTCTTCTTGTCACACATTTGTGACACACTAAAAAAATTATACTTAAACTCTTTTACATAGTACATGTGTTCAAAGTCCAAGTTACCAGTTTTGATTACTCCTTTACGAGCAACTTTTCCATTAACTCCACCTCCAAAGCTGACATACTGTCCATCATAATGTTCAAAATCTGAGAGATAGGACTTGTTGCCAGTCATGTGCCTTGAACATCCACTATCTGTGTAGCCTTGATATGATCTTTTTGTCCTTGGACGTTCCTGCACATAAAAGTAAAGAGTTAGTTTCTTTTGGGGACCCAAGCCATGATTGACTTGGATCTGCCTCGTGTATCAATATAGTTAAATATATCAAAGGTCATTGATACACCATTGGGATTGGTTGATGAGGTAATTCCTTTAGGTTTCCATTCTTAACGTGTTGAGGCCTTCACAGCATTGCCCATGTCCCCCCCCTTTCTTGTTTACAACCCTTGCAGTGGGAATGATTCCTCCCGAACTACCTTCTTTATTTCTCCGTTACACTTATCAACCGCTTGTGAACGGTCAACCGTAACAGATGATAAAAGGCGCGTGACCGGAGAGAATGTAAGTTTACCAAGGATTAAAATATCCTTGGATCGTTTATGTCCCGTGAGGCGTGGCGTTCGGTACAATGACTTGTGAATTGTTGAAAATAATATAAGTATAGGAAAACAGAATCGATTGACTAACACTAAGAATGTGAATAGTAATAGCTCTGACACAACTACGTCATTAAAAACGTACAATCAAAGACCTAAAAATCTAAAAGATATACAAACGTACGTTTAACTAAAACGTAAACGTATAAAAACAAATCGATTATAACTATAGTAGGGATTTGCATGTCTTAGCGACTTAAATGCAAATTAAATAAAATAAAAGATAAAATATATTAAATAAACGCTATCACTATTTTTAAAATGATGAACGTTTAAAACCTAAAACGTACGTTTAAATAAAATTACGTAAACGTACAAAATAAAACGTGAGTTTTAAGAAATAAAAAGCCTATAAATATAAAAATGACATTTTTACAATCCTAATAAAAGAAAATTATTAGAAAAAGAAAATTATTTTTACAACTATTTATTTAATTATTATTAATTAAAAACTTATTTATTAAGTATTTAAAATGCACTAAAATACAAGAAA
This sequence comes from Chrysanthemum lavandulifolium, assembly GCA_022545495.1. NCBI lineage: Eukaryota > Viridiplantae > Streptophyta > Magnoliopsida > Asterales > Asteraceae > Chrysanthemum > Chrysanthemum lavandulifolium. The sequence continues at coordinate 4,273,620 of CM040239.1, read as the reverse complement.
ATACAAAATTAATCTAGAAAAATGAAATTATAACTTAGAAAAGTCTAAAATATGATAAAACTTATTTTAAAACTGAAAATATATTTTTAAGACTTTATATGTATTTATTATTAATTATTTACTATTATTAATTACTAAAAACTATTATTGATTTATTAAAAATAATAAATGATTAAAGAAAAATCTGAAACTTTTTACAAAATTCTAAAATAAATAAAATAAACTAGGAAAAATATAAAAACTATATGTACTTAATATAAATAAGCTAATAAGCAAATAAGCTTTTAAGTAAAAGCTATCACTTAGCTTAAAAGGGTTTCTTTTTGGTTTTTCTGTTTCTGGGACTTAAATATATACTGATATAAACAAGTTTATTGAAGGCAAAAAGCTACAAACTTAGAAATAAGCAATGTGGAGCTTATTAGCTTAAAACAGTTAAGCATTTGCTTAACTGTTGGACTTTAAAGCTTGAATGAGCTTCTAATAAGCCACACAGCTGAAACAAAAGGAAGATAAAGGTTATACATGTAATATTAACAGGTTAATAGAAAATGAAACTTTATAAACATGGGAATAAGTCATTTTACGACTTATGACCACTTCGCTAAGCATTGAGCTTACAGTTGGATCATAAGCTTGAAACAAGCTAGAAAAAAGCTTATAAAAGGAAAAGTAAGAAAAAGAGATGTGTGAACAAGTTATATAGACAAGTATGAACAAACTAGTGCACTGGCAATCACCATAAGCTTGAAATAAGCTTATAAGCTATTCCAGTGTACAGAAGTACCAAACACCCCTTGCAGCTTTTTGAATTGGCAAATTAAGCTGAGTATATGAGCTTGATAGGCCAAAATGAAACTTGAGATAGCAAGATGGGTTGGTTATCTTTCCAAAAAGCCACAGCTCAACTTATGAGGATCACAGATGAGCTTATGAAAACTTATGAAGTTGCTAATATCATCACACCCCAAATTACATTTTGCGTGGAATGGAATTCTCGGGACCCGATCGTCATAGCATCACAATCACAAGTTATATTGAACGACCTAAAGTGTCGTTTGAAAAATACATCGCTTGATTTAATAAAATAATCGAGTTACAACATAGGTCCCAAAAGTTTACAAAGTTTGCGGAAATATAATTATAATACAAGTCCAAACGATGGTTTTGAAAGAAAGTGCCATAATGTACAAAGATGTAAGTCGACGCCGCGACTCAAAAGGTGGTTCCTTAACCATGCCATGATGATAATGCTTAGTTACCTGAAAATACATTGCTAAAACGGTCAACAATAATGTTGGTGAGAAATCATAGGTTTATGTAAATGTTTTATACGACTACGCAAGTATAGATCAGGCATGACAATCATGTCACGTAAAAATGTTACTGGTATGACAATCATGTTACATAAAAATGTTACAATTGCTTAAGCGCATGATACCAAGCTCAGGACCGATGTATGCCCCAACAGAGTGTCTTGCCAAACAACTCTAATAATGTTTATGAATGAAATGCATCCGTATGACTAGTTGGGATTCACCAACCCGGATGGAGGTGTCACCCTCGATAGATCTATCCACTCACACACGCTTCTAGAAAATTAACGGCTCATGCATTGAAGTGGGGACTTTTAACTGGCAACGTTGTAACTTAAGCAATGTAAATGAATTTAACATACTTGGTATCGTAATAAAAATGTTGTGCAATGTATTCTCCCCCGTAGGTTTGAAATAAGTAAAACTTGAATAAATCGGGGCTATGAAAACTCACTTGATAAACTGGTGTGATGACAAGAGTGAGTACACTGAGGTATATCGGGAAACCTTAATCTGGACCTATTACGAATGATATGATATGTAATGAGTTGCAATGTAATGTTATGCATGCATTTCGTATGTTATTTATACCATTTGCGAGTTTTAAAAAATAATACTTATCGTCGAAAAATACTCTTTTGACGCCTTGACCATTCTTAAATCACTTTACAAGTATTTACGTCAAAATGTCATCCTACAATGGTTTCAGAATGATTTATGGTGAAATTTTCACTTTTCGTCAGTAAAATAAAGTCGTCGGAAATTTCTTGAAAGTGACAAAATGGCTTGAAAAACTAGTCGTAAAATGGTGTACGTCGATCGTTAGGAAATGAACTCAACGGTTTTAGAAAGTTTGTATCAAAATCTAAAAGTTTCAGTTCAGGAGTTTTCGTCATAGAGGTCTCGAACATAAAGATAATAAGGGTTAAAGATGGTGATTTTGTCTAATTGTTGTGTAAAAAGTGAGTTTCGGCAAAGTTTAAACAACCGTAATTAATTTATTAAAACTCCGCTATACAAACGGTTGGTCGTTTTGAAAAATATGCTCGGTGATCTTGATTTTATTAGAAGACATCTCTTTACAAAAAGTTCCACATCATAGTTAAAAACAGCCTTCAACATGGTCGTTTTAGTTACCGTAACACTTGTCTCGTAAAAAAAATAATATAGTTTTTCTAAAAATAATAGTTACGGCAAGTTTATGAAAACGTGCATATCTTTGTCGTTTCAGATCCGTTTTCTACGTATAATACGTCCTTAGCTTCGTATCGAAGTATACTAATATATTTTTGATAAGTCGAAATAATTTGTAAAGCTTAGGACTCGTTTTTGACCCGAATAAAGTAAAAATAGTATGCTGAAATTTCAGGAAATTATATATTTCGTCGTCAAACTTTAAAAATCCATAACTTCTTCGTTATAACTCCGTTTTTATCCGTTCAAGCGGCCACGGATTCGTTTTAAAGTATATTTTCTAAATATCAAGGCCAAAAATTCATGCCTACTGTCGGATTTTCCAGAAAATCAAAATAAGGACAGACCACTTTATATACTTGTCGAACATAGTTTTTCTCGTACTAGACCTATTCCAATCCCTTCAAATCAACTCCAAAGCTAATCTAATCCTACCATACACCTTCTTAGGGTGTCATGGGTTCCTAAACATCATCAAGACCAAAGTATACCAAGGGGATAATTATAGGATGACCTTATATATATATATATCTCTAAAAATCATGTAAAAATGGTATAAATCAACATAAGTCTTGCATGTTTGCTCCAAAAATGAAGAGATACTTATGAAATGAAAAGGAAAGATGAAAAATATAAATGATATGCTTACAAGTTAATATGATGAGGTGCAAAGAACAAGGTTAAACCTAAACACTCTAGGTTTTTATTTCAAAACCTTATTAAGAGTATTATCTAGATTGTATTTATGCTTGAACTTGAAAAATTGATGATCCCTTGTGAAAACCTCTATATGGCCGGTTTTGGGAGAACCCAAAGAGAGAAGAAAAAGTTTTTCTAACACTTGAAGAATTATGTGAGATACATGAATGAAATAATTGAAAGAGTAAGACTTAAGTATGAGTAAAATTTCTACCAATCAAGAAACCATACCTCAAATTAATGCCACCCTCCCCCTTGGTCGGCCAAGGGGGGAGGAATTTGGCAAAGATATATATTTTTTTTTATAAAATGTATTGTGTAAATACTTGTAACAATTTGTAAGAAAAGTGTAAGTAAATGTGTAGGAAAATGTATAAGTAAAGGTAAATGGTAACTTTTTGGTACAAGTAAATTTTTAATAGATCAAAGTAGAATGTAATGAGATCATAAAAATTGTAAAAATACATTCCTTGTAAAATTTGAGTGATAAAATAATTACCGAGTAGTTTTTAAGAAAAGTGTCGTAATAATATAAATTTAACGATTTATATAAAAAAATAAATTTAAAACACTAGGTAAACTCAAAATATAGTTTTTATAAACTAATGTAAGTATAAAAATATGTCGGGATCATTTTTGAAAGTAACGGATTAAATATTCAAAATAATAACTCACGCGATAACGTTTATTTAATATAAAAATTTACGCGATTCAAGTGAAATGAAATGTCATGAATGAACTAACATGATGCAAATGATGCTAATGAAATGTAGACTAAACTTAGTCCATATGAAATGTTCGTGATGATATGATCATGAATTCGCCGCTAAACCTTTAAGGTTACGCGAATTTGGAACACGTAAACCTAGTTTACGATAAATGTTGAAATTGTAAGGCATGAATTGTTTCGAGTAATGACCTGGAAGTACGGTTTGTCACAATATCTCACTGATTTCTCAGTGAATACTAAGAATTGGGACAAACAAAAAGCTCAATGCAGCCCTTATTAACAAGCTACAAAATGGAATTTAAACACTGGAACCTATAGTCTAGTGGATTAGCTTCCAAAAGAAACTAATATCACAAACTCTAGATCACTAATGAGCTTTTTATTGGCTTATGAAGAGCTGTAGGTAATGGTTTAAGTTCAAAGATTGAACTGTTGTGAGTGAGCAAACTACAAGCTCTATAGACTATTCAAATAAGCTCATGAGAGCTCAACCAACACTAAGACATTGAGTATGAATGATTGGCCTCACAAGAAACCAAAAATCACAAGCTCAAGCTAAGTGGGGAACTTTTCATGAACTAGGGAAAACAACTCCACTACACAGTTTGCTTCTGTGTAGTGAGTTAATTGGGACAAAAAGGTTAAGGTGATTAAGCTACCTAAATTAGCTGAAAATGTAAAAACAAGAATACAAATAATAAAAAGGCCATAAAGGCTTCACAAAGAAACTAAATACAAAAGCTAAGGTCAAGTCATGAAGCTTATGCAAGCTTATTAACTTGACACCTAAATCTGTGGTGCAGGGCAAAACTGGGTATAAATAAGCTACAAAATAAGCAATTAAAAAGCTGAGAAATAGTAAACTAGTATTTTTCTATTTAAGTTTAGCAGCTAAATTTTAACATCCCAAAAGGATTAAAACTAAAACTTAACACTGAATCCTACACAAAATTATACATTTTATTCAAAAACGACTATATGAAAATTTGACTTTAAACAAGAACTGAGAAGTTGACTAAAATGAATTTAAAATTTAAACTACTAATTAACTATGATGTATTAAGTTATAGAAACATGAAACAAAGATAGATAAACAATATATGAATCACTGTGATGAAAATTTGTATCTTATATCCTAACAGTGACTGTCTAATGAAGATTAAACAAGATTTTGACTTTATATAAAATAAGGACAGTACTTATTGTTTGAACTAAGCTATTAGGTACTAGTATGATATAAAACAATAACAAATAACAACAAACAAACACTTAACTGGTACTATATCAGCAAATCCAAACAGTCCTTAAATAAGATTGTTTTGAGTTTTACAAAGCATAAGTCTGCATAAGCTAATTCCATCCAATCCAGAGATACCAAAGTGTCAAAGTGGATCTTTTTCAACCTAAACCAGATGTCAAACCAGTCTAGGTCTAGGATTTTCAAGAATTGACATTTTAACAGTGAACATACCATATCAAACCACAATCCAATCCAAGGCTATACAACCTAATATTAAGCTTTAATATCACTAAAGAACAACAAAGAAACACAGAATCATAAAAATCATAGCATCTAAAACATAAAAACAGTAAAATGCAAAAATTTGGTAAAAATGAAACTCACATGTGATCATGCTTAAAACTGAGTACCAAGGCTAAGAGGCCACTCCTAGCTTATTGTCAGTAAGCTAGGAACCAGAAAATCCATCCAACTTGGCTTCTCTCCCCCAGAACTGCTTATTAGACCACAAGGTAATTTTCATTGACTGATTTTGGTTTTTTAGTATTTTTCTGAATTTAAAGACTATACTTGTTTAAATGAATCTAATAGCCTTACAGCTTTTGTCAAGAGCTTATGGAAGCTATAAATTCCAATAAACAACTATATAACTTGTAATTAAAGAACATGGAAAATTAAAGTAAATTAAGCAAATCATGAAACTTGAAGGTAACTGAAATTAAAATGGAAATAACATTACATTACACTAATTTGAGAAATAAAACAGCATTAAAAACATTAAAAGACAATAATTTAAAGAAAGCTTTTAAAAAACTACACTACGTGAACAATGGTAAAAACCAAAGTTAAGTCTTCTCTTGGTCTCTACTCTTATTTATTGACATAATTCACTCTTTGTCGACCTCTGATCAAATCCCACTTGACTTCTTCTCTTGGATTCATCCAAATGGTACACTTAGCATTTTGGCGGAAAAGGTCATAGAGCGAGTTTATATAATTAATGCGGTGTGGGGTGGTTTACAAGGTGGAGGTGGGTGATAGTGAGAGGTAGATATGTGCTGGAAAGGTTGAGATGAGGTGGTGATGGCAGATGGAGTGGAATGAATGGATACAGGTGTTGGGAAGGAGATGGTGAACAGTGGCACGCGGGTTCTATTTCTTTTAAATTTCGGGTTTAAGTATTGGGCCTGGGTAATGGATTTGGGTTTGGTAATATTTTAAGGGTCCGGATGGTTTTATTAGTGTAATAAGCCCAAGGACCAAAAGTGAAAACTGCCAAACTTGAGGGACCTATTATGCCATCATTCCAAACTTCCTTTGAAGGGCCAATCCTGCCATTTATATAAACACAAGGACCAATATTGTTAATTAAAACATTTTAAAGCTTAAAAGGACCATTTGTGTAAATTTTGGATTCTTGAGGGACTAAAGTGTAAATTTCCAAGAGTTTATCAAAATTGTTCCAAATTGTAAGTTCATGCATAGTACAAGGGTATTTTGTGAAATTTCAAGTTTTGAATACCCAGGGACTAAGTTTGCCAATTTTGAAACTTGAGGGGTAAAAATTGCCAATATGTGTAAACTTTTATCCAGGGATCATTTGTGAATATTTTTGATTTCCCAAGGACTTAAGTTGACTTTTCTTTTATTTAAAACATTTAGGGACTAGTTTTGACAATTTGAGTAACTTCAGGGACTGAAAATGACAATTGTTGTGAAATTGATAGCATCAAGTTCAGTAAACAACATGCAATAGATATCAAACAACGAAAATAAATGGCAACCACCAAGATCTGCACACGTCACCTAATACAGGGAACAGAGATTTCCTCTGTGGGAAGAAAGCAACAATTGATCTGACAAAAGACACAGGACAAAACATAGAACCAAACGAACTCACCAAGTCCAACACTAAGTTATGGTTCGATAGATCATTTGTTAACCCAGAATCAAACGAAGCTCTGTAACAGAAACCCCAATTGATGTAACAGATTATAGGAGCCACCATTTCCAAACTATGAAACACTAACATTTTCAGCAACAAATAACCTTGAAACCACCATCAACCCCTATCTAATTGAAACCCTAGGTTTTAACAAAACGAAATTAACAAAAGGCCCAATTTAACCAAAACCCTAATTCTTCCAAAAATGAAATTAAAATCAATAACGATAAAAATATAAGAGAAACCAAGCCTAACCTTAAATTTCCTCCTCGATTCATTGATATAAGACATAATGGGACTGATCGTCTCCAAATTACATCTCAATAAGAAAACTAATAACCTCAAAAGCATCAAGCTCATCGAACAACATAAATGACAACCACCAAGATCTGCATGGCTCACCTAACACAATGAACCGAGGTTTCTTCTGTGGGAAGAAAGTGTACAACACATCACCAACACTACAACTAAAGTATATCGTTGGTGGAAACTCGTCAAAGGAAACAGCAAGCCACGGCCCAACAGCCAAGACGACCCAAAAGAAACCAAAACGCCGGCCCAAAACGGTGCGAATAAAAAGGAATAAAATAGAAAACTTTCGTCCCATTAGTTCTTATATCAATTTTTTGAACAATGATTCCATACGTTTTCTTTGACAAAGATTGGGAGTAGAGTAAGTTAGTCTTGTTTTGGTAGCTATTATTATAAAGTGGAAGATCAATATACTTTTTATCAAGTTAACTAAAGATAATCAATTCAATCAACATGAATGGCTTTAATTTAAAATAATGTGATTTCTACTTTTTAAAGCTATTATGAAAGATTCAAACAGGGTATAGTATCAGTTTATGTTTATGCTTTGTTTTCTACATGATCACAAAGGTAAGAATAGCATGGCGTTATAATTGTGGGAAACGGTGTACACTTTTATTAATAAATCAGATTATAAATAATAATAACAGAAAATAAATGTCAAAAATTTAAATAACAGATAGAATGGAGTAGAAGCATAAGACAGACACTATTCAACGGAATTAAACAAAAGCAGTAAAGACAATTGCACGAGGCTCGTGTTGAACACGATTCCTTAAAAGCAGATTTTTGTCTGCTTCCCGGTACAACGTATACGGTGTATGCACAAACGGACTTGACAACTTGCACGAAAGATCACGAAAACTTGAGCGTTTCGATCGAAGAGATTCTTTGGAATTTATGCGTAGTGGGGTGCGTTTTCGTGTGTCAAAACCGAATGAGATGTGTTTAATTTATAGGCTAAACCTATCTCGGTCACCAAGAAAAGATATCTGCCAAAATATACACAGATATGCAAATCTGTTAAATATTAAACCGATTTCAGCATCTTCCATTTATTTAAACCGATTCTGTCTAACTTGTTTACAAAGTTCAAATCAGTTCCAAAATAAATGGACACAAAATCTGGAAATATTTGACAACGAAATCTGCAACAAAAAGATACGCAGTATGCGAGGTTTCGGGCTGCATTAGTGTCCGCGGTCGCTGGCTCGCATCGGTTGAAGCTTCAAACCTATTTTGGCCCGAAATCACGGAATCTGCACCCTCCTGCAGCGTAGGTGTTGGAGTAAAACCAACTAAAAGATTTTGATAGCCAATACCAAGATTTCCTTATAAACATGCTTTCATTTCCTTCTTTGAGCGATGTGGGATACTCTCCCAAAACCCAATTTTTGTTAAAAAGTTTGCCAACAATAAAATGTCCTGGCCTACCTAATGTGTTGAAATGGAGTTGGAAGACATTTTTGTGGCCTTCAATGGCAAAAATCTCTTCAGGTATTTCCTGCGGGTCTTACGCTTTATGCTTTGCTAGCAGCTCCGAGCATGAACACCCTGTAATATCTTCTGCCGCCGGATTGAAGAAAGTGACCTCGGCGATTGCGAGGCAGTGCGTGATGAAGGCTTTGAAATTAAACCTGCGTTTTCATTAAGCGAAACGATAAGGGTTAAATTTTAGTGGCACGTTCTGTTTTTTAATATTATACGAAGCCAAGTTAGAAAATTACGTACTTATAGGATGGTTTTGCTTGTTTTCCATGGTTCAGGCAGCGAAACATCCCTCCCTCTTCTTTCACTTTTGAAGCACACTCATTGCAAGACATGTAGAACCAATCTCGCTTGATATCCATGCTGGTGACTGTTGCCTCAATTGTGAAATCCACTTCCTGTAAATGGTTTGTGCAAACAGTTAAGCAGGATATTCTTTTTTTCATTTAACTTTGTTTCGGCAGTGTAAGTGAATGTTGGTTTGTTAAATTTTGTGTCACAGAAAACTAACCGAATAGGTTTCAGGGTCTTGTTTTAGAAGTGTCTTCAAGGGAAATCTATTACGGCACTTTTCTTTTCAACGACTGATCTGGACTCTTTGTGTCTGGAGGGCGGTGTTTTCTTTGCTTTGCTATGTGGGTTTTGGTGTCATAAAATTAGAATGATCAAATTTTACGTGACCATCGCGTGATCTTAAAATTTGCAAATCAAAGGTTTACCTTGCTCGTGCCTCATCGCCCGGTATTTTCGGATTCAAGTAGTAACGTGTTGCGGCGTCATAGTGTGGTAACTGTGATGGCATTGTTTGGAAATTTGGTAAGAAAGCGATGTTTAAGTTTTTTATAGTCTGTTAATGCAATACCTCTGTATTTTCCAACTCGGCAAGAGCTGACAGCAATTATAACCGGGTGCTATGTTGCTTGAAGGTAAGCCTCTTCAAAATTGACAGCCATGTCATCCCACATATTCAACTCAACAACATTACCACTGAAAAGATCACCGAGGCATCGAAGATGTAATAAACCTTTGTATTTTATTTTCTACAAAATAAAATAAAAAGAAAAAAAAAATCATAAATCAATGCACCTCAAATTTTCGATATCCACTTTTCTGTAAACGGTTTATTGCTGTGTAGCACATGATTTGTGCACAACCTCTCCGACCGAGCATAAACACCCTATGTAATCTATCACCAATTAGGCGTTAGGATGGTATTGTTGCGTTTGTTGGCAAAAAAAAGATGGTAGAAAGTTTACCTGTCAGAATAGGGTACTGCACTCTGCCCATCGCATCTTCTGTGGGGACCCTGTATTGAAGCTGGTTGTACGAAACAAACTCAAAGTAGTGTTGAGGGATGTCCGGCGCTTTTATAACATCAAACTTTGTGGCTTTTCCAAATTTCAGGCTTGTTTTGTTGGCAATCATTTGTTGGTAAGGGTTGGTCGGTTCACACATGAACTCCGAGATTCTGTAAACCTCCCCAACCTTGATTTTCGCGTTGAAATAGTCGAATTCTTTGATATTCATGTTACCCTGTATAGCGTTGCCCTGTTCATAATTATCTGGTATTAGACAAATCTGAAATGGTAACATGTTTTATGTGTATTGGCTGAATGAATACATACCTCTTGATCTATGAGCATACAACAAAACCCTGTTTCTTTTTTTTTGCCAGGAACTCCAGCTGCATCTTTTTTGCCAAAAGTTGTTGAAGTCCATTTTGTAGACCACAGTCATGAGGACTTTCTTTGTGAGATGTTGGTTTTAACGGTTGGATCGTTACAATCTCTAGCGAAGCACTGATTTCAAGGTTCTTCTATTCAGAGGTATGCTGCACCATAGCATTATGAGTTTCTTCCATTTTGCTGGCAAGTCATAAAAAAGAAAGTTAGATACAGACAAAAAACTAAAAACGAACAATGCTATAAGGAATAAGGATTGCAGCATTAAAACGTTCAGACACAAGACATAAAATTAGCGGGTTGCAAATCTACCTGTGGGCAGAGGCTTTGCCGATAATTTTATAAAAGCAAAAGATAGTAATGAAATTACGATAGCAGTGTGCATAGAATAACAATAGAAGAAGTTGTTGTAAAAAAAGGTAAACACTAATTGCTATGGCTGTGGTGGCAAAACGAAAGCTGTTTCTTTTATTTTTTTAAAAAAATCTTTGTAAACGATATTTTTTATGGCATTTGGTCTTTGGTTTTCCTGTTGTTTTATAAGTACTTTTAATCCATGAGCAGATGTAGCTCTAGAGAGAGCCACATACAATTGCCCATGACCAAATACTGGATCGGGAAGGTAAACACCAATTTTGTTTAAAGATTGGCCCTGGATTTTGTTGATTGTCATAGCGTAGCAGAGCTTTATTGGGAATTGAGTGCGATTGAAAACAAATGGTAGGTTTGGATCTTTATGAATCAGTGGTATCCTATGAATGAAAACTTTTTCACCAACTCTTGTGCCTGTGATAATCTGCACTTCAATAAGCTTTGACATCAATTGTGTCGCTATCATGCGTGTGCCGTCGCATAAACCGCCTGCCAAGTTGACATTCCTTAAAAGCATCACTGGTGATCCAACTTTGAGCTGCAGTTCATGTGGCGGGAAACCTGGGAGCTTAAACGTGTTTTCATACTCCGGAGGGTATAACATCTCTGTTTCAGCCCCACTATTACCCACCGGCGTGGCTATGTCATAGCTTGCATAGGTTGTTATTTCCCCATCAACCACCTCTAAAACTCTTGAATTAATAGTGTCCGTTGTTTCATTCTTTGGACACACGATTGCTTTTTCTTGAAGAGTGATTGCTGAAGTGGTTTGAAGTGTAGGCTGATCATAGATGAAATCTATGAGATTCGAGAGCCCTTATTCATCATCTTGTATGCAAAATCTAGAAGGAATCTTGACCCATGCTGAATCACTAGGGTCTTCTTCATCAGGTTCACCAATTTTACCATCTCCAATATCCAAAAGCCTTGATGCAAAGGACTGTGCTGTGCTTTGCTGTTCTAAAGTCAGACCTGAGCGGAACAGCCTCATGTTTTCTTCGAGCGTCATGACATGAAAATAAGGCCAGAGGTGTAACTCAGCAACCGATGATGCTACTATTTCCATTTTGGGTGTGCCTTTTTTGATTGGCAGTGTTTGACGGAAATCACAGCCCAAAACAACTGTTTTCCCACCAAACAAAACATCTAGCGTATCCAATATATCTCTGAGAGTCCTATCCAATGTTTCGAAGCACCGCCGGTCATTCATCGGTGCCTCGTCCCAGATAATGAGATCAGTTTCTTTCAAAAGGTTTCCTATGAGAGTGTTTTTTTTACGCAACAGAGGGACTCATCCGTCAGCTCGAGAGGAAGCTTGAATCTTGAATGTGCGGTTCGGCCTACTGGAAGCAGGAGAGAAGCGATACCAGAAGAAGCAACCGCTAGCACAATCCTACCTTCAGCACGCACAATGCTAATTATTGTCTTCCAAAGAAAAGTTTTTCCAGTTCCTCATGACCATATACGAATATTAATTCTTGCTTGCTTGTTTTAAAAGCGTTTATAACAGCGTCATATATAATTTTTGTTTAGCGTTCAGTCTTGGAATCGATTCATCCCTTTGGTGCGCTAGCATTTCCCTATTGTAGTTCTTTTCCTCCATTAATAGCCGGTTGTTTAATTGATCCAGAAGCTTCTTTGGAGGTAGTTCCAAACCATAATTCTGGACCGATTTGCCATAACTGCTTAGTATTATTTCCAGTTCGTATAATATGTACCCTTCCAATTCTTCATTATTCACACGGTAGTTGGGTATACGCACTTGTTCTGAGACAATTGCTGGAATATCATGGCCCATTTCTCGCCAATATTTATCCCATAAGTACAAAGGGTTCGCGACTTCACAATGAGTAAGTAGCCTTGCAAAAAGGAACCTTAGTTCTGCAGATGTAGTTGATCCACATGCTTATTCAAGAGCTGTGTCCCATTCTTTGTCATCACCAAGCAATCCAAGCGCATCACATGCAACACGATATGTTGGATAGATAATTTCATTGACTGACCTGAGTTCTACAAAAGTCTTTACACCCTTTTTGATGACATAATAACATTCTTAAGTAGAAAAGCTCACCCGAAGTTGGGTGTATATATGCAAGGCGTCCAATAGAATATTTATTAGTCTTTCTGCGTGACCAACATTTCCGATCTCCATACCACGCAAACTCCGATGGAAACTGCAAGTAAGTCAAATGGCGGCCATCTTCATTTTCAATGTTGTAAGTAAACCATTCTGTAAGCGATGTCAGTTTACGATCACGACGGTTGACCACTGCTTCCAAGTTATCACCATCTCTAAAAGTTATGTGCTGCATGTTCTCTAAATGCACTGAAAGTATCTGAACCGCTGGCTCTCTGATATGTATTTCAAATTTGAGGATTCTCCAACATGCTTCGTGAGGACATATGAACCGGCCATCAAGGTAATTTTATATTTCATCAATTGACTCTTTCGACTGTGCTGACGAAGTAGATGCTTCACCAATAGATCTTGCCACTTTGGCAAAGATTCTATCAGTTCCTTTTGATATGTACTTAAACAGATATTTTATGAGCATGCTCCACCCACAGTACTCCACATTAATATGCGCTTCGAATGCCAGGCATAGATCACGGTTATATGGCACGACATAACCATTGTCAAGCTATATCTGGCCTTTTGCAGCAAAAGTATTTCCTTGTCTTCTTCAATAATGTGGATAACCTTTTTCATCAAAGAAAGTTTCATTATTGTACTCTTTAGGGAACTTCTTTCCACACAGCTCGCCCTTCATACACGGTGCATTCGGACTGGCCCTGCCACATGGCCCATGCATCATCATTTCTGAAACAATCTTATAAGTGCGTGGATCAGTCTGAGGATCAGGCAACTCTGCAGAAATGTATTGATAGACATCTTGAGCATTTTCTATTTTGGTTGATGAAGAAATCCAAAGGAGCGTTGATGAGTGTGCAAATACTCATCATTTTTATACCTTTTAGTCTGCTAAAACATCTGAAAACACTTAGAAATGCATCAAAATGATAAAAATATCACAAATAAGTGTTTTATGTGTTTCAAATGCAAAAATTCCAAAATCAGGTGAAAAACGTATCAAGTTTGCATAATTAGCAGTTTTAGTCCCCCAAGTTTCAAAAGTTGTCAAATATAGTCCCTGGTAAATCAAAATAAAGCAAAAATATCATTTAAGGTCCTAGGGATTCATGAGCTGTCAAAATTGGTCCTTGAAATTTAAAATTGCAAAATGACAACTTTAATCCCTAAAGTTTAAAAATTGTCATAAAAGGTCCTTGGAAATTTAAAATGGAAAACAATTACATTCATGGTCCTTGGTTTATCATATTTGGCAGGATAGGTCCTTGTGTTAACTTTGGGAAAGTTGCAATTCCAGTCCCTCAAAAATTAGCAAATTACAAATATGGTCCTTGTGTTAATACCAAACCAAACGGACCCTTTGTGTATTTTGAACCCCAGCCAAACCCTTGAGCCAGTCCAATATACCTATTTTTAACCCCACCTTAATAATTAAAAAAACGGGTCAAACCAGTCAACGCGCCAAAAACCAGATACACTGTTCATCGTCCTCACCCTCCCCTGCAAACCAAAACCAGGGTGGTTTTCACCACCTGTTCCCTCCACCTCACCTCACCTATCTACTCTCCAGCTCATCCCCCCTCCTCCTATACCAGCCCACAAAGCATTTAATGCTTCCCCACCATCAAACACTTCACCTCACTCACAAAACCTGTTTATGCTGCCAAATCACCCTAGCTCCATATCTACTTCTCATTTTGTCCCCTCCACCTCCACAATCTTCCAAGAATCCTTAATTGAAGAAAACCTGCTCTAATCCACTCAACTGACTTTTTGTCGCCAAATTTCCAAATGGACGATTATGATGATTTTGAAGAATCCAATGGTTGGAATGAAGTGGGAAAGTCTCAGAGATGTCGACAAAGCTTAATAAGATCTTTATAAAGAAGAAAAGAGGCAATGTGGAAGATATCTAGTGTAATTTTAGTTTATGAATGTCGAATAGCTTAAATTTAAATTTCCAGTGTATGTTTTAACTTTCAAGCACTTTGTTTAAGTAATTTTAATGTATGTGAACCTTTTTCAGTTTCAATTTCAGTTAAATTTCAAGTTTTCAGTGTATGCAATTTTTCTTGTTCAAATTCTCAAAATGATCGAATGTTGTTGTTAGTTGTTATTAAGGACTCAGTAAGCTCACATAAGCTCCTATAAAGCTTCTGAAAGCTTTTAGATACCTTAAAACTTTGTTTAGTATCAAAAAGAAAAAAAAATACCAAAAATAAAAAAAAAATTAGTTAAAAATCAAAAATCAATGGAAATGGAGATCACAGCTGGAGCAGGGTGAATTTTGGATTGCCCTTGGTTTAGTGCTTCTTGGGAAGCTATAGGTTGTGTTCTTGTGCTTTGGTTCTCAGTTTTATGCTTGGACTCAAATTGTAAGCAATTTCTTTAAAAATTGCATTTCTTAGTATAAGTATTTAAAGTGTATTAATTTTGGTTTAATCCTGTCTCATTATAGTTAATATAAGTTAATCACTAGGTTTCTTGCTTTAAAAATATGTTTTAGTGTTTAAATCTTCAAAACAGTTTGTTAAAGGGTTGTTTGGTTTTACTTTATAAACTGTGTTAGTGGTTGTTCATGTCATTGTTCTTGTTAGTTGTAGGTCACATTAGGTCATAACAGACTCGATTGAAACAATAAAATCGAGTGCTCCTTTGAAAGAAAGTCAAAATAAGCTTGTGATCACATCTTGTTTGCTAAGCTGTTGGATTTCTATGTTCTATGATCATGTTTTATGTTCATAAGTTGTTAATATTAATCAATCTAGTCTTAATTAACCTTAATACAACATAATCAGTAAAAAGGATCAACCCAAAGTTCATCAAAGTCAACTTTTTAGTGTAATTTAAAAAGTCAAATTTCAAGCTTAGTCAGTTTTTGAATAAAATAGATTATTTTCTATAGGGTTTAACTTTGAGTTTCATGTTTTAAGCTTTTAGGTTTATAAACTTTAGTTGCTCATCTTTATCATAGTATTTTTTATAATTACTAATTAGCTTGTTAAACTGCTTATTTCTTAGCTTATTTTAGACACCTTGTTTGAAAAAGTGCCCTGTGCACAGTTTTACAAGCTTTTTCACAAGCTCATACAGAGCTCATTAGTTAGTCCCAGCTTGTGTATTTTAGCTTTTTGTGTAGCTTATCTACCCATCTCTTTAGTCCATTACTTGTTTCCAACTTTATAGCTTATTTGATAAAATGCAAGTAGCTTTTTGTTTGTCCATTCCACTTCGATGTATATCTTGAGTGTGTCAAGACTACTCGAGTAATCGGTGATTTACAAGCTTTTCACAAGCTTGTCATAAGCTCATTAGTCAACCACAATGTTTGAGCTTGGATTTTTAGAAAGTCCACCACCCATCTTGCTACCTCGGTTTTTGTTTTGAGCTTTTAAGCTTATTTCATAAGCTAAAATTGCTTGTGAAAATGGTCGCAGCCTGCTTTGTTTAGTAGATTAGAGTAAGTGCTTATTAGCTTATTTATAGCTTATCAGTGTGATTATATGTGCTTTTTAGCTTCATCTAAGTAGCTTTAGCTTGTTTGTAGCTTATTTCACCTTTGGTTCCAGTTTGTAAGCTTGTTTGAGCTTAAAAACATCAAAATAAGCTCATAAGCTCACTGTTAAGCCAATAAGCTTTCAAATAGCTTATTTTTAAGTTGTAAAATTTTTGTATTCATTAAAGTTACTTAATTTCAGTAGTATAGTAGTTTTGTAAAAGAAAAACACAAAACATCATTTTAAAAATAGTGATAGCGTTTATTTAATAAATTTAGCTTTTAATTTTCTTTTTCAACTTATTATTAAGGACTTTCTGTTTTTATAATTTTCTTAGTTTTCTGTCACCATAGGATATTTATAGAAAAAATTTCATAATTTTCCTAGCTTGTTTAGTATTTATTAGAATTTAAAATAGTTAAAATGTATTAAATAATTAATAATAAATAAATAAATAACATAAAAAATATCTTTTCTGTTTTAAAATTAGTTTTCTAATATTTTAGATTTTTCTAAGTCATAATTTCATTTTTCTATCTTTATTTCACATTTTCTTATATTTTAGAGTATCATTAAATAGTTAAAAATAGTTTTTAATTAATAATAATTAGATAAATAGTTATAAAAATAATTTTAATTTTCTAGTAATTTTCTTTTATTATTAGGATTGTAAAAATATCATTTTCATATCCATAGGTGTTTTATTCTTTTAAATTTACGTTTTATTTTGTACGTTTACGTAATTTAGTAAACGTACGCGTTTAAGTTTGTTTAATCTGATTGTTGTGCTTTATAATTCTGTATCCAAATACCATTCCAATCAATCAGTAGTGTAATTACCAATCAAAATCCTTACATATCATTATCCTTAGTGATCATTCTATCATCGAACGTTTTAAGCACCATTAATCCTCCGTGGGACTTAACGACCGGGAATCCACTATATTCCAAGGGAAATTGCATTGGTTTTAGACTGTTTGAATTTTATTACGGTTGACCATTCACAAGTGGTTGACTTGTGTAATAAACTTGATAGTTTGAAGCGAATCAAATTTTGGCGCCGCTGCCGGGGAGGCTTTAGCGTGTTTTAAGCATTCTCAGACCCGTACTTGCACATATACCACCTTTTGTAAATAGTTTTTTTTTTGTAAAGTAATCAAAAAGTTCATTAACACTTTTCCTAAAGTGTTAACAACACCAAAAAAATATATAAAACAACAAAACAATCGTAACATTTTCTATCTGCTATTTTCTTTAAGGTGATTCTTAAAGAGATACGATTTGGTTAAACGAGACTATACCAAAAATATTGTCCAAAAGTTTTTAAACCCTTAGCACAAATCCATACCCTCGTCTTTTAGTGGTACTTAATAAATACATAAAATCAACTACCGCAAACCAAGGCGAACACCTACCAACTGGGGTGTGAACATTAATAAGTTCTCAATCTTAAAAATCAAAACTTGCCTTTGTGTCCTTGTGATTTGGTGTTCCTTTTCAAAGAAGCCATTTCATTTGTGATTATTGGTTTAAGTTCACTTGTCGTTTTGCCTCGCATTTGTTTTGAAAATTGATTTTTATACTTAGTGCATGCGACTCGTTCTTCCACTCTACAAGTCCACTTTCGAGCTTGCAAGTATTCCACGTAAACGTGAGGACGTTCGCTCCTTCACCGTGATCGAGGAACGCCTAGCATCACCACCCACCGTCGTAATGGCGTAAGATAAACCGATGAATGAGCTTCTCCAAGCACCCATCGAGGGTTACGGAGATGCCATTATTGTCCCGACCATCATGGTGATACCTTTGAGCTCAAAACCGGGTTGCTCAATCTTGTAACCCAAAGCCAATTTTATGGTTTTGAGCGGGACGATCCTCATGCACATATTCGATGGTTCAACAAGATTGCATCTACCATCAAATACAAGAATGTCCCACATGAAGCAATTAAGCTTCTTACGTTCCCATTCTCTCTAGAGGACAAGCCGGAATTGGCTTGAGAAACAACCCCTCGTTCCATTGAGACATGGGAGGATTTAGTCACTAAGTTTGTTAACGAATTCTATCCTCCATCCCGAACTACAAGTCTTAAGAATGAGATAATGAAATTCTCTCAAAGATTTGATGAATCATTCGGTGAGGCATGGGATCGTTACAAGAGTTGCTCAAAGTGTCCGCATCATGGTTTTACCGAGTTAATGCAAATGGATACTTTCTACAATGGTTTGAACCAAACTAACCAAGATTCTTTGAATGCCTCCATGGAGGTAATTTCTGAGCAAGACCACAAAAGAAGCCTTGCAAATCATAGAAAACAAGTCCCGTGTCCGCCTTCTTTCCGAACAAAGACATATCGGTCTCCGCCTAATGTTGGACCTTCTACTTCATCTCACGTGAGTACATCTAGCACCGATGCTAAGATTGACAAACTCACGGATATTGTTCAAAGCTTTGGTTCTTGCTAACCAAAAGAAAGTCACTTTCACACGCATACCATCACATGGTGAAGTTAAGAAAGTCAAGGTGCGTGTTACTTGTGGTGGCCCTCATGCATACTAAAAGCTGTCGCCACCGATGGTAGTCCGTTTGAAGCCAATGCTATAGCGGTACTTCACATCGGGGAGGTAATCAATACCATCCTCAAAATGAACCAAACTACCGTGCTAATACTTATCGGGGACCACCGGTTTTAACCAAAATTCTAACATACAAAACCGTAATCGAACCAACCTAGAATGAACCAAGGTTATCAAAACCAAGGTAATTTCTATCCCGGACCAAATCAAGGTTTCCAACATCAAGGAAACTTTAATCAAAACAATTTTAATCGAGGGAATCAATTTCATGGAAATGTGAATCCTAATCAAGGAAATTTTCAAAATCAAGGCCCTAATCCGAACAATAGAGGCCAGAATTTTCCTAATCAAACTCAAGCCATTGTTCCAACTGGACCATCATCTAATGAGTTATTGAAACAATTCATGAAATCCCAAGATGAAATGAGCAGGTTGTTAGTTAGCCGATTTCGACATTAAGAAGTCTTTAAATGATCAACCTCGGGCTCGGGAAAACTTCCGAGCAACACGATCGCTAACCGGAGGGGCGATGCAAAAGCGATCACAACCGAAGTGGTGTTTCATACAATGGACCCGCTATTCCTACTACCTCTTCTTCTTCTCTCCGAAGGTAGTGGAAAGTGAACCCGAGGCGACAAAGGACAAGGAACTTCCTACTACTAATGGAGGTACCAACAATGTCCAACCTCAAGTTGTCCCGAAACCCAAATCCAATCCAGAGTTGTTTTGAACCTCCGGTAGCTCCGTTGAAAACCCCAAATCCAAATCTTCTATTCCTTACCCATCACGTTTGAATGAGCAAAGCTCATGAAAAGGCGGTCATCAAATGGACAAATTTTTCAAATTTTCCAAGAACTACATTTTGACATAAGCTGCGGATGCTATCATCTTGATGACCAAGTTTGCATCAACTCTCAAACACATGTTAAGCAACAAGGAAAAACTGTTTGAGATGGCAAAACTCCTCTAAACGAGAACCTTTCGTGAGTTATCTTGAAGAAGCTTCAGAAGCTTGGAGATCCTAGAAAATTTCTCTTACCTTGTGTATTTCCGTGAATGGTTGAATGCTTTGCCTTAGCCGATCTTGGTGCAAGCATAAACCCGATGCCTCTTCGATGGAATAAACTTTCTCTTCGGATCTTACTCCTACATGCATGACTTTCGAGCTTGCGGATCGTACAATATCCGTCCTCTTGGCATCGCCGAGGACGATTATAAAAGTAGGAAAGTTCCATTTTCCGGTGACTTTGTGGTTGTTGATTTCGATGTCGATCATCGGGTTCCTCTCATTGTTGGACGAGTTCACGAGAACGGGCCGAGCTCTCATTGATGTATTTGAGCAAGAGATCACATTACGTGTAGGTAATGAAGTCATCACCTTAACCTTGATCAAACTTGAGGTACTCCGCAAACTATGATTACGAGTCGGTTAACCGAATAGATATCATTGATGTTGCTACAAGAGTACTCAAGAAGTTCTTGGTTATGATCATAATTCTTGATGATAATCTCACTCATTCATCTCAACCCATCATTGCCAATTCTACTCATTCTCTCACTCCATTTGAGGAAAGTGACTTCATCTTAGAAGAGATTGAAGCATACTTGTCTAGTGATTCGGTTTCATGGGAAATTGATCACGCCCAATTGACATCGAGGGAGATATTCTTCTCATCGAGAAGATGCTCAATGATGATCCTTCATCACTTCCTCCGTCGAGCTTCATAATAAGGAAGTCAAGTCGGTTGAGAAAAGCGAAGAATTTCACGAGGTTGAACAGGACTTACCACCTCATCTCGAGTATGCATTTCTTGAGGTTTTATGATAAATTACCGTCATTATTGCTCGAGATTTGAGTAAAGATGAAAAGAATGCTCATAAAGGTCTTGAAGTCACACAAGCAAGCAATTGCTTGGAAACTCTCCGACATTAAGGGTATCAACCACGAGTTTTGTACTCACAAAATCTTGATGGAGGATGACTTCAAGCCACCGTCCAACATCGAGAAGGGTGAATCCTAAGATTCATGAGGTTATTAAACAAGAGGTTCTCAAACTTCTTGATGCCGGTTTAATTTACCCGATCTCGAGATAGTCCTTGGGTTAGCCCAATTCATTGTGTTCCTAAAAGGGTGGCATAACTGTTGTCACAAATGAAGAAAGCGAGTTAATTCCAACTCGATTGGTTACGGGATGGCGTGTGTGTATTGACTATCATAAGTTGAATGACGCCACCAGTAAAGACCATTTTCCTCTACCCTTCATGGACCAAATGCTTGAGAGATTAGCGGAAGCGAATACTATTGTTTCCTTGATGGTTTCTCGGGTTATTTTGATCCCATTGATCCCGGGATCAAGAAAGACCACATTCACCTGCCCATACGGAACTTTTGCCTACGACGTATGCCTTTTGGCCTATGTAATGCTCACACGTTCCAACGATGTATGATGGCAATTTTCCACGACATGATCGGGAAACAATGGAGGTGTTTATGGATGACTTTCGGTCATTGGGGACTCATTTCAAACATGTCTCTCCCATTTAGATAAAATGCTCAAAGCGGTGTGAAGACACCAATCTTTGTCTAAATTGGGAGAAGAGCCACTTTATGGTCAAAGAAGGCATAGTCCTTGGCCATAAGATTTCAAAAAATGGGATTGAGGTCGATAGAGCAAAAGCCGATGTTATTGCTAAATTGCCTCATCCTACTACCGTCAAAGGTATTAGGAGTTTTTAGGTCATGCCGGTTTTATCGTAGA
Organism: Chrysanthemum lavandulifolium; assembly: GCA_022545495.1. NCBI lineage: Eukaryota > Viridiplantae > Streptophyta > Magnoliopsida > Asterales > Asteraceae > Chrysanthemum > Chrysanthemum lavandulifolium. The sequence continues at coordinate 4,251,718 of CM040239.1, read as the reverse complement.
TTCATACAAGATTTTCTAAAATCGCTGGCCTATGACTCATCTTCTTGAAAAAGATGCTCCTTTATCTTCTCACCGAGTGCATCGAAGCTTTTGAAACATTAAAGAAAAAGCTATCAAGCACCCATTCTCGTTGCCCCGGCGGGATTTACCCTTTGAGCTCATGTGCGATGCAAGTGATTTTGCTATCGGTGCGGTCTTAGGGCAGCGTAGATCCAAGCATTTTCACCTATCCACTACGCAAGTAAGACTATGGTCAAGCTCAAACTCATTACACCACCACGGAAAAAGAGCTACTAGCCGTGGTGTATCGTTTGAGAAGTTTAAACCATACTTAATCTTGACCAAATCGTGGTGTATACGGATCACTCGGCTCTCAAATATCTCTTTGAAAAACAAGATGCAAAGCCGAGATTACTCCGTTGGGTTCTCCTCTGCAAGAATTTGATATCATTATACGTGATAAAAAGGAGCCGAGAACACAGGCTGCGATCATCTGTCGTCTAGAAAACCCTCACCAAGATGTTTTCGAGAAAAGGAAATAAATGAAACATTTCCTCTCGAGACACTCAATGCGGTTTCTTTTCGTGGAAACTCTTCTACCCATGGTTTCTTGACTTCGCAAATTACCATGCGGGTAACTTCATAGTGAAAGGAATGTCGACCCAACGGAAGAACAAATTCTTCAAGGATGTTAAACATTACTACGGGACGACCCTACTTATTCAAAATACATGCGGATCAAGTCATCGGCGGTGTGTTTATGGACGAGGAAGCTATGGACATTCTCAAAGCTTGCCATCTTTGGACCCACCGGGGCCATCATAGTCAAACTACACCGCCAAAAGGTGTTTGATTTCGGGTTTTATTGGCCCACTACTTATAAGGATGCCCATGAATTTGTCAAAACACGTGACGCTTGTCAACGCTACGTAAATATCTCAAAGAAATGAAATGCCGCAAAACGCCATTCAAGTGTGTGAGATCTTTGACATCCGGGGCATTGATTTTATAGGGCCATTTCCATCATCTCGAGAAACAAATACATACTTGTGGTGTTGACTATTTGTCAAAATGGGTTGAGCGAAAGCTTTACCTACTAACGATGCCCGAGTTGTTGTGAAATTATTAAAATCTCTTTTGCTAGGTTTGGAACTCCACGAGCTATAATTAGTGATCGTGTACGCATTTCTGCAATGACCAATTTGATCGAGTCATGCAAAAGTATGGTGTAACCCACCGTCTCTCTGCATACCACCCCGAACAAGTGGGCAAGTGGAAGTTTCCAACCGTGGTATTAAAAGAATTTTGGAAAGGACGATGGCGAAACCGTGCATCACGGTCGGATAAACGGATGACGCACTCGGGCCTTCCGTACGACTTATAAAACACCAATCGCGTGTACTCCATACAAGCCGGTATACGGAAGGCGTGTCATCTGCCGATTGAGCTTGAGCACAAAGCATCTCGGGCCTTGAAACATGCCAACCGATATTCAGACGGTGGTGATCACGTAAAAGTTCAAATGAATGAATTAAATAAACTCCGTGATCAAGCATATGAGAACTCTTTGATCTACAAACAAAGACAAAGAAGATTCATGACTCCAAAATCAAGAACCGCGTTTTCAACGTTGGTGATCGAGTCCTTCTTTTCAATTCAAGATTGAAGATTTTCTCGGAAAACTAAAATCCCATTGGTGCGGACCATTCACCATCACTAAAGTATTTCCTTACGGAACCATTGAGTTATCTCAACCCGATGGTCCAAATTTTAAAGTGAATGGTCATCGATTGAAGCACTATTTTGGAGAGGACATTCCACCGTGGTTGTCCCGGATCTACAAACTTTCCCATGAATCAATGAATGCGGGGATCGAGTCAAGCTAGTGACTCGTAATCAAAAACGAGAGCACACCATATGGGTTTTCACTCATATTTATGATTTCTTTCTACTTTCTACCACCCTAGTGTGGGGAGTTGCCCATTGTTGTATATAAGTCTCTAAAAAAAAAATGTGTATATATCAAAAATAAAATAATGGCGTAGTATTTCCCTTTTACGTTCGATGTTTGGCATAACATCGGTACTTTGAATATTGAGGAAATATTCATTTCTAGTGTGGGGAATTCTCACGAATTTTATCATGTAATTATACCACCCAATTCCCCATTTTGGCCAAAATTTTTTTGGAGTAAGTGTTTTGCACTTACTCAAAGAATGGTAATCCGCCATGTCTAAACCACATAAGGATTGGCTAATCCAGAGCAACGGCTCTTGGTAAAGATATCTCAAATCCATTTATGGCTTACAATTTACCTAAAATTGTATGGTGTTCACTCGCCATATCTTTAATTAGTGAAGAGTTGGCTAGCCCGCAAGTTTATGGCTTGTGGTAAAGGCGGTTGGAAAACCATAATTGGTAAATCGACTCACCAAAGATAATATTGATAATTTATCTAAGAGTTGGCTAGTCCGTAGCAAACGGCACGGTAAAGACAAATCAAATCCGTTGAAAAGCGGTGATTTGCTCAAAATCATTTGGTTATCATTGTACCAAGGTTCTTACTTGAACTAAAACAATTGGCTACTCGTAAGTAATGGCTTTTGGTAAAGAGATGAAATCCATTAAGTTTTCTCAAAAGATTGCATATGAAATATAACAAATAGTAAATGGAAGATAAACACTCATTAATGGGTCCTAGTACATAGATTACCATAGGCTTGAGAATAGATCAAACCTCCATCTCTTTGGCGTAAGTGATGCATGCTAAACCGTCAAGTCTAACAGACTTAAAGCGACTTAAACACAAATGCAATGAAGATCGGAGAATATAGGAATTCCGGGTCGTTAAGTCCCACGGAGACTCAATGGTGTGTAAAACACAAACTCGGATGATAGAGTGATCACTAAGGATAGTGATCTGTAAAGGTTTTGATAGAAAATTATATCTAAAGAAAAGATCTACAAATTACAGCGACTTAAATGCAAATAAAGAAAATTAAAAAGTTAAAATATATTAAATAAACGCTATCACTATTTTTACAATGATGTTTTTATGATTTTATAAAATAAAATAACTTAAATAAACTATATTAACTAAAACGTAAACTCAAATTATCTAAAAACGTTACTTAAAATGGAAGCGTGCGTTAAGAATAAAATTACAGCGAGCCACAAGCAAAAGCGTAAAATTTATGAAATCAAAGGCCTACAAGTATGAAAACAATTTTATTACGTACTATATGATAAAGAAAATTTTAGAAAAAGATTTATATTTTTTGACTTTTATATTTTTATTATGAATTAATTACTATAAAACACTAATTAAATGATTAAAAATACGAAAACTAATTAGAAAAATCTGAAACTTTTTTATAAAATACTTAATACTAATACAAACTAAAGAAAAATACAAAAGTGGAAAAAGCTAGTACGAATAAGCTACAAATAAGCTAAAGCAATCGTATAAGCTAAACTGGAAAAGAGTACTTATATATTTGATTGTGCAAGATTTGAACCAAGGAAGTCCCAAGGGCAGATGGTTTCTGTGAGGAGTGTTGGAGCGTGGACTGTTTGGGCAGGAGGTCTTGGGTTCGAATCCCACCTCTTGCCTTTTTGCTACTATTTTTTTTTTGATTTTTTTCTTTTACAAACTTATTAAGCACATTAAAATAAGCACTTTTTACAACTGAAACTTTTTCTAAAAATGAGCCAATAAGCTGTTAGAACTTGAAAAGCTTAACAGTGGCCAAAAAAAATTGAATAAGCAAAAGTTATTAAGCTAAATGGTTAAGAAGCTCCTCAATAAGCACAAGGTGAATTGGAAATAAGCTAGATACTGATTATAAGCTAATATTATAACTGAATAAGCAATATAACTTGAAAATAAGCACCTAATAAGCACAAATAAGCACTGTTACACATGGCATTTTTCAGAAAAAGGGGGTCAAAACAAGCTTAAAAATAAGCACTTTAAAAGCTAATTAAAACTGAACTAGTATTTTTCTAATTTTTTTGAGCAACTAAATATTAATTTCCCAAAAGCACTTAAGCTAAATCTTAATGATGAACACTCAATAAAATTCTAAATTTTATTCAAAATGGGTATTTCGAAATTTTGACTTTTTATATAATGAAGCGGTTGGACTTTTATGAACTTGTGATCAATGCTATTGACTAAATAAGTTATATTAAGCTATATGGAGATGATCTTAAGCTAAATTATCTAGTTTTAAGCTAATGTGATGAGTCTTGTATCCCAAAATCCTAACAGATTAGCATGAAGGATGGGATTAGGAAGATTTTGACTTTTAGCTAAACTAGGACTGAATTTTCTTGTTGAAATGAGATATTAGGAGCTAATGTAACACGTGAGCAACAACAAATAACAACACAAAAGGACTCTAGCACATATAACTGAACAAATCCAAACACCCCTCTAAAATCTGATATGCAAACTCAAACTGAGATAAACACTGATCTAGCTAATCTAACTGATTGAACTGAGTTTACATAACTTAAATAAAACTATATAAGCAAGCTTACACTAAATGTGACCACAAAAACAAGACAGGCTTTAAAATGCAAAATGGCTAGAAAACTAAAATTGAGATTCTCACTTACATGAATCCAGCTTTGTTGCAGACTACAACCAGAACCCAAAACCTAAACTAATCTAGTCTAAATCAACCCAATATCCCCACTGCATCAAACCAAATCAGCTTCTATTTCAACTTAAGCCCCTGTTTGACTTTTGTTGACCCAAAATGAAAGTTGCTTGAAAATATTTCCCAAGCTTACCAATAGTTCTAATAAGCTTAAATAAACCTGTTTAAGCTTGAAAATAAGCTATTAGGAGCTTTAAGACAAGACTTTGAAATTCAAGTTTTCAACAGTAAACATAAGAACATGAAATTAGCTAAAACCTTGGAATTGATTCTTAAAAACTGATTACAAAGATGAAATGACTTAAATGTAATACAAGGAAAGTGAAATTACAACATTTTATTTAAACTAAAACATTAATTTAGAAAAACGACATTAGGAAAATTTTATAAAAACTAACTACTACCACCAAGTCTTCCTCTTGCTCTCTTTTTATACTTCCAAGCTTCTTCCCTCTGACTTATGAGCTAATCCCACCAATAATTTGGACTTTTGATGGTAAGAGATGATCTGGCGTTTATCACATTTTAGCGGAAAGGCTTATCAGCAGTGGGGGTTGAGTGAATGGAAGGGTGATACATTTAATGATTTTGTAGTTTAGGTGAGGTGGAGGAGACAAGGTATGGAGAGGGGAGAAAGTCATGGAAAACCATGCCGGTTTTGGATTCTGATCGAGAGGAGAAGAACGAAGTGTATATTTGTTTTGGGGGTTTGACCTGTTGACCGAGTCTAATAATACAAAGGGTGGGTTGGTTTTGGGCGAGGTGGATTTGGGCTGATATATGAAATGGGATCCGTTTGGTTTAACAAGAATTCAAGGACCAAAAGTGCAATATATCCAAACTTCAAGGACCAAAGCGTGATTTGAAATATTATAATCCAAGGATTGGTTTGACAATCTCAAATAATATAAGGACCATTTTGCCATCTTTGAAAATTCCAAGGACTAATCATGACATTTTTCAAACTTTAGGGACCAAAGTTGTAATTTTGCAAATTTTCATTTCAAAGGTTTGTTTTGACAACTTTAGAATCCCATGGACCTTAAATGACATTTTTCTTTATTCGATTTACCGAGGTTGCTTTTTGACAACTTTTGAAACTTGGGGACTAAAGCGCCAATTTTGCAAATTTGATACGTTTTCATCCGATTTTGATATTTTGCATTTAAAACACATAAAACAACGATTTGTGATATTTTGATCATTTTGATGTGTTTCGAGTGTTTTCGAGATGTTTTGCAGGTTTAATTGATACAAAATGATGAGTATTTAGACACTCATCAATCCCCACACTAAGATATTGCTAGTCCCTAGCAATGATTTGAGAAAACATAATGGATTTTAAACTATTTACCAAAAGCCATTACTTCGGAGTAGCCAAATGTTTCGAGTTCAAGTAAGAACTTGGTACATCGATAACCAAATGATTTTGAGCAAATCATAAGTCAGAAACGGATTTGATTAGTCTTTACCGTAAGTCGTACCTTCCGGACTAGCCAACTCTTAGATAAATTATCAACATTATCTTTGGTGAGCTGATTACCAATTATGGATTTTCCATCGCCTTTACCACAAGCCATAATCTTGCGGGCTAGCCAACTCTTCACTTTTTAGGATATGGTGAGTTGAGAACCATACAATTTTGGGCAAATTGCAAGCCATATAAACGGATTTGATAAATCTTTACCAAGAGCCGTTTGCTCTGGATTAGCCAATCCTTTTGTCTTCTGAGACATGGCGGATCGATAACCAAATGAGAAAGTGTAAAACACTTACTCCAAAACAATTTTGGCCAAAACGGGAATTGGGTAGATAATATATGAAATTCGAGAATTCCCCCACACTTAGAAATGAATATTGCCTCAATATTCAAAGTACCGCGGTTATGCCGAAACAAAGAACGTAAAGGGAAATATTACGGCCATTATTTGAAAGATTTTTTTTTTTTTTTTTTAAACATGTGGGCATCACCCCACACTTAGTGGTAGAAAAGGGTAAGAAGTCGAAATACGGTGAAAACCCATATGGTGTACATCTTGTTTTTGATTTCGAGTCGCTAGCTTGACTCGACCCAATTCATTTGTTCATGGGAAGCAAAGTGGAAGAAACAATCTCCATCGGACTTTCATTCAAGATGTTTGGACAAACATTTGAAGCACGTGAAAGTTCCACACCGATGAGATATACATAGAACCGGCTCAAAAATGATAAGTGTAAATGCCGGGGTCAAAGATAGTGTCTTCATTCCCGAAGGAGTGAAGAAGAGAGGAAGTCACCGAGTAGGTGAAGAAAAGAAGGAAGATCATGATAACAATCATAACTAGATCTTCTTCCTCGGGATTAAGTGCAATTGCACTTATTTGGATTTTATTAGTTGAGCTCTTTGGGTTGGAAGGCATCTCGGGAGGAGGTTGGAAAATTTGTCATAGAAATACAAACTCTCATGATTGAGAACTTTCCTCCGATCATGATTTTTGCCATCCAAGCAATCATACTCCGGCTGAGTCATGATATGAGTGAGTTCACCGCGAACTCCTCATGAAGAGAATCATTCACATGATGTGAATTTGTGAACTCTTGTTCCACTGTCAGACTCATCACTATCCTCAACTGAGGCTCAAAGAGTGGATTCTCAGAAATTAAAGTGAATTCAGAGTCGAATTCAAATAGAGGATTGGTGAGAGTAGCTTTGAATGTTTCGGGAACAAAATGATCAACATTCTCTATTGGACCGTTGGGATAAGAAGTGAGTGAACGATCATTATCAATGAGACTTTCGCCTCCCGGATCGGCTTCGAATCAAAGAGTGGATTGATGCGAGCGAGTTCACGGAGAACTCCTCGAAGGGGATCGAGATCGAGTTGTGGAAGTGATGCCTCAACGCACTCGATGTCTCCATAGGAAGCACAATCGTCACTAAGATCGAGAAAGTTTCAAAATGATCTTGAGAACACTCAAGAGGGAAAGGAATATCACACGATGCTCGAAGTTCCTGTGACTCTCTCGGGATCGGGACAAGGTTCTCAACACTAGACTTTATGAATTCGTCCGATTCCTTTTCGTGAACAGTGTCAAGATGCTCATCCCCATGTTCGAGAGAGTGAGTGGGAGCTCGGGTGTGATAACAACAGATCGAGGAGTTTAGAAGGACTAGCATACAAATGTTTAATACTTTCCATTTGTTCTTCTCGCTAGTAATTCCATCATAGTCTTATCTCCCGACTTATCATGGAAGGAATTTCAACCGATGAACTTGATGAACCGTTATAAAATTGTAGGATATCAAGGATATCTTCATCATCATCGTCATCGTGAATGAAACGGAATCGAGAGCTAGATTTGGCGCTTTTTCTTTTGCAATTGACTCCTAATAGATTGTTCAAAGGCAATTGGGAATCTAATTTAGCGACCGCTCTTGACTAACAAAACTTCCATGGATTTCTCATTTGGATTATGGGATGACATAGCCGACTCCTCCTTGTTCTTTTAATAACCCGCAGTCTTCGTGAGAAGGTCCGCCGAGTTTCATGAGGAGTCGCTTGAATCATTTGGTCTTGTGGAGGTTGGTCTTGATATGAAGAGTCGTAATTGTTACAAGGAATTGGGTTCCTGCTTGACAATCCGAGCTAGAGTGAGGACCTCCACAATACTCACAACAAGACAACCGATGTGGGTGTGAGTGGTATGTGTTGTAGTCATAATTGGTATCGTGAACCCGCTCATAGACAAGCGTGTTTCACGATTGACAATCGAACGGAATGTGAACCACCACAAGACTCACAACAAGAAAAGCCGAGTATCACATGTGGTAGCCGATGGAATAAATCGGTTGTGTTATGGTAGGAATAGGGATCTTGGTTTAGATGCGAGACCCGCTTCCGACTCCACCATGCTACAACCGGGGCAATTGCCACCATTATAAGGACCACCACACCATTGACAACCAAGAGGGTGAGGATAAGACATAGAAAGAATCAAATGTTTTCGTGAGGGTAAGAAATGAAGAATCAAAAGGGTAAGAGGGTAAAGATGAATATTTTGGTATTTTTGAAAATCATGATGATAAAAACTAAGAATGAAAATATTTTTATGCTTTTAACACTTTAGGAAAAGTGTTAATGAACTTTGGATTTTGAAAACTTTACGTAAAACTTTTACAAACCGATGGGATATGTGCAAGAGTGGGTCCGAAAAGGCTAACACACGCTAAAGCCTCCCGCAGTGGCGCCTAAAATTTTGATCTGCATAAACCGTCAAGTCTAACAGGACTTAAAACAATTTTAAACACAAATGCAATGAAGATCGAGAATATAGGAATTCTGGTCGTTAAGTCCCACGGAGACTCAATGGTGTGTAAACACAAACTCAGATGATAGAGTGATCACTAAGGATAGTGATCAGAAAGGTTTTGATAGAAAATTATATCTAAAGAAAAGATCTACAAATTACAATGACTTAAATGCAAATAAAGAAAATTAAAAGTTAAAATATATTAAATAAACGCTATCACTATTTTTACAATGATGTTTTATGATTTTATAAAATAAAATAACTTAAATAAACTATATTAACTAAAACGTAAACTCAAATTATCTAAAAACGTTACTTAAAATGGAAACGCGTTACGTTTAAAATAAAATTACGCGAGTGCGCAAGCAAAAACGTAAAATTTATGAAATAAAAGGCCTACAAGTATGAAAACAATTTTATTACGCACTATATGATAAAAGAAAATTTTAGAAAAAAGATTTATATTTTTTGACTTTTATATTTTTATTATGAATTAATTACTATAAAACACTAATTAAATGATTAAAATACTAAAACTAATTAGAAAAATCAAACTTTTTATAAAATACTTAATACTAATACAAACTAAAGAAAAATACAAAAGTGGAAAAAGCTAGTACTAATAAGCTACAAATAAGCTAAAGCAATCGTATAAGCTAAACCGGAAAAGAGTACTTATATATTTGATTGTGCAAGATTTGAACCAAGGAAGTCCCAAGGCGATGGTTTCGTGAGGAGTGTTGAGCGTGGACTGTTTGGGCGGGAGGTCTGGGTTCAATCCCACTCTTGCCTTTTGCTACTATTTTTTTGATTTTTTCTTTACAAACTTATTAAGCACATTAAAATAAGCACTTTTTACAATGAAACTTTTCTAAAAATGAGCCAATAAGTCGTTAGAACTTGAAAAGCTTAACAAATGGCCAAAAAATTGAATAAGCAAAAGTTATTAAGCTAAATGGTTAAGCTCCTCAATAAGCACAAGGTGAATTGAAATAAGCTAGATAATGATTATAAGCTAATATTATAACTGAATAAGCAATATAACTTGAAAATAAGCACCTAATAAGCACAAATAAGCACTGTTACACATGGCATTTTTCATAAAAAGGGGGTCAAAACAAGCTTAAAAATAAGCACTTTAAAAGCTAATTAAAACTGAACTAGTATTTTTCTAATTTTTTTGAGCAACTAAATATTAATTTCCCAAAAGCACTTAAGCTAAATCTTAATGATGAACACTCAAGAAAATTCTAAATTTTATTCAAAATGGGTATTTCGAAAATTTGACTTTTATATAATGAAGCAGCTTGGACTTTTATGAACTTGTGATCAATGCTATTGACTAAATAAGTTATATTAAGCTATATGGAGATGATCTTAAGCTAAATTATCTAGTTTTAAGCTAATGTGATGAGTCTTGTATCCCAAAATCCTAACAGCTAACTCATGAAGGATGGGATTAGGAAGATTTTGACTTTTAGCTAAACTAGGACTGAATTTTCTTGTTGAAATGAGATATTAGAGCTAATGTAACACATAGCAACAACAAATAACAACACAAAAGGACTCTAGCACATATAATCGAACAAATCCAAACACCCTCTAAAATCGATATGCAAACTCAAACCGAGATAAACACCGATCTAGCTAATCTAATCGATTGAACCGAGTTTACATAACTTAAATAAAACTATATAAGCAAGCTTACACTAAATGTGACCACAAAAACAAGTCGCTTTAAAATGCAAAATGGCTAGAAAACTAAAATTGAGATTCTCACTACATGAATCCAGACTTTGTTGGAGACTACAACCGAACCCAAACCTAAACTAATCTAGTCTAATTCAACCCAATATCCCCACCGCATCAAACCAAATCACTCTATTTCAACTTAAGCCCCTGTTTGACTTTTGTTGACCCAAAATGAAAGTTGCTTGAAAATATTTCCCAAGCTTACCAATAGTTCTAATAAGCTTAAATAAACCTGTTTAAGCTTGAAAATAAGCTATTAGGAGCTTTAAGACAAGACTTTGAAATTCAAGTTTTCAACAGTAAACATAAGAACATGAAATTAGCTAAAACCTTGGAATTGATTCTTAAAAACTGATTACAAAGATGAAATGACTTAAATGTAATACAAGGAAAGTGAAATTACAACATTTTATTTAAACTAAAACATTAATTTAGAAAAACGACATTAGGAAAATTTTATAAAAACTAACTACTACCACCAAGTCTTCCTCTTGCTCTCTTTTTATACTTCCAAGCTTCTTCCCTCTGACTTATGAGCTAATCCCACCAATAATTTGGACTTTTTGATGGTAAGAGATGATCTTGGCCGTTTATCACATTTTGGCGGGAAAGGCTTATCAATGTGGGGGTTGAGTGAATGGAAGGGTGATACATTTAATGATTTTGTAGTTTAGGTGAGGTGGAGGAGACAAGGTATGGAGAGGGGAGAAAGTCATGGAAAACCATGCTCGGTTTTGGATTCAGCATCGAGAGGAGAAGAATGGTGTATAAATTGTTTTGGTAGGGGTTTGACCTGTTTGACCGAGTCTAATAATACAAAGGGTGGGTTGGTTTTGGGCCAAGGTGGATTTGGGCTTGATATATGAAATGGGATCCGTTTGGTTTAACAAGAATTCAAGGACCAAAAGTGCAATATATCCAAACTTCAAGGACCAAAGCTGTGATTTCAGAAATATTATAATCCAAGGATTGGTTTTGACAATCTCAAATAATATAAGGACCATTTTTGCCATCTTTGAAAATTCCAAGGACTAATCATGACATTTTTCAAACTTTAGGGACCAAAGTTGTAATTTTGCAAATTTTCATTTCAAAGGTTTGTTTTGAAAACTTTAGAATCCCATGGACCTTAAATGACATTTTTCTTTATTTTGATTTACCAGGGACTGTTTTTGACAACTTTTGAAACTTGGGGGACTAAAACTGCCAATTTTGCAAATTTGATACGTTTTCATCCGATTTTGATATTTTTGCATTTAAAACACATAAAACACCGATTTGTGATATTTTGATCATTTTGATGTGTTTCGAGTGTTTCGGATGTTTTGCGTTTAATTGATACAAAATGATGAGTATTTAGACACTCATCAAGAAGCACCTAGGAAAGACTATCAAAGAGGTCTTTTAAGGGTTGTAATGTTAGGCTTCGGTAGAGAAATAAGGGTTTGGTGGGATAGGCTATTTAGTGGTGGCAAGTCAAAATCTCTATGTTAAATGCATACGAAGAATGGCGCTGCTAAGCCAAGACTCGACACTCTAAAACTCTAGGTAACGAAATAAACAAACATAAATTTAAAAGATAGATGTAGGATGGTAGTCTGTTTTTTTTTTTTTTTTTTTTTTTTTTTTTTTTTACACTCTATATTTTTTTCTCTTTTCTAATTTTTTTCGATTTTTTTTTTTTTTTTTTTTCATACACTTTACTCTACCATCCTCTACGATAACATCAAAATACTAGGGATTTATAGGCATATCCCTACACTTGAGTTTTTATTATTCTAACACTAATTTGACCCGAATTGAAAAGATCAAAACACTGGGGTACATTATTACGCAAACAAAGGGAATTTGAATTAACGCTCCTTCCCGTCATTTCATAAACTTTAACTTTTCCCATGAATCCCAATCGTCCCAAAGCGTATACAAAGGATATGACTCGACTTAGCAACTTATGCAAGCAACTAGATAATTGAGCTAAGGGTTTAGGGTGATAACAAACATTTGCACTAAAAGTGAGTGCATAAGGGGTAGGCTAAGGCGATTTGGGTGTATATTGGGGGTGGGGTGTAAACAATGCTTTCATTGATATTCGGAAAACCGAAACATCACGAGAACCGCGAAAAGGATAGGCTCGAGGGGTTAACTAGGGTATCGTACTAAAGATGAGTACAACGCAAAGGTGTGGGGAATTACTCAACCGATGTGGAAGAAGTAATTATATTACGGTATCAAACAAGGGTTTATCCTAATGCCTCTTATCATTTAGTTATTCCTAACTACACAAGTGTAGCCTCACTTGCGATCTCGGAATGCATCACAAAACAAGTTATAGAATCTAATATACTACTGGTTCACACTCTAAGCCTTGAAGATGAATGCTTTAATTCCTACTAATCTAAGGGCGATCCTCACATTTTGGTGGAATTTGGGTGGTAAAGGGTTTTTTTGTGCTAGTCATGCAACTTCCTATCCATGAGACGCTTTTGTTAAGACTAATGGCCCACTCCTATATGTCATGAAAAATTTTAAATTTGGTGCCAAAATTACCCTAACCGACATTTCCTCATGGTTTATTACACAATCACAATTGGACAAAGCAAATAGTCAAGGATAAGCATAGTTTCAAAGTTCCTGTTTTATTTTCCCTCCCTACACTTAAACTGAACATTGTCCCCAATGTTCCCCGAAAGTATCAAAGTTATGATAAAAGAAGGTAATCAAAACGAAAGAAACTAGTACCCGATTAGCTCGGTAGATCCGTGTAAAGTGGTGGTTAAATCCTTTTCAAGAAGAATTATTGCGTGAAAAGATCCTTCCAATCTTATGTAACTTCTTATTGCGTGAAAAGCTCCTTTCAAGAAGAATTATTGCGTGAAAAGCTCCTTCCAATATAATGCTTGTGGAATGGATGTTTACGAATTTCTAAGAAAATTAAGACCGGAAAATTCCAAAATTTATAAGTAGCTCGTAAAACGAGAAAAAAGTAACTGATGTTTTACTCCTTCGACGCCGTCAGTTGCAATCTGACGCCGTCAGTTATCCCGACAAAACCGGTCCGCGATTTTCCGAAAAATTCGGAAAATTTACATCTTTAGAATCTGGAAACATTTCGCAAAACATCCATTATGACTCGATACAAGCATTTGACTCGAACAAACAAACATAAATATCTTTTAGTTAATTGTTATTCTCATGTTTACGTTTCTTTTGAAAACGTGTAATCCTCCCTACACTTATCCTTTATGTAAAGTACCTTTATATGCAATTAAGACGGTTAAAACAAAATAAAGCATTTTACAAATTTAAACATGAGGATAAACAATTAATAAAAGATATATGACACTAACAAGCAAACAATTAAGCATGGGTTGCCTCCCACGAAGCGCTTTTCTTTATTTAAGAGTCTTGTAGCTAGACTCATAGTCGTGCTTCTACGTTTCCTCACGCATCCTCAATGAGAATTCTATCATGTTGACAAAATCTTCATCGACTCTATACTTAGGCCCTAGAGTCAAACAATCCTTATAATAATGCCTCCTTCTTTCCCACATGAATTTATAACCTTCTCAACATCTTCCTTGCTTTTGTCCTCAAAAGCTTTGATGTTGTCTCGATCATAAATGGACAAGTGGCCATACTCATTTGTTTTCCAAGGCATCCTATAGGTGATCTCATCGGTTCCTTCCTTGAACCTAACCGTTCCGCCATGCTTGTTATGGCTCATTCTAGATGTTTCAACAAGCGGTTTCCTAGCACTACTTGGGATAAACTATAGTCAATGATGCATCCTACATCTTCTAGGACCATAAAATCAACTAGGTAGGTGAAATTTCCTATAAAGACATGCACGCCCTCGACTCTTCCCACAAAGTTGCAAACTCCTCCGGATACTTAGGGCCTCTCCTAATATTGAGTCGCTCATTCATAATGTCATTGTAGATGCAGATGACATTACATTGATGGGGATTCAGATCTATGTAAGCGTGGTCGACACTCCTATATCCGATCATACAAGGGATTTTTAGGTTCCGTGGATTTCCTCCCAATCTTTGGGCATATCCTAATGATAGGTGATCGTGGATTATCGATTATGTATTGATGGTACGCAATCTCTTCCTTAGTGGGGTAAAGATTGAAGTAAGCACTATTTTCCACATCCACATTGTTGTTTATCATGCCATTTTCCGACCATCGCTAATCATAGAGCCAACTATAGCGGTCACGACTACTTTCTCAATCAACTTCCTAATTGTACTATCGAATATTTTACGCAAACTCAAGGTCGGTGTTTCTACCACATAGCGGCTTCAACGGTTGTGTTGGTTATTGGGTTGGGTTTTGGTGACATTGAATTTTTGTGTTGGGTTATCAAGTGGTGGTTGGTTATCACCTTCCATAATGAAAAGTGATGGGATTACGAACAAAGGTCACGAAGAAGGGGATAGACCAAGAGAAAGCTAAAATGAGAAAAAGTTTACTTGATAGGAATCAAGCAAAGAACCTAAACGAGGTGGACTACTAACTAGCTATTCTATTCCCAGAGCGGCGCCAAAAACTTGATAACGCTACACGCGTCGCTCGGGGTCAAGGAAACTTCCTTTCTTCGAGCAAGTTTTATAACACCTAGGCGCTGGACCTAATCGTTGTAGTGTAGTAATTAGGTAAGCCACGGTATTGATATCGCTCTCTGTGGGAATAGGAATGCTAGTAAGGAGTTACTACGCTAAGGTTAAGGTCGAGGAAGATTATTTTGTATTTTTATATTTTATGAAATGGAAAGGTACGAATCTCGGTATTGGATTGGGGGTTTTGGTATTTCACCGATTACTCTACTATTATCTAATTATCTAAACTAAGGTTATGGGAGTCTATGTCTAATTAATGTGTGATCGTATGATAGTTTAAAGATGTGTTTACTTAGGTTGTATCGCCCTTAATTATCTCCTATTGATGGTTGAGTTGTCACGTCCTTATTCTTAGTTGCTTGTGTGTCTAAAGTTGTAGGCATGCTTCTCCCTAACTCTTTGAACTTACCAAAGGGTCTCGCCTACAAAACCCACTGGGATGATAAACTCTTACTCTAAGGCACTCTTTGGATAATTTAGCCTACAACTACTGTAATCATATTCTAAGGTTCACAAAGATGAATCAAGCATTAAGTACACAACTAATGATCTATCGCATTACTAGATCATTGATCAACTAAGATAAGAAACAACCAATCAATATTCAATAATTAAGTTTCATACTTCCTAAGCAAACACACAAATAAATTAGCGGGACATGGAGAACATGCAAGCATACACACAAATAATCAAAGACATAATTGAATTAATGAAGTAAATACTTATCTTGATGTAAGATAGGGTTTAAAACCCTAAAATCTTGTACAAGACACCTTAGGTTCGGTTTTAGGTTTTCACCCAAAAGACTCTCCCTAAAACTAAAAAATCGGATTCTATATATAAGATTACATATGCGACGGCGCCACCTTATGTTTCGTGGACGCCGCCGTGTCGCCGTCATTAGGGTTTCGTCTTGGCCACGTTAACCTTGCGACGGCGTCACCTTATGTCCGTGACGCCGTCTTCTTCGTCTTCGACGTCGTCGGATTGCATCTAGGCCGCCCGAGTAGCGACGGCCTACTTTTACAACTAGACGTCGTCACTTGAAAATACGAGTTTTGGGTTCGAACCGTCACAAAATCCTCGGACGGCGCCGCATTAGCACCGACGCCGTCCTTCTAATTTCAAAGGTGTGAGTGTCTCGATTCGACTTTGGCCATTTTCTTCAGAATTGGCGCCTTTTCGTCCAAATAAGTGCCATTCCAAGATTTTGCCTTCAAGAGACCTAAAAGTGAAAAGGAACGATATTAAGCAATAACGGATACAAAAGTGATCAAATAAGGGCTAAAACGACCCCTCAAAATGGTACCTTTTAAAACCTTATCAATTACCAAGGACCCTGCAAATTGCCAATGCATCCAAATAATGGTTGTACATATACCTCGGACCTCCAGTAAATGACGAAGGCAATATAATGCGAGAACCCGCCTGCGACCCATCATGATCTCCCCTTGAAATCGCATCATAAAGCCCTGACAAAAAATCTCCTCGAATATCGCTTTGGTGTGTTCTATAAAAGTCCATCCTATTCTGTTCTATACAACAGGACACGCCAACAACATATCTTTGAAAAAGCCTCCCAAATAAACAGAGGTTATAATCATCATGCCTCGGTGTAGGCGGTATCGTAAACGCATTCATCGACACCCGTTTTGGCTCGATGTTTGGATCTGCCGTTCTCAACTTCAGCTGTGTGTGATACCCTGGCTGACCATAAATGAATATCAATGGAAACTGCAATGACATGTACGACTTATGTATCTTGCTAATCCTTTTCAGCGGTCCATCTCTGTACTCTAGCACAACATCATAATTCGATTCGCTTTCAGGCCCACAGTCAAAGACAATAGCCCCAAGGGTGTTTGATAATGGAGCTTCATAACCGCGTGGAGCCTCACCGCTGTAAAGCTTCACCTTAAATTCTGGGACATCATGCTCATGACATTTGTCACATGCAGTTCTGAATATCTTTACTAGTTCATTGTGAGCAACCAAGAAGTGAATGAGCCCTTGCACTATATCTGGATCCAAATCAGGCCCATCTGAGGTTGGAAAGTGGCTCAACCTATGCTGAACTTCATCGTGTGTGTCATAGATGTAGAGCTGCAAAAACTTTGGATCATCATTAACCGGACAAAGTGAGCCTATCCGATGGTATATTTGCCCAGAGACTTTAAAAACATACGGCCCCCCACCATTGTTAATCGCATTGTCAACTGTAGCACCGAACGATGTCATGGCAAACATCTGCTGTAGAAGAAGATGGCTCTTCATCAATGCCAAATGTACTATTATCTGAGCCAGAACGGAGGTTGCTGGTGAGAATACGACGGCGCGGACTCCTCCTATGAGGCTGCCCCGCACGCCTATCTCTTTTCCGACACTGTGATTGATCGCCAACATTTTCCATAGCAGCTGGTTGACCATCAGGATGTGCCCTGGTTACTGGTAAGAAAACAAAGCACCACAAAAATTAAAGCTGATGCTAGATACAGGCAATGCCTTTAAAAAAAAAGAAAAAGAAAAAAAGAAAACCCTTACTCTCAGTTGCATTAGGAGTAGATGGTTCAAAAGTCTTTCAGGCCGTTTTGAATCGCCGATGCTTAGATGGTGTGGAGGGCTGACATGCCTGTTTTTTTCTTCGATCATTGTTACCGTCAACATCACCATCAACACTTGTTCCTGGTGTTAGAAAACAAATGAATGAAATTTAAAATAAATATTAGATGCAGACATTGTTGGTTTAAAACAATCAGGACAAAAGAAGATGACAACACCGACCTTGTAGCACATGCAAAGGCTAAGACCAATGATTTTCGCGCACAAGACCACACACTTCAGGATTTTGTGAACGGGGCCTAACAACATTATCCGACATTCCTTTTCTTTTCGGTTTCCTTTGAAACCATGGCTATGCGTGTTCTCGCTAGATGGTGTGGGTCTTTTATAGTAATGCGAAGATGAGGTATCATCCATGCGATCCTATTCCAATAAAAACATACCATGTCAATATGATTTGCCAACCGGGAATTGGAGGATTAAAACAAAGCCAAGAAAATCTAACAAAGCACATTTAAAAAGAGAAGAGTGACACAGACTTTTCATAACATTAGGAACCATCGGTTGTGGACGATGCGCGCATAATCATATGGGTTAGACGGGTTGTTGGCTGGATGGTATTTTGGCCTCCCGCTTTTTCTAAGCCGCAAAGGAAGTGAAGTACGATCCAAATGTAATCAGTGTTAATACAAATAAGTCAGTAAAAACGTTTATTTATATTTTACGATCTTCTAATGTTTTGTCGATAACAAGCGTAAAATCATTTTAACGAAACAAATAGAGTACGTAAATAGTTTGAGTTAATAGTTTTCTAACACACTTACGTTTTCACATAAAACACTAAAACAAGCCTAAGTGATTTTATGATTTAGATACATATGTACAACAACTAGTGTTTACATATTGGGTTAACATATACTTAAACTAAGTATACTAAAATGGGTGAAAACATGTAAATACTATAATGGGTAAAAACATGTAAATACTAAATGGGTAATAAACTAGCTAATGGTTTTGATCCATAACCCATGGTTTTATTTATACCACTTAACCAAGTTCATTGTATCCTTAAGATACATTGTATCTAGAAAACCATGGATCAACCCATAACCCATGACCCATAACCAAAATTACCCATGGGCAAAGAGGGCGTTCCACGGATCCACGGCTTTGTGCTAGCGGATCCCAGTGGAAGGGATCCGTGGGATCCGGGAAACAAGAGAGAATTTTCTCTATAAATAGAGAGCCATTTCTTCCTTTCTATTCATGACTTTACACATACTTCCCCAAGTATTCTAACCCTCTAACCTCAGATCCAAGTGATCTATGTAGTTTGTCTTTTGTTTTTGTGTGATCTTCTAGGTTCCTCTTAAAGGAAAGATCACCACTTCTTGAAGACGTGCAAGCTCAAGTCCATGAGTTGCCATGCTTCGTCATCATCAAGACAATGAAGGTTCTCTTGTTGATAGATCTACCTTTCTCCATAGATGTTGGGTTGAAGGCATTAGTGAAGAATGCCTAAAAGTGTCAAGATGAAAGCATTAGTGAAAGGTGCTCATCATCCGTGTCAAAGCATTAGTGAAGAATGCTAAAGGTGTCAAGGCGAAGGCATTAGTGAAGGGTGCCAAGCGTTGTGTCAAAGGCATTAGTGAAGGATGCCGAAGAATCAAATCAAGTAGCATTTGGGAAGAATGCCTAGGTCGTATAATCGATGAGGTGCATCGTTATACATATAAGTATTTGTTTATTTACAAGGATGGTGATATCCTTGATGGTGTTGTAACAAGGAGTAGATCTCCTTGAGATTAGGTGTTGTGTCGTGAAGGGTAGTAGTTCCTCCATAGTAATGGAACTAGGTGCTTAGCCTAGTACCTAATAAAGGGTAGGCGACGTTGTGATAGGATTAGTTCTCCTAAGGTGTGAAAGAACTCGGTGGTTAGCCTAGCACCGTATAAAGGGTAGGCGACGTTGTGTTAGGTGTGGTTCGCCTTGGTGTGAAAGAACTCGGTATTTAGCTTTGTAGGGAAAAGGTTAAGCGGCGTTGTGAAGGCTTCTCCGCCATAAGGAGATTGGTGTAGTGTTTACGAACTCTCGAGTAGGTGACTCGGGAGTGGAGTAGGCAAGGAAGGTGTCCTTGTAGCGAACCACTATAAATAACTTGTGTCGTGGTGATGTGCTTCTTACTCTTTATCTTTCATTACACGTTTATATTTCTATCTATCAACGTCCAACATAAACAACCAAATAGATTGACATAAGTCGATCTAAACATTTAAAAGGAAGTTTTAAATTGGTAAAACTATTCAACCCCCTTCTAGTTTTCCACAATTGGCATCGAGCTTCGTTACCAAGTTTCTTAAAGTATGTTGTACTTTAAAAACTTGATACGATCCATGTATGTTTGAAAACTACAAAGAAGGATTATTTTTGTCATATTTAAAAATCATTATATTGTTTATTGTTGGACAATGATAGAATGCTCTAATATTTTTTTCTCTTAAAGCATTATCCATAATTGGATTTGGAGTTACCAAGAAAATCATAAAGAATTTATCTAAATATTTCTTTTCGCAAAAGAATGTTTAAGTATTCTTACAAATTAAATCGGAGATTCCAAGAAGATCACAAAACATCTAAATATTTCTTTTCTTTAAAAGAATATTTGGCAAATGTATGATCTTTAATTACATACTTTATTATTATTATGAAAATCTTAGTTGCATGATTTATTAGTAATTGTTCTAATAGTTATTCATATTATAGTCTTCATCAAATTAGTTTTCTCTGACCTATTTGTATTGACTTCATTATCAACTTGTAATAATGATATCGTGGTTATTCGATAACCTCAATCATTATTCATCACAAAAGATTTATTGACACTTCATCTATGTCAATAAATATCTATGTGAAACTTCTTATATTATGATAAAATGGGATTTTATTATAATGTTTGAAAAGCTTCCCAAGAATTATGACTAATTCTTAAAAAGGGAACCTCGTCTAATAGGAATAGTATTAAATCTTCAAAACCTCAAACCACAAGTTTTAGAACCTTAACACCAAAACACTAGGCATTTTAGAACTCCCAAACCAAAGTTATCAAGGAATTTTTGAGCTGATTTCTTTTGTCATGCCGGATCCCTTCGTTTATACTAGACGAATCCCAAATGAGAGGGATCCGCGGGATCCGTGCAACAGAAGACAGTATATGCTCAAGAATGATCACTGTGGATGTTCCACAATTATACTCACCTCAAAGGCTCACGAACAAAAACTTAGGTACTGTTCATAGGAGCAATTTGATCATTCCTCTCAAGTTTAACAATCACTTGTGTGAGCACATTCTTCACTACATTGTTAATTTAATTCCTTGATTTCTAAGATTACAATTTCTTCATCTTTAAGAGTTGGGTTCAAATGGGTTTACCATAATTTGTCACCACATTGTTTTCTAAGGTAATCTAAATCAAAGAATTAACATTGTTAATACAAATTAAACACATTTCTTGAACTCAACAAAGATGATGAGAGCAAAATTATGATCAAACCCTCTAGGTTACTATTCACAATTAACACCACATTGTGATTGTATTGTTTAGGAACATCATGCCAAGCAACAAGCAACAAGATTACCAAGACACCACTCACTACATACCCATGTACCATAGGAAAAATGGATTAAGTCTGGACGATAGGAAAGCCTTTAAGTTGCTTGAAAGGAGACTCTTTCATGAAGGTAGAGTTGTTGATTCATCATTTCTTACAAATACCGACATGAGGGAAGTATTTGGAACTATTGGGTTTGATTGTTTATTGGATATAAACGAGCAAATTTGCCCGGTCTTTGTGCTTGAGTTCTACAAGACAATGGGTATAATTAGAAATGATGATGGGTCCATTTCAATTGAATTCACCATCAATAAACAAGAATTTAGCCTTTCACTTGAGGAGTTTGGAAGAATAATAGGAGTGCCACATGATGGTGTTTGCATGTACTCTAATGAGTGGTCGTTGCAGGAAATACACTCTATGGTTGATCATCACGACATTTATCACGCAACAATCCCGGAAGCAACCACGGTAAGGGATACCGTGTTTATGCCAAGAGCATCCTCATCAAGAGTTACTAGGAAGTCGAAAGTGATCTATAGAGATCCTTTCCAAATGGAGCTCTCGGAGATGTATGCGTTATATAGAAAATGGGAAGATGTGATAAGGGAGAATGTGGTGTGCCTAGTAGGAAACAAGGATCACCCCAATGCATGTCTAAGCTTCATGATCTATTGTCTTGTGACCGAAACCTGTTTCAACATCGCCTACTACATGGTCAAGAGAATGGCAAGTGTAAGAAGCATGGACAAGATGGTGCTTCCGTATGCAATGCTTCTAACCCGTCTTGCAAAATTCATCTTTACATTAGACCCCTCTCCACAATCCTTGGATCATAGCTTTTGCAATAAGGTTATGGTACCATTAACCGAGGGTAGAACAACAAGGTTTATGGTGGAAGGCAAGAGGCCACACCCACCCACGGATTCCTCGGACGAAAGGGAAAGGCAAGGAGAAGGTGGAGGTGAAGGGAGTAGTAGCAACCCACTTGAAAATATCGATCTTGACCCCTTGGACTACATTAACCAATTGCCAAACATCCCTAATGAATCACCCGAATGGCAACAAACCAAGGGAATCTTCAAATGCTTCGCCAATTTCTTGAGGAAGAAGAAGTGAAGATAGTTCGATAAAGAGTGGAGGACGAGTGAAGAAGTGAAGGAGGAAAAGAAAGGTAAGACCTTAGGAATCTAGTGTATGATAAACAATCTCAAACAATGGTTTGTAAACACTTTAAACTATACTTGTAGTATGTAGGTATTGCCATACCTTAGCACTAAACATCCTAACTTGGGTGTTTGGTAATGAGATTTTCGACCTCTTGGAGTGGGTCGTCACTCATTTTAGGAATTTTAGTTCTTCCTACTTTGATATTAATTATATTAGTTGTGTTCTTGCATTTAGTCCCCATAGAAACAACTAGGAGAAGCATTTACTAAGAAGTGCAAATTGCACATTTATTGAAAGCCTTTCGATCCGCAGAGGCGGATCCCAACATTTGTTCTAGACGGATCCCTCCCAAAAGGGAACCGTGGGATCCGTGGTATCTGATATACAATACAGATTTAGGTACATCAAAATAGTCTACTAGATCACCTCAAACAAGTCAAACACAAGACTCTAGAGCCAACTAAGTCTTCCGCTTATAGTTGAAAAACCTCACCCTCATCCATGGCTTATCTAGGATACATCTTTGAAATATCTTTGATTTTTCAACTAGTCAAAACTCACCATATTTCCGCTCCAACACTCACACATTATCTATCACGATTGATAGCACTTAGTTAGGTATATCTTTCAATTTTAGCAAATTGATCTCAATCATTTTTTTAATCAAAATTAGGGTCAAAATTAGCTTTTCATTTCTTCTTATTTTAAGGATTTTAGTAAAACCTATTAGGACATCATCGACTTCTAGGACTTGTTATCACCATTTCTCCACATCGAATTAAATGGAATCATTGTCAAACATATAGTTAGACTACCCAAGGTCAAATTTTCTTGGCCAAAACCATCATTAAGCACCATTACTTGTTATGGTTAAGGATTTGAGATATCCAACACTAAAGACTTCAAAATTAAGTCAAACCCTCAAAATCCATTAATAACAAACCTTACAAAAGCATAATGATTTCACCTAGACCTTGTCGATAGCGGATCCACGGTCTTTAACCAGCGGATCCTCTCGAGAGGATCCGCGGGATCCGTAGATGCATAATGCATAAATCGACTTCCATATTCAAATTCAAGACACCTTTTTAGCATACATTAATTATCCTCCTAGAGTGATCAAAACCTCAAGAGCATGCTTAGTCTTCTAAGTGGTCAAGAATTTAATTCACTAATTCAAATTATTCTTTATAAACCAAACAATCTTAGGTTTATGGCACCATCCTCAATTACCTTTCAAAATCGAAATTAGAAGCTCACATTAACATTTTCATCACCATGACAAAGGCTCTTAGCAACAACTCCTCAAACATAGGATCATCCAAAAGAAAGGGTCAAATGATTCATGAAATTTCATCCACGAAACATCTCCCATTAGAAATAATGACTCTAGAATCTCACCTCATCAAACCAATCCAACAAAAGCTAAGAGAACCGCAAGGATTAGCATCAAACCTTTCCAACTAGAAAAGGATCATCTAGTTCTAAACCAAACATGGCTAGTTCTAGCAAGCCATCAAAACCTTCATTCATTGAGAATGGACTACACTCCTTGAATGAACCTCTTCCTCATCCAAACATATATTCATTGTTCCATTCACCACCAAAACCTCTCATTCACCAACCTTTTCATTGAATCGGAACCCCTACAACACCAACTAGCCCATCATGGGAGACAAGGAACAACCTTGATCATATGGAAGAAGTTCCATTACCACCCTCATTTTAGAACCTCTCCTACTTCTCAAAATGAAGACCCCCAAACACACATTGAGCCCCTCAAACATCCTTTTCCCTTCGGGGCCAAACCAAGACAATATTTGCCCAAATTGTCTAAAAACTCAAGGACTTGTTCAAGAAGTACGAAATGAGATACATTTCATGTTCAATCATCTTCTTGCAAAGTTGGATCAATTCAACAAGTCCACTCATCCCTAGACTTAAGCACATTTTCACATTCTAAGTCTCGTAATGAGATTAGCATTAGTAGTACTTGTGTGGCTAAAGTTCATTCTCTTAGTTTTTAGAGATTTGGTTGTGTATCTCTTGTTTTATTGAATGAATACTTATATGCTATGATTTTTTATGTGTTGTGCTTGTTATTTTGTACATATATCTCTTTTCCTCATTAGCATTGCTTGACATCTCTTCTTTGCTGAAGAAACTATCATCAGATAGCCGGATCCCTCCATAATGCCTAGACGTATCCCTTCAAGAAGGGAACCGTGGGATCCGTGGTACAGAAGCACAGATTTCTACTAACTTGAGTCTTATTTGCAGGAAATTATGCACTATACTCTTGTTTTCTAACCTTTGTTTTGTAGTTATTCAAAATACACATGAAGATATTGACACCATAAAGCTAGGGGGAGCTTTGTGTCAAACAACATTGCAAAATCATTTGCAACTTAATCCGATTTTGGATTACACTTCATGACACCCCATTGCAACATTGCAATATTCAAGGGGGAGCACATTTTCGTCACTTAGACGAACCATTTGCAAACTTAATTGCAAACACAATTAGTTTATTTTACGTCATGTCCTTGACGCCCTTTCAAAGGGATGGACTCGTCAAGGGGGAGTTAAGACGAGTACCATTCCCGTCACTTGCTCTCTTTACATTTTTACATACCTTTTCTTATAAAAATTGTGTTAGTTTCTTTTAACACTTTTGTTTCGACAAAAGGGGAGAAGAAAGTAAAACTACAAATTCAAACTTCTACAATTTTAGCTTTTCCTTAAAATAATTTTATGTTTTGTCATCAACAAAAGGGGAGATTGTTAATACAAATAAGTCGTAAAAACGTTTATTTATATTTTACGATCTTCTAATGTTTTGTCGATAACAAACATAAAATCATTTTAACGAAACAAATAGAATACGTAAATAGTTTGAGTTAATAGTTTTCTAACACACTTACGTTTTCACATAAAACACTAAAACAAGCCTAAGTGATTTTATGATTTAGATACATATGTACAACAACTAGTGTTTACATATTGGGTTAACATATACTTAAACTAAGTATACTAAAATGGGTGAAAACATGTAAATACTATAATGGGTAAAACATGTATACTAAATGGGTAAAAACTAGCAAATGGTTTTGATCCATAACCCATGGTTTTATTTATACCACTTAACCAAGTTCATTGTATCCTTAAGATACATTGTATCTAGAAAGAAAACCATGGATCAACCCATAACCCATGACCCATGACCCATAACCAAAATTACCCATGGGCAAAGAGGAGCGTTCCACGGATCCCGGCTTTGTGCTAGCCGGATCCCAAGTGGAAGGATCCGTGGGATCCGGGAAACAAGAGAGAATTTTCTCTATAAATAGAGAGCCATTTCTTCCTTTCTATTCATGACTTTACACATACTTCCCCAAGTATTCTAACCTCTAACCTCGGATCCAAGTGATCTATGTAGTTTGTCTTTTGTTTTGTGTGATCTTCTAGGTTCCTCTTAAAGGAAAGATCACCACTTGAAGACGTGCAAGCTCAAGTCCATGAGTTGCCATGCTTCGTCATCATCAAGACAATGAAGGTTCTCTTGTTGATAGTTCTACCTTTCTCCATAGATGTTGGGTTGAAGGCATTAGTGAAGAATGCCTAAAAGTGTCAAGATGAAAGCATTAGTGAAAGGTGCTCATCATCCGTGTCAAAGCATTAGTGAAGAATGCTAAAGGTGTCAAGGCGAAGGCATTAGTGAAGGGTGCCAAGCGTTGTGTCAAAGGCATTAGTGAAGGATGCCGAAGAATCAAATCAAGTAGCATTTGGGAAGAATGCCTAGGTCGTATAATCGATGAGGTGCATCGTTATACATATAAGTATTTGTTTATTTACAAGGATGGTGATATCCTTGATGGTGTTGTAACAAGGAGTAGATCTCCTTGAGATTAGGTGTTGTGTCGTGAAGGGTAGTAGTTCCTCCATAGTAATGGAACTAGGTGCTTAGCCTAGTACCTAATAAAGGGTAGGCGACGTTGTGATAGGATTAGTTCTCCTAAGGTGTGAAAGAACTCGGTGGTTAGCCTAGCACCGTATAAAGGGTAGGCGACGTTGTGTTAGGTGTGGTTCGCCTTGGTGTGAAAGAACTCGGTATTTAGCTTTGTACCGGAAAAGGTTAAGCGGCGTTGTGAAGGCTTCTCCGCCACAAGGAGATTGGTGTAGTGTTTACAAACTCTCGAGTAGGTGACTCGGGGAGTGGAGTAGGGCAAGGAAGGTGTCCTTGTAGCCGAACCACTATAAATAACTTGTGTCGTGGTGATGTGCTTCTTACTCTTTATCTTTCATTACACGTTTATATTTCTATCTATCAACGTCCAACATAAACAACCAAATAGATTGACATAAGTCGATCTAAATATTTAAAAGGAAGTTTTAAATTGGTAAAACTATTCAACCCCCTTCTAGTTTTCCACAGCGGTTGACAGCACACACACCGGCATAGTGCTATTACACATTTGGCACCCAGGACCACCGTGTATATTCGGAACATTGTTTTGCATCAGGTTTTGAAATGAGTGGCTGTGAATACTTTTCGAGCCAGTTATCGGTTTTGAAGTCATAATCATAAACAATAATACAAAGCCCAATTATCAAAACAACAAACAACAGACAAAGTAAAGCGACTAACATATTCAAAACAGTTTATGAGAGCAACAAAAGCATTATCAATCGAGGGTTTGCAAAGAGAGAAGACACGGGCAAAAAACCCAACAAAAAATAAAAAAAGGTCAGTGACCATCAGGCAAAAAACAAAAAAATTATGGAAAAAGAAATTGAACAAAGACAAAACCACACAATATTTAATAAGGTACACATTCAATTACACCTGCCTCTAACAGTAAACCCCAAAGGAAAGTATGAAACTCATTTACTCACCCCAATAGGTAACCATAACTAACATTTCAACATGCATAAGCAACATCTCACCACTGTAATCACACCTGACTTTAACAGTAAACCCCAAACAAAACTCTAAAATCCGTTTACTGAACTCAACATGCAACAAGAAATAACATTTAATGTGGCATAAGCAAAATGCAACTACCCTAAGCCCTAAATCTAAGAAAGGCACAATAAAGAAAACTAAAATAATCCACAGCCAAACCTAAACAAAGCATAGCATAACCACCATAAAAATCAACTAAAATAAGCCCTAAACAAAGGGGGGAAAAAACCTTTAATCGTGTGTCCAAAATCAAAGAATATGCAGTTAGGGTTTTTTGATAATCAAGAATTGAGATTGGTAACCTTACCTTTAGATTCACCAAACACACAAAATATATGGACCAAAAGATAGTTACCGCTGTAGATAAAACGATGTGGCAAACGGAGATCCACAAAACGCATAAAAATTTTGTTTCCATAGTACAGGAAACTGTACCCCCTTACCAACCGGCGTACGAACACGTGAAGATGTCTGGCTAGATCAAGGAACTCGAGGTTTTTTCCCCGGAGATATACCCAGTCGGATCTAAGAAGGAAAAGGGCAATGTGAGTAGCAATGAACAGAACGGGCGGGTTAATAGAACGGGGCTCCACAAAAAGCAATGTGGCAAAAGTCACATGTGCGAGCACTGTGGATTTAGCACTGTAGCTAAGAAATCACAACAAATGTTAAATATACTAATGTATCCTATTTATAATAATAGATTTAATCTATTTTCTTTTTGGTCCTCCAACTTAAGTAAAATTGCAAATTGGTCCTTGGCTTCTTTTTGCTTAAATACACATATAAATGTGTAGTAAATTTGACCACTTTAGCCCCCTTTTCGTACTTCTGCATTTTTTCTTTAGTCCTCAAAGTGAATAAAATAAATATAAACTTGCCGCTTTTAATCCCTGGACCTCAAAACTTTGCGCCCAAGTAATTAATTACGGCGTAACTAATTATCCGAGTTACGCCGTAATCCTTTGTACGCTCATGATTATCCACGCCGACATTATCTCTACGGCGTAACTAATGCCATGTTACGTCGTAACCTTCACAAAAATAATTACGGCATAACCACAAGAGAAAGTTACGCCGTATCCTTCATAGAATCATATTTACGCCGTAACATTATTACGAGTTACGGCATAATCTTCACATAGAATCCAAAGGCCCTCTTAGTATGAGTTACGGCGTAAGTAAATTATGCTCTTACGCCGTAATATATCTTCAGAACATATATTTGGCCTTATATCACATCTTTTCTGCTCCAACGCCTTATTTATCCTAAAATGAAATTATGAACGAATTAAGTACCATATTAACACAAATGAGGCCATAAACACGGGAATTTGATATATAAAATATCAGGCTAATTTGATGTTATCAAGTACAAGAAGGTGATCCACTTGGACCTCTTCTCTTTGCTCTTGTGTTACATCCCTAGATATGTAAGATTAGAGACTCCTTTAGTATTTCCCTTCAAGCTTGGTATCTAGACGATGGTACTATTATTGGAGATACCTTGGTCGTAGGGAAGGCTTTAGAGCTTATTATGTTGGATGGACCACGGTGCGGCCTGCACCTCAATGTTGATAAAACTGAGGTTTTTTGGCCACAGAAGACCCCAAAAGCATGCTTGCGTGTTTTTCCGCCTAATATTGCTAGACCATCGATGGTGTCAAATTATTGCGGGCCTACTAGCATAGACGCTGAGTTTAGCAATGAGCTTGTTATGAAAAGTGTTGCTAAAACTATTGTGCTCATGGATGTTGCTAAGCTTGGGGACCCCAATGTGAGTTGTTGCTCCTTCGTGATTGTGGCGGCATTTCAAAGTTATATTTCTCTATGCGCACATGTTCCCCTCGGGTCTTTGAGCGTGCTCACGTTGCATTTGATGCGGAACTGCATTCTTCTCTGAAACATATTGTTACTACTTCTGGGCCTGGATTTGGTGATTGGCAATGGAGGCTGGCCACCCTGCCATTTATATTTGGGGGCTTGGTGTATATTTAGCAGATGATGCCTTGAACTATGCATTCCTTGTGTCTAGACTCCAATATTCCAAACTATAGACTAAGCTCCTCAGAAAATCTGATATTGTAACCTGTGGACCTTTCTTCGAAGAGGCCTTGAGCGCTTTTAATGCGAAAATGGAGATTGAGCTTCTGAGTAACCCGAATGAGATCGCTGCCCCCAAACTCATGAAGAAATTGATAGACATATATTTCACACGTGTTATCCAAATGGATGAATCCACATTTTGCCTATCTCCTCGATAAATGGCACTCTGGAGTTCGCAAAAGAAGGACTACACTTTAGACTGGCTTAGGTGGTTCCGATATCCGGCCGACACACTATGAATGCCGTAACTTACAAAAGCGATTATGTTATGGCTAGGCGCCCCTTTCTCTGCTCTCGATGTCGTGCTCAACTTGCTTCAAGGTTTTATGGGGGATATTTACGGGGACCATGTTGTATCGTGTGCTGGCACTATTGGTATTAAACACCAGCACAACATGGTGCGCGATACTTTGGTTGATATATGTTCTCGATCCGAGGTCTCGGCTCGTAAAGTTGTCGACATCGGGTTGGGTAGAGAAAGGGAGCAAGTCTTACGGCCAACAAATATCTTGCTCTATTCCTGGGATGGAGGGCAAGATTATGTGTCGATTTGATGGGGTCGTCTCCCCTCACGCAAACTGGTATGATTGATTTTGTGCCAGGTCGTGTGTTGATTGATGCCGCAAAACGTAAGCACGTCAAGTACGGAGCCAAATATGCGGATGTTGGATATGGGTTCATCCCTTTCTCATTTTCCTCTTTGGGGGAACTTGAGGCAGATGCGGTGACCTTACTTAAGCGGATCCGTAAGTTCTCTCAAGATATTGGGGCGCGTGTTGATACTCATATCTTCATGGGATTAGTTTTATTTAAAGGTGTGGGGCGGATAGTTTCGCTCCCCACTAATTTCTTATAATCCTATAGTTTTGTCTCTAATGAAAGTGATGTTTTATAATAATAATAATAATAATAATAATAATAATAATAATAATAATAATAATAATAATAATAATAATAATAATAATAATAATAATAATATTCAGAAAGGAGGAGCCCAACTAGTTTCTGGCTTCCCACCAACGCTTTGTAATATCCTTTTGTATTTCTAATGAAGTGATGGTTTTATAATAATAATAATAATAATAATAATAATAATAATAATAATAATAATAATAATAATAATAATAATAAATAAATAAAATGAGAAGTTTAAGCCGTTTGATAATGTCCGACATTGTGTCGTGATGATTGAGCGCATCGTGAGTTATCCGTAACCTCGTGGTTCGGATTAGCCGCGATTAGCCGATATGGACTATATTGGAATATTGGACTACTATGAATAGTAATACTAGACATATTGACCCAAATAAATATATATTGACCAAGGGAATGGTTTGGGCTTAGATGGGCTCGAGTCAATTACTATTGACTCGAGAGGGGTGACTCGAAATGAATGGATGAGTGGTAAAGTATACCTTGTTTACATACAATAAATAAACGTAATATACAGATAAAAAATTTAGTTTATTTGGATATTACAATAAATAATTTTAATTATTTTTAATAATAATAAATGCGTAATAAATAATCATTTCGAGGCACGAGGCCCATAGGAATACGAGTTATTTAATATGGTTTGGTTGCGGATTGGTCAACATTAATAGGTTTTACGAACGTGGTTATTGGACTTATTGGGTTGACGAATCCAATAAGGGCCCAATAAGCAAGAGAAGAGAAGGCTATTAGAAGCGACCCATCCTGAGACTAATTATGTGATAACCCTTATAAGGTTTGACTTCGAATTAATAAACGAGGCGAAGGAATTGTCAAACTTATTAGGTTGACGAACCTAATAAGAATTCGACTTATCATTCGAGTACTTTATTAAGGCTTAGTCTAATCTATTAGACTTGGCCATTATGTGAATTGTGTGAGACACATGTCATTTGGTTTGTCTTCGTTGTGTTGAGTTTTCGTAGTTATCGACTTTGTTGTCATTTCAGTTGTTGAGTATGTTTTCGTGTTGTCTTGAGTTTTGCGTGAGTTGTTTAGAGTCCACTTTCCACAAGTGACGATACCAAGTATTTTTCACATATGATACTGTTTTGGAAAGCAAAGACGTTTATAATTTCACACGACTTTAGCATTTACGTTTACGTGAGATGCCATAGTGAGATACGTCTTTTGCTATTCTAGGTCGTGTCGTAGGTTGCTATGCGAGTAGAGATTGATAGTCGAGATTAGCTGAGGATTGATCACTATTGAGGTGAGTTATAGCCCCACTATTACTTGTATTAAATGTTTATAAACCTTGGGGTAGAAACATGCAAAATGCTTTATTGGACCTGGAAATGTTTGTTTTTGTGGTGAATGTTATAATGCTATTAGGCTAAGGTATCCCAAATTGCCATTTCATGAACCGTTAGTTCCTGGTTGGAAACGCGAATGTTATTGATAGATCTATCGGGGGTGACGCCCTATCCAGAGTTGGTAGCGCCAACTGGTCGGATAAATAACATGTCAGATCGGTGTTTAGGGATAGACACCGGGGTTACTTTTGGTCGAGTGTCGGTTTCATGACTTAGCCCGCATAATAGTAAACTTTGATTTGAATACGATGTTATGGTCCAAATGATTGTTTATGATTAAACCTATGAACTCACCAGCTTTATGCTGACTTTTAGTATGTTTTTCTTAGGTAATTGAATGATTTAGGGTGTTTACTTAGGAAGGCGCTTGATGGCATGGCATGGTTGGAGGATCAATGAACGACTATGATAATAATTAATTTGGGACATATATGTTTTGAATTTGGGTTTACTGCCACACTCTTTCATTAAATGTAGACTTTAAAACTTATATTCCAACTTCTTTTGAAATGGAATGAGTTGCTTTGTTATCTTGTGCTTGTGTTGTGTACCAATTTAGTAGCACCCCAAATGATTGGCTAAGTCTTCCGCTGAAGAGATTTTGAGGGTGTTACAAATACATTCTAGCAACTTACCACATTTACAAACAAGCAGTCCATTAAGATTTTACAATCCATCCCAACACCTTTTCAATCTGTTAAAAAAGAAAGTAATGTTGAGATTACCTTATGTTATTTTACTTGGCTCACTTTCAAGCTAATAGATCAAAGTAGGGGTGTTCACGGATTGGGTAATATCTACAGTAACCGAAAACCGAAACCGAATCGAACCGAAAATAACTGAACTGAATTTCTGACCGAAACGAATTGGTCAAAACCGAACCGAACCGAACTAAATATTTGGTTATCGGGTTGAATATGGTTTTGGCAATGAAAACCAAAAACCGAACCGAAAACCGAATTCATATAAAATATATTTTTCTATCTATATATATGAAAAAAATCACTAAAACTCTTTTTAGTATAAATATAACATGATTTAAGCTTGAAAAAATTTTGTGCTAAAATATATATAATTAAATAAAAATATTTAAAATTATGTAATTCGGGTTATTCGGTTCGGTTTTCGGTTATAGGTGTTCGGTTTTCGGTTTTCAGTTCGGTTGAATCAAATTTAATTTCGGTTCGGTTCGGTTTTCGATTATACCCAGAAAAAAGAACTAACCGAACTAACCGAACCGATGAACACCCCTAGATCAAAGGACCATTGCTCTTCCCATACCATTGAATTCACAATCCAACACATCACCATGTAGTCACATCTTATCCACCTTTGCAGATTCACATCATTCACAGCAGGTTTCACACACGAACCATCAATAAAACCAAGCTTCAACTTCGCTCCTAACGCCATCTTCACATTGCGACTCTATTGAAGAAAATTAGTTTTATCAAAAGGTGTGTTGGTTAGAGGCTTAGAGCATTCTTGGATGATCAGAACTTGTAATGTAAAGTGGATCAATTATCAAATCTTTGTTATTAGCATCATTCTGATCCCGTTGGTACCAAATTCACCATTGTTGATCTTGATCAAACAATAACGGTTGTTAACAGAATTAACTGAATCAAGAACCCTAATTTTGCATGAAAATTGGGGTTTTTATGTGAGCACCACCTGCTCTGTTACCATGAAGAATTGCGGAAATGTGAAAGGATTTTATTGAAGTAGTTAAAATGAATGAAAGGATTACAAGGGTATTTAAACTAGTTCTACCCGCCTACACTGAAAATGAAAAATTACAAGTTTAGTCCTTTACTTCTAAACTATATAGAAACTGTAATAAATCTTCAGGTGTGCATGTAATATTCACAATTGCTTTATTTTCGGATATTTGTATCGCAGATGTAAAGCCAAATGAGCGAAGCTGCTGATCTTCCCCAACAATACGCAGACCTTTTAAATGAAAAATTCCCGTTGGAAGATTACATATGCCTGAACGCGTTATATCCAACTCTTTTAAACAGTCTAAACGTCCCATTTCCTCAGGTAACTTCATAACCCTACAACATTCATCCAGATGTAAAGATATTAGACTTTTCATCTTGCAGACACTGTTCGGTAAATCCCGTAAAACCTTACAATCCGTAAGGATTAGCTTCTCTAAACATTGTAATCGCCCAAGATCCTCCGGTAACTTCTCAAGAAACCAACACGATACAATCTCAAGCGACTTCAGTTGATTCAACATACAAATGCTATCTGGAAGGATTTTAATATCTGTTGATGAAAAATTTAGCTCCTCTAGAAATTTTAACCGGTCTAGGTCCTTGGGTACTTCTGGAATACTGCCTTCAAGTTTAAGTTTTCTTAAAAAGTTTAGATCACAAATGCTTTCTGAAAAACTCTCAGGGCTTATGCAATCACAGCGACCTATAGAAAAAAGCTTCTCAAGATTTCCAAATACGTAAGCTTGTTGTTCTTTGTAATAACATGAAAACTTGAACTTTGGGAAATTGTTTTCAGAGTGGAATGGGCACACATCGGCGGGCTCTGAAATCAGATGCAACTCACAAAAAAGAGCAATGCTAAATAAATCAAGCTCTTTGTTAAAAAAAATGATTTAAACCTCCCCCAACCACTTAACTCTACCACATCAAGATTTTTCAGACAACCAACGGGAGCATTAATTTCTTCCAAATCATAACAGTTGTCAAGATATAACCATGTGAGATTTGAGTCAGCCCAAGGTCAAGGGACCTTAACTTTGAATTATTACTGAGGTTGAGAGATTTGAGCCTGAGACTTTCGGTGGCATTTGAAATTCTACCAAATTCTTACAGCCTCTAAGTGATGCATGCTCAAGATTCGGAGTAATTCCGAGGTGAAAGATCTTCAAGCTTAAATTCTTGATGAGGCCGAGATACATGAGCTTTGGACTTTGGTCAGGCATTTGAAATTCTACCATATCATTACAGCCTTGGAGTATTAGCTTCTCAAGATTTGGAGTATCCTCGAGGTGAAGGGTCTTCAACTTTGGAAGACCAAGGCCGAGATCTGCCAGCTTTGGACTTTCAATTTGAAGTTTAACCAAATCATTACAGTTTTGGAGCATTAACTTCTCAAGATTCGGAGTATTCCCAAGGTGAAGATTTGTCAACTTTGAATTATCAATGATTTTGATAACTTCAAGCTTTGGACTTTCAACAGGCATTTGAAGTTCTACCAAATCATTACAATCTTGTAGATGTAGCTCCTTAAGATTCGGAGTACCCACGAGGTGAAGGGTCTTCAACTTTGAATCAATGATCTTGAGATATATGAGCTTTTGATGTTCAGCAGGCACATGAAGCTCTACGAAATCAGGACACCAAGAAATATTCAACCTCTCAAGATTTGGAGTCAACCGAAGGTCAAATGTCCTCAACTTTGAAAGGCCGATACTTAGGAACCTGAGCTTATGAAGAACCTAGATAAAAAAAAAAAAAAAAAACAATTAATATTGGTGCAGTGACAAACCAATAGATTAAAAAAAAAAAAAAATGAACCATTAATTTACCTTTTCTTCTCCATCTTCCCAAAGTTGAACAGTACTGCCAAAGAACAAGTCAATTCCAACAAGGTTTTCTCCTTGAAATGTGTTTGGAAAACTCGAAAAAGGGAAGCTAAACAATCTCAGAAATCTTAAGGAACTTGGAAAGTACTGGCTAACTTTATCAAATTTCCAGTGGTATGTTTCAAGTGTGAACCATATTTCAACAACTTCAAGACGCCTCATGTTTGCTAGACCTTTCATTGCAATTTCAGTAATGAAATCCATTGACTGATGGTATAGACATTTTGTTTCTTGGGTACCCTGAAATCCAAAAAAAATAATAACCATGAAATTAGTTCTCTTAATCAAAGAAATTGTGTTAATTAAATCATAACGTGATCCTTACCAAGTCATTAGTCAATATATCATCAATTTCCTCATAATTCCACAATCGGCTATGTTTGGAAGGCTCATTGGGGTGCAAACTTCGAACGATCTTCCTACCCATTTCTACTAATTGGTCATGCATCCCCAATACGTCACATTTATCACTAGAAATAGTAATAAGAGATTTCTGCTCAAGAACTCTTAAACCAATTCTAGCTTCAAATCCACGGCTTTCAAGTGATATGATTGCTGTTTCTTTCTCCCAATTTTTTAGTATGCATGCAACATCTAAGAATATTTCTTTGTAATCATCATCTAGATCATAATAGCTTAATTCCAATGCTTCCATAGCTTCCTTCAATGGAATTTTTTTGAGTCTTTTAAGGGCACTTTCCCATTCTTGCTCACTTTTGCCACAAAGAAACGAACCCAAAACTTTGACTGTTAAGGGAAGACCATGAGCATATTCTACAGCTTCATCTACTAGTTCTTTGTACCCTTGAACTGGAATCTCTTTTCCAAAGGCGTGCCTACTGAAGAGGCAAATTGCTTCCGCCTCTGATAAAAGATTTACGTTATGAATGTTTTTTACATGGTGGGCCACGAGCACTTGCTTATCTCGAGTGGTAATGATAATTATGCTTCCTGATTTGAACCAGTTAGGCTCACCGGCTAAGGCCTCAAGTTGGCTGGTTTTATCAACATCATCTAGAACAATAAGAACCCTTCTACCACGCAACCTTGTTTTCATCATGCGTTTCCCATCAAGAACACCGCTTACTGTGATGTCTTTATCAATTAAAATATCTGAAAGTACTTGTTCCTGCAACTTCTTTAAACCCAATGAAGATTGTGAAACCTCCCTTACGTTTTCAACAAAGCTTTGACCTTCAAACCTAAAGGATATTTTATCGAAAACAGCCCTGGCTAAAGTTGTCTTCCCAATTCCTCCCATCCCCTTGATCCCAATCATGCATACATCATTAACATCAGTTGACATATGTGAAAACACATCCAATATCCGGGTCTCCATGCCTACCAGTTCTTCATCACTCGCATTTATGAAACGTAACTCTAGTGACATCGCTTCAACAATCCTTCGGATGACTTTAGCTTCATGCCTGTATGTTAAAAAAAATGTATTCAATGAATTTAGCTTGTTAATTGAACATGAACCTTGAGTTTCAGATCTATAACAGATATAATCATGTAAGAAAGAGCAACAACTGATGTGTATATATATATACGGTAAAGTTAAAATAAAAAGACAAATATCCGTAAAAAGAATAAAAATATTTGTTTTTTTTAAAAAAATTCTCCAAAAATTTCGAAAAAAATCCACAAGATCGGGTATGTTGGTGCATAAAACTTTTGTGAAAACATTTTTTATAATTTTGAGTTTGATACGTTTTTTAATGCACAAAAGCAATTTTGATGCGCAAAAATTTTGATGCACAAAAATTTCAACTTGTTTTAGTTAGATGCAATATTATTTTGATGAAAATGTCAAATGAAGTTGGGTGAAAACCAATTTTTGATCCACAAAAAGCGATTTAATGCGTAAACGTATTTTTTCATAATTTTTTGAACAAATATCCACTTTTAGAAAAAAAAAATTTCACAATTTTTCATGCACCATCATACCCGATCTTGTGAATTTTTTGGAATTTTTCGAGAACTTTTTGAAAAAAAATATTTTTATCTTTTACTGAATATTTTCTTTCTATTTGATCTTTATCATATATATATATATATATATATATATATATATATATATATATATATATATATATATATATATAAAAGAAAGACTGTTGTAATCACATATGGCGTTTTGAATATAATGAGAATGTATTCCACCATATTCATTTACCCAATGTTATGCATCGAAAGATAAAGTTATTATACCTATATTAAATACTCCCTCCGTCCCAAAATTATTGTCCACTATTGACTTTTTTGGTATTTCTTCTGCAACTTTGATCATAATTATTTTTATTTGTGTTATATAATACTTAATGAAATATATATGAATTGTATTGGGTTTTAAATGTATTTTCATTGATATAATTTTCATCAAGTATTATATAACACAAATAAAAATATTAATAATCAAAGTTGAACAAGAAAGACCGGTCAAAGTCAAACTGGATAATAAAAATGGGACGGAAGGAGTGCTAGATAGATTGCTAAAACAACTTAACCAAAACTCATAATATGAATTCTTATATTTATTGTTTAGAAAGCCTACATACACATCTTGAATTACATAACCTTCAAACTGCACATAAGGAAGCTACAAACGATATCGACACTATGAACAATATGCAAACGATATACCTTTGAACCCCCTTTATTATACATCGAGAAAAAAGAATGTGTAGGACTAGCATCCCTCACCTCTAGATATAGAGTTGAGGGGGTAGGAACCCATGTAAAAGTCGGTTTAAAAAACTCCCTAACGGATCTCCTCATGAAACCGGCCATAGGCCTTTCCTTGCCATGCAACAACCTAGCTAGGTCTAGTCTAACCATAATCTAAACTACAACATACACTTAATCAATGTTTTAAAAACCGGGTTTTTAATCGACCCGGTCGAGTCACCGGGCACCGGTTCGACCGGTTCAACCGATTCGACCGCCGGGTCAACCCGGTTTTCCATTTTTTATTATTTTATTTTTTCCGATCGTCAACGGTTTGATCACCGGTCAACCAGTTCGACCGCGGGTCAACCCGGTTTTCATAAAAAATTTGAAAAACAAAACCCGTAGGGTTTCATGACCCGGTTGACCCGGTCACCAAACCCGCGGGTCTAACGGTTGACCGGTTTTAGAAACCCGGTTTTGACCCGTTTAGTGGTCGGAATGTCCACCGGTTGAACCGGCCGGGTCGACCAGCGTTTGAAAACATTGCACTTAATTCCATAAACTACGTTTAAGTTTGCTTCTAAAATCATACATATGGGA
Organism: Chrysanthemum lavandulifolium; assembly: GCA_022545495.1. Lineage (NCBI taxonomy): Eukaryota > Viridiplantae > Streptophyta > Magnoliopsida > Asterales > Asteraceae > Chrysanthemum > Chrysanthemum lavandulifolium. The sequence continues at coordinate 4,212,776 of CM040239.1, read as the reverse complement.
ATGGTAAAAGTGTATCATTTATATTTACATTTAGAACTCAACTAATGTAGTTATAATACTTGTGCAAGCACGAGTTTTTGTATATTTTTTCATTATGTGTTAATATCGATTAATAGTTTTATAAATTTATGTTGCATAAAAGATTTGACTTTATTTAATTGTTTATACCATGTTATAGATATTATGTGTGTTTAGTAGTCCATAATGACATAAAAATATATGTGTCGTTGTTATATGTAAAATCTCATCTATTTGTTTTCATCTTATAGTATCGTGTGAGATGTTGCATTCATTTTGATATGTAATTGTTTTTGGATAATAATTTAAGTCGACTTTAAAACCCGTTCGTGAGTTAAACTTACTAGCGGTACCACAGCGATCTTGTGGGTACTATACTCGAATTTACGGTAATTTGATGTTATGCGGCCATACTTTTTTTAACAATTAATTTAGAAATAATAATAACAGAGATCTTGTTTAGTTTCCTTTTCATTTTCGAGTCTAGGTAGATCTTTGTTATTAGTTTATTACTGTGAGTTGTGAGTGACCAGTGGGTAGCCAAACAAACAAAAAAAGTATATATATAAATATTACAAAGTTAAAAATGTTTTTTCAATAATGTAACGGTTCACTTTTTTGTTTTTTAGTCGAGTGTGTTATCGGTCGAGGGGATGAACTCTTAGTCAATTTTGGAACCGACCGACCCAGTTCGACCCTCGTGCTGCAATGGCAGCGACCCAGTCGGCGCAATGGCTACCGAATCGGTCGACCGACCACTGCGGGCAGCCTAATGGCTTTATTTTTAAGTGCTTGGCTTAGTAGCTTGATTAGATTATACATTATGGTTAAATGGTTGTATATTTTGGTGAAGGGGTAAATTAAATATGTATTAATTGTATATGTTGAATAGTGTTTTTTTATTTTTATTTGTGCTTCAAATAGTTGTAACTTATGCTTTTTCACTTGTATTTGCTTAAAAATTCTATATTAGGAAATCTTAAAAAATTAATAGGATGAAAGTACAAGATGCATTATAAGTAGTATAGATAATGAAAAATAAAATAAGGCATTATTGGATGCAAATAGTTAAAAAAAATATTTTTTTTCCTGATTGATCTATTTTTTTTTTAATACCCATCTCATCACTACCACCACAAACATCAACAACAACAACACTGACAGTCACAACACCAATCATGACAACAACACCACCCTTTGTTGCATCTTCTTCCTCAGGCCAGGACAAAGGCAAAGGCATAATGACAACAAATGATCCTAAGAAGATTCCCTACAAAATCGGTGACGAATACCTTCTCACACCTCAACGACTAAATAAATATCTTGCTAAAGAAGAAAGGAGATTGAAACAAGTTGAGGAAGATAAGGAGAGTAAGGAAGCCTTGGTTAAAGTGATTGTCGAAGAAGCTTAGAATGTGGAATTGATCCAAAGAAGCTTCAAAAGGTCGAGGCAGACAAAAGTTTAAGGATGCTCGAGCAAAAAATGGTTGAAATGAAAAAAGCAGTTGGAAGAAAAGAACAAAAGATATGTTGCCATCGGGAAAGCAAGGATTGAACGACTACAAACTGGTCAATGACAAGCATAAGGCTGCTCGAGAACATCATCGATGTCAAAATCATTCCCAAGTCTAAACCATCGGCTATGAGCGCCTCGGGAGAATGATAAAAGACACTTTGAGGTTCATGATCCCTAAATTCACGACTTTGGGATCGGTGAACTCGATGAACTCGGTCAATAATTGAAAAGAAGCGTAACAAGGTGGTTAAGGAGGTGATGAAGATGCTCGGAAAAGATACGAAAAGGTCGAGGATGCACCAGCTCAACTGGGAATTCAGCCTGCCTTAACAGCACATCAAGGATCTCAACCACAATCATCCACTGGCAAAAGAAAGAGAGTTGAGTTCCAGCCTGAAATAAAAGTGCCTCGTTTCGAGTGCAACAGGGAGCCGCCTGAAGGTGTTAAGTTTGTGAATTGTTTGGTGATTGAGAATCCTGAAAGAGTGCTATTATTCATTGATGAGTATGGAAACCCAGCGTTCCAAAGGTGGAGCGATATTGATAAAGCAGGAGTGGCAACAATGCTGAGCTACATACTAGTGGCTTCTCAAATTCAGACTCCTGCAAATATCAAATTATGTGCTGACTTAAATGCTAAGATAAAAGATCATCCTGACAGGGAAACACTGATCACAAAGAAAGTCAAGCTTGAAGCACTAGGAATCCATCTGGACTGATCATGTCTAATTTATCCTTTAGTACTAGTGATAGGAGCTAGGTAATATGATCAATAAAAGATGTATGTTTTGTTAAATTACTCAATGTTCCTTAATATATTCATTAGTACATTCGGTGTAAGAAGAAGCCATTGCTCACTTACATCGATCAAACACTCGTGCTATTTGTATATCGAATGAGGGAGATTGTTGGGTTACGTAAATACCCAAACCCTTAATCTAGGATTTGAATAGAAAATAGCCCAAGTGTTTAGTCCGTTAAACACAAACAGTCCATTTGAGTGCATAGTCTCGGTGGAGTCATCTTCGTGATACTCGATCACGAGGTGAAGAAGAAGTCTCCACCGCATGAGGCGGAACTTAAAGGGTGAAGACCGAGTCAAGAAGAAGATGATGGATTCGGTGGTGATGACAATAACTCACTCAATCCCTGAACTCCTCTCCAACTACTTACAAGACAAAGGCAGAGTAGAAGGCGAAGGATGTAAAGGCGAAGAAAGAGCGGGACAAGGCGGGATAAGTTTGAATCGAGATAATTTAAGTCCTTATCAACCAAAGTCAACTTTCACTGATGGCAAAGATCAAGCTCAATGTCATCATCGAACTTAGGAAAGTAGTCTTGTCTCTTACCTAGAATAGTCTTTATGTGAGACAAAATACATGATATTTTGTCTTATGTATGATGTCAGTTTGTCACTTGGGAAAGAGTTAAAACTCATACATGTATAAATAGCATAAGAGATGGAGTGAAAAGGTTAAGCTTGTGAATTGTAAAACACACATACACGCAAGCCATCTTTTCACTCCTCCAATACAACTTAGTTCTGAGATAGCTCGGTGAGCTCCAAGAGTTGTGCTCGGACTTAGCATGAGCTTAGAGAGTCACCAAACTTTGTCATTTCAATCCCAAGTACTATTTATAGAGTACTTGGGTAGCGTCTTGTTGATTTATTTCTAATAAGAATATGATGTTGAAAATTACTTTGTGTATTTTACTTATGTTAATTTCAGTCATAGTTCACTATTAACTTGTTTTATATACTTAAACTGTTTTAAACGATAGTGAACGGGGAACAACAAAAATATACATTGATATCTATAATCTTATGCATATTTATATGTTGTAATATTAAAACAACATATATATTATTATTAAGATACACTTATAAAGAAAAATAACATAAGTCGTTATTGGATGCAGATAGTTAAAAAAATATTTTCGGGATTGGTCTAATTTTTTTTAAAAAGATTGTATTAGCAAAATTGGTATAAAATAATTTAATTCTTTTATTTACTATACTAGTTATAATACCGTGCACGCACGGGGTATTGACAAAAAAAATTATTCTGTATTAATATTGAATATTGTGTCTTCAAAGATAATAGCATATATTTATATAGTTATAAATCTCTTGCACACACGGAATTTACAAATAAGTCAAATTTATTTTAATATTTTAGTTTATAATATAGACATGTAAGAATTTACCCATGAAAATTGTTATATAAGTACAACAAATATGTATGCACGTGCTTTTCATTATGCATTAAAATCTATTAAAATTTGATAAAATAAAATTTTGTAAAATTTCTGTTAGGTAGCTCAAGAATTAATTTTATTTAAGTGACATAGATGTTGATGGTTATTTAAATTTTACTATTGATATTATGTTGTACACAAGATGCGAGTTTTGTAGATATATAATGAGCGTGATGAAGTTAAAATATACTTCTAAAAAAGTTTTTCTAGATATCCTTATAAAAATATGTAAGAATTACATGAGTCGTTATTATAAGTACAATCTTGTATTTTTATTTTTGTTAGGAATTAGAAATTCCCGGTATTAAAGAGTCGGTCACCTCAAGTATATGTAATCGTTAGAAAGCTCGTAGTCGTAGTTCATTTTAAGTTTAGTAGTATTTAGTTAAGTAACATCGTGGAGGACGGACGGGTCTTTACCAGTGTGCTGATCCACATAGAAAGTGTGGCGATTTATGTAAGACTATAAATACTCTCTACCTCCCAAGGTAGAGAGTTGGAGCTCATAATAATATCTTTCACTTTCTCACTAAGTTCCCTAAACCTCTAACTTCTCTCTAGAATTCCATCTATATGCTACTTTGTGTTATGGTTTGATGTGTATGTGAAAAGTTATATCTTACAATTGGTATCAAGAGCCATGGTTAGATCATATCTTGCACATCTTTGGATTTCTAGTGGTTTTAGGTGGTTTTGAGTTTGAAAAAGTTTAGTGGTTTTGCATCATTTGGTTGATTTCTTGTGTTAAAGTTTGAATTTTGTTGGTACTTTTATGTTTAGAATCATCAAAAGTGTTTAGGTTTTCATTTGGTAGCTTGAATCATCTTGGTTGGGTTGTTTTGGATTGAAATGTGATATTTATATGGTTTTTCAAGCTAGCGACTTAGCTCACGGAATATTTTCTTGGTAGCGACTTGCTTCACATTTTGTAGCGACTTACGGTGTTGGAACTAGCGAGTTAGATCTAGCGAGTTAAAGTACAAGTAGTGGACTCTCCTCTACGGTAGCGACAATGGTAGCGACTTAGTGCGTAGCGAGTTGCTCTTTAGCGACTTGTGTCTCTAGCGACTGTGTAATAATTCTTTGCCAAAATTTGGCTAGTGACTTGATGCATGTGAGAGTTACTACTTAGCGACTTGCTTTTACGTCTAGCGACTTGGGACTCTAGCGACTTAGGGGTGTAGCGAATTAAGGTTAGCGACTTAGTGCATTAACTTCAGCGACTTAGTGCATTAACTTCTAGCGACTTAGTACATTATCTTCTAGCGACTTGAGTGAGTGTTTCGGTTTTCTCTTGATTTAGTAAAATCCCGTGAAAGAATCTATTTCCGGTTTAATCATAGAGTTATAAAATCCCGTATAATCGTTAACATGTCTACCAACGTCCCCATCATCATCTCCACTTTGTTGCCGAGGATGTACAAGCGGTGGTTGGGATACTCGTCCACCCATGCTTGGCGAGCCGGCCTACGACTCTTGGGCTCAACGAATCAGTTGTATTGCCTTGGAAAGGAAAATGGTGTCAACATTCTCAAATCCATTGATGAAGGACCATATCGAGTTGAAAGCGACTAGAGACATACTTGATACTAATGAAGATGGTACTCACATTTGGAATGGAGTGGACCTAAGATGTATGATGAGCTTGATGATAAGGAGAAAAAGAGATTCGATGCGGATATCGGGCTTCAAACATTGTTCTTCAAGGTCTTCCTAAAGACATCTACAAGGCGATCAATCATAACACGGATGCAAAGGCGGTTTGGGATAATGTTAGATGCTTCTCTCGGGTTGAGCCGACCATGGAAGACAGAGAATCAACTCTATGATAATTTGAGCACTTCAAGATGAAACGGATGAGAATGTCTATGAGTACTATGTGAGATTTCATAAGTTAGTTAATGACATGAGGAACATCGAATGACTATGCTAACATTCGGTTGAATTCAAAATTTGTGAACAACATGAATCCCGAATGGCACAAGTTTGTTACTGCTGTGAAGCTTACTAAAGTTGAAGAACACAAACTATGAGCAACTCTATGCCTTCCTCCTTGAGAATGAGAGACATGCTATGTTTGAAAATTGATTCTCAATCGGTTCAAAACTAACTCGGGAGAGACAAGCTCGTCAATGATTCAAGCGCCTTCTACTCAAACATCGGAATCACAACCAAAGCTTCACAAGTCATACCCTTGGGTAATGGTAATCACAAACTCATTCACGATCCTATGTACAAACAAGGCGTCTTGATGCACCGTGGGAAGCTTCATTAATCAACAGCTCTTGATTAGCCAAAACATGAATTCTCTCCTGAGCCAACAACAACCTCGAGCAGCATCTAACCCACACAATCAAGCTCTTGTTAAAGATGGAAGGATCGTGGTGCAACGGTTCGGGAAAGCGATGTATGATCGGGGAAGGGTGGTCTTTGGTAGAGGTTATGTGGGCAATCGAGAATCGAGAAGGAATGGTAACCAAGGTCGAGCTAAAGCGATCAAATGCTACAAGCTGTGGTGGTGAGGACACATTGCAAGGAAGCGCATCTCCAAGCGTCCACGAATGCGATTACTTGAGATAAGATGTTCTTGGCACAAGCTCGGGACAATGGTGCTGCGTTGGATGAAGAGAATTGCTGTTTCTTCTTGAGGGTAATGCCAAGACCTATGATGCGAGATGTGGATGGCGACCTATTAGGAGATAGGTCACAATCATCGAGCACGCCTTTCAAGTCGTGGCGTGATGCATCACGACTACGATGTAGATGATGGACCTCTGCACACACAATCTTTATGGCTAGCATCTCTCCAATGGTCTCTCCCAGATCTCTTCTTCGCCGGTGGCCCATCGAGGACAAACTCATCTCGAGGTATTAAAACTATCACGATGATCTTTGATGTACAACAGATGCATGACAAAGTACAATCAATGAAACTATTGAATCAAATGTTGAAAATATGGGTAATAACAATATTGTCCCATACGATCAATCGTGAAACAAAGTGAAAGTGAAGTTGTACCAAGTGATGCATCTTCTGCGATCAACAATGATTATGTCTTTGATGAATATCTTGCATGTGCTCCCCGATGATTCCATAATTTCGAACTAAATGCCTATAAGGGCGTGTTTGCTATTCTGAACAACGTGCAAAATTTGAGTTGACCACTCGTGGCGGAAATGGATGTCCAGTGAGTACGGTAATTAGAAAAAGTAAGTTTAGAAGAAGTATTGAAACAAGAATTAAATTCCTTGCAAGAAAAACTTTCTAAAACGACTAAACAAAACAAGAACTTCAAGAAAATGTGAAAATGCTTAGCAAGAATTTAATGCAAAGGAATCAAAACTCTTGAGAGATTTTCTAATAAAAAACTTTGAAAAACAAACTTGAAAACAAGTTGTACATACAAGGAAACACCATTCGAGGCTGCTCACATGGTCACCAAACATCGAGTCTTAGCGATAAGCATAGCATTCCCTTGTTGAGGAACCGAATCAGAGGTAATTAAAAGGCTAGAAATGCTCATAAGGTGCTTTATGATGGTGATGAAATCCTTAAGCCTAGGCGAAACCTAGTTGCGTTGAGTGCCTTGAGGAAGATAAGAAATCAAATGAAATCACTAGGGAAAAGATGAATAAGAAACAAAATGATCCCAAATGCAAAGAGAAAAACATAATTATCTCTCCTCGCAGATTACAAGAAGGAAAACTAGATTTCATTGAACAAGTTTAAGCCTCGGACTTTGTTGACTCCCAGAACAAGTCTTACGGAAAAAGGATTTAGATAAGGAAAGCGGAAAATATTGTTGAAACAAACCCTCCCTTAGGAAAATGCCTAGAGCGACGGTGTATCCTCCTAATACACCAATGCATCTTATACCTAGAACAATTGCCACTAAAAGCAAGACATTAATTAGCCATACGTTATATTTCAACTATTTGTTGATTTTGAGAAAACTTGCAAGAAAAGGATCACACCACGGTATAACCGAAGGAGAAAGGGGTTTGAACAAATGAAAGAATGTTATTTAAGCGAGGTCATGCCACTTCTTTAAACTTCTAAAGATCACTTTGAGAGTCTTAAAAAGGGATAGAAAGCGATATTAAGGGAATGGAAAGGAATTTGATGCAATGGTTGTTGAAGTTAGTGACTATGGCGTCTTTTGAAATATAATGAGATTGAGAGAAAGAACGCATACATTAAATGAGAATCTTATTCTTGAATGTGTTGCTCAAGATGTCTTTTCTTCGCTTCAAATTGCTCTATTAATGCTTCAATTTCATGAACTATCGTGGCCTGAAAGTCTCCATGATCGTGTCATTGAGCTTGAAAAACTAATTCTAAACTAAATGAGAAAATTGGCTGGATGATCACGACAATTTGGTTAAACATTTTCTAAACTAGAAGTTGAGTATTTTAATCTACAACTAAAATATCAACATCTCAAAGAAAATGTCAAAACTTCAAATATCAAGACATCTTGGATGCTCGAGAGTTTGATCACGGTTTTCAAATTAACAAGCGAGATGAAGCAGATTCAAGCTCGGTGTAACACGATCGAGAAGTTGAAAGCCCAAATCTCTCGATTAAAGGGTCAAGCGAACAATATGACGGGCTCCCAAATGCCTCCTCCTTTAGATTCTCGGAATTCTCAAACGTTTCATCTTCAAACCTAGTAAATGCTTTGCAAAAGGAAAGCGAAAGTTTTCTAGAAGAAAATGAAAAGGTTAAACGTCATTTCAATGAGTTATTTGAATCAATTAAAGTCACTCGTAACAAAAACAACGAACAAATAGCTTCATTGCAAAAGGAAATTGAGAATACGAAGGTCGGATAAAGGGAAAATGCCAATGATCAATGAGGAAAATGTTGTATCTAAGGTTCCTACTTGTAATAAATATGCTTTATCTCGTGACATATGTTCCTCTCATCTAGGAACAACAAACTTGCCATTCAAACATACTTCTCATCCCATAAGGATTGCCTAGAATGTCTGCGTGAGATTGTTGAAGAGGATAAGCTAGAAACCTCATGATAATGCAATTGGACATGCATGCTTATATGCAAACGATCTCAAGAAATCTTAGAATGCTTGATCACAATATGCCCAAAGACATTAGGTGAGAGGTTAACCCTTTGATTCCATGCTCGATGCCTATGGCCAAATATGATATGCACTCGATTCCCGATGTTTTGAATGTGAGGCGTAGTGTGCGATTGAGTAGTTGATTCTAGATCTGTCAATGCTAGGAAAGTGAACTCAAATGTGCCTTCTAGGAGTACTAATCTCGGTACCTCTAGTGTTAAGAAAGTGAACCTAGTGCACTGCATGTAGTTGAGATCGGCACATCTAAGCAGGTGGTGCAAAGAGTAGTAAAACAAACTAATGTTCCCATTCCTCTACGAGAGTAATCGGTGACATTAAAGGGAGCGGTCAAAGTCTCAAGACAATACAAGGAATGATAGGACCTGTGAAGCTAAGAATGTGCCTTTGGAAAAGAGTAGAAGAACAATCTAGGAACTTTAAGTTTGAATCGAATAAAGCGAATCGTGTTGATTCTAGTAGTAGCCATAGGCGTCTTGTGATTAATTCAATTCTAATACTATTTGCAAACCTTGTCTTGATATTTGCTTGAATTCTGTTTCTAATCATGAATGTGATGTTCATGTTACGCTAATGATGCTAATTATCCGATTAACATTGTTAATGCTAATATTCATGCTAAAAGGGCTAAAAGGCAAGCGAATGAAAGTTAGAAAACAATGGAAACCCCGGGAAGAACATTAAATGAGAATAGGCTTTTATTGGATACATTGGTCATAAGACTAATCGAGATAATGCCCACTAGAAAATGGATGCCTCTTGGTAGAACTATTCCGCGCAAGAAGTGGTCACACTGTAAGCAGGCTAATCTGAGACACTAGTATTGCATCTATTCACAATGATTCCATTACCTCACTTTACGATATGAATGCTTCTATTTACGATGTGGGTGGTCCAACCATTGTAACTAACCAAATGGAACCCATTCTTGCATGGGGATCCCAATTATCGATTATCCATTCTTATGCATGTTCAACGAGATCGTTCAAATCGATTACGTGGTACTTGGACTCAGTGTTTCAAGCATATATTTGGAGACGTCATGACTCATGAACTTCATGAGCAAATTCATGGGGCCATTAGATTTGGTAATGATCATTTCGGTGCTATTATGGGTTATGGAGATTATGTTGTTGGTGATAGTGTCATCTAAGAGTGTATTATGGAAGGTTTAGGTCATAATCATTCTCTGTTGGTCAATTCTGACTACGATCTAGAAGTAGCCTTGAAAACATACACCTTCGTTAGAGATCTTAATGGTAAGGAAGCTGTTGAAAGGAACTCTTGGCTCAAACCTTTACACCATCTCTATCGATGACATGATGAGGCCTCTCCAATCTGCTTGTTATCTAAGGCTTCAAAAACAAAGTCATGGTTATGGCATCGTCGTCTCAATCACTTGAACCCGGCACCATCAGCGATCTTTCCAGAAAGGACTTAGTTGTAGGTTTACCTAGACTAAAGTATGAAAAGGATCATCTTTGTTCGACATGTCAATTGGGAAAAAGCAGAAGTATGCCCATAAACCCAAACCTACTAACTCATCACTGAAGTTCTTCATATGATTCATATGGATTTATGTGGACCAATGAGGTGCGCGAATATCTACGGGAAGAAATATGTGTTAGTTGTGGTTGATGATTACTCTAGATTCACACAGGTCAAGTTCTTAAGGACAAAGGATGAAACTCACGATATCATCATCAAACTCATCAAACAGTGCAGTTCGACTAAACAAAAGCGCCGAATTATCGAGCAGACAATGGAACCGGGTTTGTCAACAAACAACTTAGTGAATTCTATGAAGCGTTGGAATCACCATCAAAGAAGTGTTCCACGAACCCCGCAATGCAGCGGTGTAGTTGAAGGCGAAATCGTACTCTTGTTGAATTGCTAGAACAATCTTGATCTACTCAAAGGTTCCCGTGTTTCTCGGAAAAGCAATTGCCTTTGCATGCTACACACAAAATCGTTCCACGATTCACACTATTCATGGAAAAACTCCATATGAACTTGTCCACATGAGAAAACCTAATCTATCTTTCCTTCGTGTGTTTGGTGCCTTGTGCTATCCAACTAATGAGTCGAACTTGGGCAAACTTAGGGCTAAAAGGCGACATTGGAGTATTTGTAGGATATGCACCAAACAAAAGGGATACGAATCTACAATAAAAGAACCCGAAATATCATGAAACAATTCACGTTCACGTTTGATGAGTGACGGTCAAATGGCTCCTGGATACTCGACTTCGGGACCCGCACTTCAAAAGCAGTCCTATTGGTTCATCCCTTGTTCCAAACTCCTCTCAAGAAACTCCATATGTACCTCCATACGAAGATGATGTAAAGAAATTGTTTGATCCAATGTTTGATGAGCGTATGGAGTCTACTACTAATGAGGTCTTGATCCACACAGAGGATGCTCATATTCCGGTGAATGAAGTCAATCCATCGATCTCAATATCCATAAGTCAAGAAGCACTGCTGCACGATCCTTGATCTCATCAACAAATCATCATTCTTCAAATGTACATCATGGAAATGTTTACAGCATCAATGATGAAGTTAATCCCTGCGACTCACGAAGATGCTCCATTTGAAAACATATTTGCTACTCTTGAATCATCATCGAACCATCTTCTTCGGAGACATTGACTCGACTACCTCGGTTCCTCGACAAATGCCACATGAACACCTCGAAAATGGACTCACGATCATCCATTAGACAACATCATTAGTAATCCTCTCGTCTGTATCAACAGGAAACAACTTGCAACCGATGCCTTATGGTGTTTCTTGACTCCGTACTATCTAAGATCGAACCAAAAGATGTTAAAACCGCCATGAATGAAGGCAATTTGGTTCAATGCTATGCAAGATGAAATTCATGAGTTTGATCGTCTTGATGTATGGGAGTTAGTACACTGCTCAGGATTGTCTTTATGATTATAGCTCTAAAATGGATCTTCAAAGTAAAACTTGATGAGCATGGTGATGTGTTGAAGAACAAGGCTCGATTAGTTGCTAAAGGATATCGTCAAGGAGGTATAGACTTTGAAGAATCTTTGCTCGGTTGCTCGAATCGAGGCAATCGAGAATCTTTCGGCTAATCTTGCTAGTAAGAACATGGTAGTTTATCGGATGGATGTAAAGGCGGCATTTCTAAGCGGAGATCTTAAAGAAGTCATCGTCGCCCAACTGAAGGATTTGTGAATCAAGAGCATCCTACTCACGTTTATCGTTTGAAGAAGGCTCTTTACGGTTTAAAGCAAGCTCAAGGGCATGGTATGATACCTTTGTCAAAGTTTCTTCTATCAGCCGGATTCATCAAAGGAAGCGATTGATCCTACATTGTTCACCGTGAAGTCGAGCAAACATTTAACTCATGTTCAAATTTATGTTGATGATATTATTTTTGCCTCGGTGACCCAATGGAATGTGATCGTTTTCTAATGAAATGAGTTCAAAATTTCAAATGTCAATGATGGGACAAATGTCATTTTCTTGGGATTACAAATTTCACAAAGTCCGGGAGCATTTTCATAAATCAATCTAAATATGCAAGCGAGATCTTAAAGAAATTTGGATTTGATTCAAGTGACCCTGTTGACACCCCATGATTGATCGAACCAAACTAGATGAGGACCACTCGGGGATCATGATTGACCAGCGAAATATCGTAGTATGATTGGATCACGATGTATCTCACACTAGTAGACCAGGACATCTTGTTCATTTGTTTGCATGTGTGCTAGATACCGAGCTAAGCCTACTAAAAAGCACCTTGAAGCGATTAAGCGGGTCTTCGGTATCTCAAGGAACCATCAATATGGGACTATGGTACCAGAAGGACACCGGTATGTCACTAACGACCTATGCAGATCTTGATCATGCGAGTTGTCAAGATACTACGTCGAAGTACATACGGAGGTGCTCGAGTTTTTGGGTGATAAGCTTGTGAGTTGGTCTTCAAAAAGCAAATGAGTACTTCTATTTCCTCTACAGGAGGTTGAATACATAGCCATGTCATCTTGTTGTGCTCAAATCTTATGGATGAGATCTCGATTATCGACTATGGCTTTGAATTCAACAAAATCCTCTGTCTTGTGATAATAAAAGTGCTATTGCTCTCTCATGCAACAACGTTCAACACTCGAGAGCAAAGCATATCGACATTCGACATCATTTCATCGGGAACAAGTGGAAAAGGTGTGGTGGAACTATACTTTGTGAGGTCGAATATCGGTTAGCGAGACGTCTTCACCAGCTCTTCCAAGAGAACGTTTTGAGTTTATTCTTCCACGTCTTGGCTAAAAAGCCTTCAACGAAACTCTCAAGCGTCTTGGGAGGAAGGCGAGGAGTAAAGGTCTATCTTCATCTATCTCTTGTAAATATTTATTGAAAAACAAAATACAAAATTATAAAACCCTAAAAAAAATCAAATAGAAAATCATAAACTTTCAAAATCCATAAAAATCGAAAAATTGAAAAATCTTCAAAATATTGTCATTTTGTCATGTTTTTTCGGTTCGATAATATCTACGGTCTTTGTCTGTCATTCAAAGAATGACACGGGACTTTAGATGTTTGTTGAATTTAAAATATATATATATATATATATATATATATATATATATATATATATATATATATATATATATATATATATATATATATATATATATATATATATATATATATATATATATTTATATATATATATATATATATATTTTGGGAGAAAGAGAAATGGTTTATTGTCATTTAGAGCAATAACCCGGTTTTAAAAGAAAGAACGAGCCATGTTTTATCATGTTTTCAAAATTCCATGCTCGATTCTATAAACATTTATGCTGTTGAAAACTAAATGCTTTGAAAAATAACTCGATCTCTATTTTTGATAATCATCAGGACTTATTTGTCAAAATTCTATCTCTCAATCAACAACCTATGTCATTGATTGAGGGGAGAATAATTTCAATTAAATTAAAAGTTATTTGGCATTAAAATTGTTTTCAAAGTTATAAATGCATGTTTTATCAATGGAGTGTAAAGTCTTAAATCCGATCCTTATCGGTTCAAACGCTTTCATAATCAAGTCACAATTCTCCACAAAGCTTTCAAAATCAATTTAAATCTATAAGAGATCACAAATCTCAAATGATTTGATAATTGTGATCGGGAGAATATGTGATTTAAATTGGTTTAAGCGATAATTCGGTAAATGGTTTTATAAGGATGTACATCTTTGTCCTTCACATGTGACAAACGATTTCAAATTTTCCATGCACATGTTGAGGGGCATCTATCTTAAACCTTTGATTTGCAGCGTGATCATTCATCCCGATGTCGGGTTCCTCAGTATGCAAAAACTCTTTTCAAACCTCGAGGCACACATTGAGGGGGGCGAATTTATGGAAACCTCATCCTTCCGAAATGCTATATCTACTTGATTTGTTGAGGAAGTGATGTTGATATCTTTAGAAAATGGTAATCAAAGTTAATTCTTTCTCTTGCCTCAAGTGTGCAAAACATTTTCAAATACTTGATGCACATGTTGAGGGAGTTCTCGTTCTAAAATATCAAAACAATTCGGTACAAAATGCTTTGATAATATATCACAAGTATCCGAATTGATTTTTAAATAGTTTTCAATTGGATCGAATGGCGATGAACAATACCAATTGACCGACCAACTTTACTTTATATGCGGTGATATAAGGATGATAAGGTTAGGTATTGGTTCCCATGATCCGCTGAGAACGGAGGGATCTACCGGGACAATCCACTAGTTAGTGTAGAAGTCCTTAGGTATGATGAGAAAGGAAAAAATGAGATATGGGAAGAGTGCGGACTAAGGCGAGCTAGTGCGGAATAAACCCAACAAGGTAATAGCTATGAAGTCTCGATAAGCAGAAGGGGTTGAAGAATTAAAAGAATTGAATGAGAAAAGGGTGAAAACAAATAGCCCTCCATTTATTCAACCTTAGGGCGGATCGGGTTCAATTCATATGCTACTGATGGTAACATCGGTATTGAAGACAAGGCGTCATGGACCCGGTGGCGCAATGCACTTCAACTCTCCAAACCACTCAAGTTCCTCTTAAAAGGGCTTGTTTCATTCTCACGGGAGACGACATTATCTATCGACTTTCTCTTAGAGATGGTTGATATTGAAGAAGGAGACCCTCTCCAGTCTCCGTTATAGGATCCAAATATGCACAAATTGAGTCTAGAGCCACGAGATCATCAATAAATCTCATTAGGACACTTTCGTGAAGACTCTACATTTCACACAATGTGGAAAGAGATTATATCTGAGTCTCACGCATTATCCTTGTGGTATTGCGAACATCCGAGTGATGTGTTTGTATTCACAATGAAGATGGAAAGCCTCGGAGCCAACATCAAACAAGCTCACGGTAGGTGGCATGTGAGATCTATTATATAGATCAACCATGTGACAATGAGCGAAACAATGGGCGATTCAATCTTTTGAATCAATCACGGTTCATGTTATGGATTGACGGATGCCTTTGAAAAACGGTCGTTGTGCTTAATAAACTCTTTTCTTTAGCACATCATCGTGTACTCATTTTTCAAACCAAAAGGTATTTTTATGATTGATAATTGATTTTCAATAAAACCTTGTTTGTATTGCAAAAACAATTTCTATTGAGCAATACGATTGTTTTCAAATCTCTTTTCATCAATCGGTGAACTTAAAATTGTTGGTTCACTCACTCCGTGTTGTCCTCTTTGAGGCGTTCGGTTTGAGAAACGGCTAGAACATTGCGAAACCTGTCAAGGAAATTCTTGAATTATACGATCGCAGGCGGTACATGTATTGATCAGCGAGGGAACCGTGGGCGTGTACCTCAATTCAGCGAAGTGATCAAAGACACTTTCGTGCGTTGTTACTAGCTTGTTGTATGCGAGTGCGTAGCGTTTGCGGTGATCGAATGAAGCGGTCAATCCATAGCGCGCGCTACGTAACACTTTCATCTCAAAAGAAATCATGATTAGTGCATCAATGACTGCGATATTTTCACTCCATGCATACTTCTGCTGCGCCAATATCATGAATCAACTAAAGCTTCCATTACTCGATGAGAAGATTTCATGATCGAGAATGTGAGCATGTCGGTCCTAAAGTCACAACATCACATAATACCAACACCATGAGGATGTGTCGGAGATTGTTGATAGTGATGATCTCGAAGATGGCTCAAAATGATTATCACGTGGATCGTTAAAGACCTCCACTTGAAGTATCCAAACATGCAATGTGAAGAATCAATGTCTCTGACTTAGGAGCAAAGGACTACATCAAGAATGCAAGATCAATTGTTAAATGTAATATCTATTTGTATTCAATGTAATTTTGGTACATGATTGAGGTGACCTCCCGCAGGGAGATTGTTAGGAATTAGAATTCGGTATTAAAGAGTCGATCGCCTCAAGTATATGTAATCGTTAAGCTCGTGAGTCGTAGTTCATTTTAAGTTTAGTAGTATTTAGTTAAGTAACATCGTGGAGGACAGACGGTCTTTACCAATGTATGCACGATCCATGACCCAAAGTGTGGCGATTTATGTAAGACTATAAATACTCTACCTCCCAGGTAGAGAGTTGGGCTCATAATAATATCTTTCACTTTCTCTACATTAAGTTCCTAAACCTCTAACTTTCTCTCTCTAGAATTCCATCTATATGCTACTTTGTGTTATGGTTTGATGTGTATGTGAAAAGTTATATCTTACAATTTTCATATTACAGGAACTCGTGCTTACAGTTTGATAATTATATTTCCGTTTTCAATAATTTAGCCGTATTTAATATTCGTGTCCACATATGTTAAACTTTAAAAAATGGAATAAATGAGATTTTACTCAACGTATGTAGTAAAATAAATATACATTGATATCTATAATTTTATGCATATTTATATGTTGTAATTTTAAAATGTGACAACTTTCGTACTTTTAGGTCATTTCTCAAAACAATTCATGCTTCACCATTTCATCATTTATCGTAAACTAGGTTTCGTGTTCCAAATCGTAACCTTAATGGTTTAGCGGCGAATTCATGATCATATCATCACGGACATTTCATATAGACTAAGTTTAGTCTACATATCATTAACATCATTTTCATCATGTTAGTTCATTCATGATTTTGCATTTCTTAGCGCGTAAATTTCATATTAAATAAGCGTTATCGCGTAAGTTATTATTTTGAACATTTAATCCGATACTTCCAAAACTATCCCGACATATTTTATACTTACATTTAGTTTATAAAAATAATATTTTGAGTTTACCTAGTGTTTTAAATTTATTTTGTATATAAATCGTTAAATTTATATTATTATCTGACGCTTTTCTTAAAAACTACGATAATTATTATATCACTCAAATTTTACAAGAAATGTATTTTTACAATTTTTATGATCTCAATATACTTTACTTTGATCCATTGAAGTTATTTTTAACTAAAACTACCCTAATTCCACAAATGTAGACAAGTTACCTTTACTTAATTTCTTTTACTTACACTTTTTACATTACATACATTATAAAAAAAAATGTATTATTGAGATGCAAGCCCCCTTGGCCGACCAAGGGGGGTGCCTCATTAATTGGGTTGGTAAAAATTTTCTACATATCTAAATCTATACTCTATGTTACATACTTTCATTCATTCACAACAATTATTCAAGTTAAGTCAAGTTTCTTTCTCTCTTGTTCTTCCTCTCCAAGAACCGGTCACACCTTAGGGTTAAGTAGAGCTCATCAAAAATTTATCAAGATCAAGTTTTAACAATCTAGTATACACTCTTGTTTAGGTTTTGAAATAAAAACCTAAGGTGTTTAGGTTTAATCCTTTGTTCTAGTCACCTCATCAAGTAACTAGTAAGCATATCATTTTCATTTACATCTTTCATTATCATTTCATATTTATTTCATCATTTTGAGCAAAGCATGCAAGACTTATGGATGTTTATACCATTTTACATTGTTTTAGAGTTATACATATATAAGTCATCCTATAAATTATCCCTTGTTATATATTAGTTTTGATGATGTTTGGAACCCATGACACCTAAGAAGGTGAATGGTAGGATTAGAATAGCTCGGAGTTGTTTTGAAGGGATTGGAATAGGTTTAGCAGAGAAAAACTCATTTTATAAGTCGTATAAAGGGTCTGATCTTATTTGGTAATTCGGAAAATCCGACAGTAGACATAAATTTTGGCCTAGATATTTAGAAAATATACTTTAAAAGCGAAACCGTGGCGCTTGAGCGGATTAAAAGCGGAGCTATAACGAAGAAGTTATGAATTTTTCAAGTTTGACGACGAAATATATATATCTGAAAATTCGAAATAACTGTTTTTGTTTGTGCAGTCAAAAACGAGTCTTAAGCTTTATAAATTATTTCGACTTATCAAAATATATTAGTATACTTTGATCGAAGCTAAGGACGTATAATACGTGAAAACGGTTGTAACGACTAAAATATACGTTTTCACAAAATTGCCGTAACTTTATTATTCTGAAAAACTATATTATTTTTATTAGACAAGTGTTACGGTAAACAAGTGACCATATTGAAGGCTATTTTAACGTTGACGTAGAACTTTTGTAACGAGATGTCTTCTAGTAAAGTGAGATCACCAAGCATATTTTCAAAATAACCAACCGTTTGTATAGCGGAGTTGTAATGAATTAACTACGGTTGTAAACTTTGCGAAATTCACTTTTAAACTACATTTTGGACAAAATCACCATACTTAACCTATATTTTTCTTTATGAGCGAGACCTCTAGGATAAAAACTTAAATGCCAAAACTTTGAGATTATGATACAAGCTTTCCAAAACCGTTGAGTTCGTTTCCTAACGTTCGACGACCACCATTTTACGACTAGCTTTCCGAGGCCATTTTAGTCACTTCCATGAAATTTCCAACGACATTATTTCTGACGAAAGTTATAATTTCACAATAATCACTAAATGATTATCGTAGGATATCATTTCAACGTAAATACATGTAAAGTAATTTAAAAATGGTCAAGGCGTTAAAAGATTATATTTCGACGAGAAGTATTGTTTTCAAAATTCATAAGTGGTATAAATATCATCCGAATTGCATGCATAGCATTACATCATGACTTATTATATATCATATCATTCATAATAGGTCATGATTAGAGATTCACTACATTTGGTGTACTCACTTTTGTCTTCGCATCATTTCATCAAGTGAGTCATAGCCCTACTCTTTAATTGTTTTGAATTACTTTTGGGGAGATACATGCTCAACTATTTCTATGACAATCATGATTAATTGCAAACTATATGTTTATCTGAACTGAATGTTTAGTCATATTCTATATCATAAATCATGGAACTAAATGTCTTGGTATTATCATGGAACTAAATGTCTTGGTATTATCATGGAACTAAATGTCTTGGTATTATCACGGAACTAAATGTCTTGGTAAAATCATTGAGCTAAATGTCTTGGTATTATCATTGAGCTAAATGTCTTGGTATAATCATTGGAACTAAATGTCTTGGTATAATTATGTCAAGTAACTGTTGATACATTAAGTCATGCACTATTATGTGAATCCATTTGACATCATGCGCTTGAACATAAACTATGCACCTTTTAGCGTGGGTTGTGAACACCACGGGTTGCAAGTTTTGTATGGCGGAACTTGGGCCCAGTGGTTTACAATGCCTTTCTTTGCATAAGCGATTTTGAAAGTCTTCACATTTTTGAACTCTATGAACTCACTCAACCTTTTGTGTTGACACTTTTAGCATGTTTTATCTCGGTGTCTAAGGCATACACTTCATGGCATGCATGTGGACTTATCATAGAGTCGTGGTGACGCGTCTCTCATGGGATTTACGCACTTTAAAACATCGTTTGAATTGTAACAAACTTATTTCCGCTGAGTTGATTTTCATTTGGGACCTATCTTTTAAACTCGATTGTTTAATTAAATATCAAACGATGTGTTTTAAAGCGACACTTTAGGTCGTTCAATATAATATGATTGTGGTCTATGATCGATCCAGAGAATTCCATTCATTGCTAAGCAGTAATTTGGGGTGTGACATAAAACAACATGAGTAAAATCTCATTTATTCCATTTTAAAAGTTTAACATATGTGAACACGAGTTTGAATATTAAATAAGGCTAAATTATTGAAAGCCGAAATATAATTATCAAATTGTAGCATGGGTTCTGTAATATGAAAATAAATATCAAGTTGTACTTATAACGACTTATTCATATAATTCTTACTTATTTTTATAAGGATATCTAGAAAAGCTTTTAGGAGTATATTTTAACTTCGTCGCTCATTATATCTTCCTATTTACATGTCTTGTATCCTGACGTAATATCGATAGTATTCTTAAGATATAATGTATAGGGGTATTTGTTTATAATATAAAGTTATTAAAAATATGAAAACTTTTAATATAACACTTAGCTCTATATGTTTTTAAAATTTAACCACTAATGATTTATTAATTACCTCCTCGTTTTTTAAGTTTTTGATTTTTGACACTTATTTTTTTATGTGTTTGTTCTTAAACAAATATCTTCACCAATTTAATTAAAGTTTGACCAAAATTAATTTAATTTTGACTTTTTATTAACCAATCGTCATCAAACGACTTTCTTGCTTTACAAAAAAAAAAAAAAAAAAATTGAGCTCTAAGAATGAATTGAGAAAATCGCTCCGAGTTATGTAATTTTTTATTATACAAAAGATAACTCTAAGGTATTTATATAAAAACTTACTATTTATTTCATATCTATAATATATCCTTTAATGACTCATAAGTCGTCACCTATGCACTCAGTTATAGGTCGATAAGAAACATAATAAGAGATTGTTAAAAGATAAGGTTTATAAATTACCCATTCTCAGTGTTCTTCACCTCCCATCCAGCAAGATCGACCCTTGTTTCATCGCTCTCTCCATTTTCAGCAGCTTCGTTATTTTGATGTTTTGAAAATGCATCTCCAACTAGCCCACTTTGTTTTCGGACTTCGGTGGGCTCCACATCGTAGAACACAGGGTAAGCAGTGTGCTCCGTCATCTTCTGGCATTCCATAATCTTAACCAGCTCTTCCAAGCACCAAGATGAAGAAGCATAACTCTTGGAGAAAACAATAATGTAAAACTTTGAATCTTCAATGGCTTCAATAAGCTCATCACTGATCGTATTCCCTTTCTTAATTTTTTTGTCATCCTTGTAGGTTTCAATACCTTTTTGTGTAAGAGCAGAATAAAGATGATCAACGAAATTTTTACGAGTGTCTTCGCCTCTAAAACTTAAAAAGACATCATACTTGAAGCTCTTTTGGACATACGAAGTTGAAGTAGACGCCATTAAAGTTGTGATTGAAGGTTTTAGTAAATTTAAAATGTAGTTAATTGTGGGATAAAATTATATGCGAACTGATTGCAAATACACTTGGTATATATACAATCTATTGGTGATTGTGTTAGTGTGAAAACAGAATATTCAATTATGTGGAAAAGTAAAAGCCCGTGATTTGGTCAAAATGACGAGGTACTGGAACATGAGATGCATCTACGATCCTTCTTTTTTTAACTTCTTCTTATTATGATTTAGTTTGTTAATTTATTGGCTAATGACACCAAAATGTATCATAGTTGGTATGATTTTTTTTATATGTATTGAACAAATTTTTTGCTATTATGTGTACTAAACTTGATTTTGTGGGTTTTTTTTTTTTTTTTTTTTTTTTTTTTTATGACCATTTTGTCCTCGTTTTATTAAACCAAGAGGCGAAATGTTTATAAAACTGTGAAAAATCTAAAATCAAGTTTAGTACACATGTGAAAAAAAAAATCGATACATATAGAAGAAACAGTGACATTATGATACACTTTGATCTTAAATTAGCCCTAATTTATTCAACTTCATCAACTTTATAGGGTAAATTGCAAAAATGGTTATATGGTTTGACCAAATTGCATGTTAGATCTTCATTCTTTGAAAGTGCGTTAAATGTCCTAGTGCAGAATTTTGGCATGCATATTGGGTCCTTGGCGAATGACATTACTAGGCTTAGTTAGTGATCCTACGATTATCACACGAGGGTATTATGGCCTTGCATTAGAATATGTTAGAGAGTACCAAGGGGCGGAGTTACGGAGGGGGCAAGGGGGCAGGTGCCCCCTCTCAACTTTATGAAGTAGTGTAATTTTTGTCAAGGGTTCTCGTGTTTGTCATTAGTTGAACAAAAAAACTCCATTGTTGGAAGGTCTGGTGTTGCCACAAATGATGATAGTTAAAGAAGATGGAATTGTTTTTTTAACTTTTTCAAAAGGGTGTGAAAGATAAAGTTGTTTATGTTACAACATGTAAGGTAAAATTACTTTTTTTGTGTGTGGGGAAGATGGCCATGTGTTTTGTAACTGAGAGTATCTAATGAAAAGTTCCTCATTGTTAAAAAAGTTATTGAAAAAGGTCAAGGTCCACTAAATCGTACTGCTACGAAAATTTTTAAACGGATCAAGATGATGCTGCCAATTACATATTAGCTAGAATAGATTGGCTTAGATTTGTATGAGGCTAAAGGTCCTCATGGTGACGAATGTGTTGTAAATTTAACTTCAAATCAATAACATTTTAAACAATCATACAAAAATCTGCTATCATTGCAATAAGAAATTTCCTTGTTTGTAATAAGGACCATTTCTTAACATTCAATTTCATGCATATCCTTACACCAATGATTTTGCTTCAATAATTTTTAGAGTTTTGCTAACCACAACCCATTAAGTTTTGCTAACGGATATTGACTAACGACCATTGGTCAGAGGGACTTTGGGGAGTACCAAAACTTCGAAGAGGGGACCTTGAACGTCTTTATTTTAATTTAAGTACTCACCTTGTATTTTAGCTACAAATAAAAGGATGAATGGTGTACTTTACTCAAAATAAAAATACTTAATATATTACTCCACTTGTTCCTATTGGCTTCTTGTATTTCCTATTGGCTTCTTGTATTTGTTTAATTTTGTTTCTTTGCGCACAATTTTCTATGTCTAGAACATTGACCCAAAACAATGCCTTAGAGACTTATTAGACGTGTAACAGACTTGTTCAAATATGATAAAAGCAAAACTTAACAACCAAAGCACAATCTCAAAATTAAAAGCAATATAGAGAATTGAATTTTTAAATCTTTTTTTCGTTCCTCCAAATTACTAAACTATCAAAAGTACTAATTTATTTTTTTTAACTCTTGTAACCGGTTAAATATGATGACTTGGCCAGATTTATACACATGACAAAACCTGCACCTCACCATCGCTGCCAAAACTACTAAAATGAATAAATTGCACCTCACCATCAAAGAATGAGAACTGTGGCACATGGATGCATTGAGTTTGTTCTTGGTGATAAGATTATGCTTTACAAGGTATAACAAATGATTTTGACATTTTATGCATAAACAATTCAACGTGAATCTTCAGTAGTTGTTTTTTTTTTTTTTCAACTTCAGATCTAGAATACGTGTTGTTGGTTTTATGGATATAAATTAGTAGGCGTGAGTTAGGATCGAGCTGAGAATACGGGATTACACACTTTACGTATGAAATTAAATATAATAATTAAATGTAATAGTTATATTATTTATTAATTAAACAAAATAATATAACGGACGTTAAGTAATTAAGTGTAATGGATAGATTCGTTAAATGTAATTGGAAATGACTAGATTGCAAATATTGGGAAGGTTAGGAATCCCTTGTGGGATAACACAACCCGATCGGAGGGAAGGAAACCCGACCCGACTCAAACTCAAACTTGTTCACCAAGTTTAGTTTAGTATATATATCAAGGTGCTAGAAGTCTTGTGTTTCATCTCTTGTCTTCATAAAAACCGTCATAATTGTTTGTGTGTTTCTTTGCTTAAAACAGTCGACTAACACTCTTGGGAGTCGATCCACCTTTCAAATCAAATTTATTTTATTTGATTAAAACTATCATTCCTTTAATTGATGCGATGCGTGTGTACTTAAAAGTGGTCTAAACATTATTGTTAGTATTCTTGGTTTGAATTACAAAGCGGTGAGGATAATTCACATAATCCTATAAACCCTAATTAGGGTTCATCCAATTCTTAGTTTTGTGGATTTGATTAACATTAAGCTAGAATCAATAAAATGCATATATTCTTGTTTATGTTAATTAATTATTCGTTAATCTTTCCTATACGCTTCTGCATGTATACTTTGATGTTTTGTGGTTTATTATTGAATGTCATGATATATAATTCCAAAAGTGGCATCACGAGTCATTGATTTTAATGAGTAATTAATTACTAAACGCGTAAAAAACGAATAATTGTACGTTTTTTGATGTGATTAAT
Organism: Chrysanthemum lavandulifolium; assembly: GCA_022545495.1. NCBI lineage: Eukaryota > Viridiplantae > Streptophyta > Magnoliopsida > Asterales > Asteraceae > Chrysanthemum > Chrysanthemum lavandulifolium. Next base: position 4,188,439 of record CM040239.1, on the reverse strand, counting down.
CTAGGGTTTGTTTTATTTTTTTATGGGTCGATTATTTTTTTTTTAATATGGGGCGTACCCCTTTAATTTTTTTTAGTCGATCCACTTTAAAAATATTTTAGGGTTTTAATTGTTGTGTTAACCTTATCGAAACCTAGAATTAATATATGTGTTACATGATTAATTCATGAATAATATGTTATGTGACATGGAATGATATGCGATCTTGTGACTAATTGAATAATTGTTATGATATATCCATGATGATACATGCATGTTTGTCATGGATAGTTGCTTGAATATTGTTTAATTGTTAAGATATTTTATCACATGTTTATTTATGATAAATCTTGAATTGGGAAGATTCCAATTATATATTAATGAATCAATTATGTGCAATTTGGTATATTTTAATTAAGGGTTTCTGTGATCGATTCGTCGATGTATGTGCTCCTTTCGATTGAAAGTGAAAGCCCTAATAATATATACATTAATTGACCTAGACATTGATTATTAATAGGGTTTTATCGAATAAGTTGCATGTGGATACTTGTTTACGTATTAATTGTTAATTATGTGCGCATTGTTTTTTAGTTGATTATTTTTTATTTTTTTACTTGTTTGTTTATTATGTTAGGCAGTTTTAAGCAAAGGGTAACTTTGAATAGAAAAATTATACGGACTAAACAATGGTGAAATTTGATTTGTTTTTAAGAGTTAAAGTTTTCAATAGTTTAATTGATTGATGATTTTGGTACAAAAGTGAGAACGGCTCACCGATTTAATGATTGCGTGGGAAGTACTAGGAGGGCACATTAAATTGTGACCCTAAAGAAGGAGTTTATTGCTTGATGACGAATTCTCCGCTTGCTTTGAGTCAAATTGGAGTTACCAAGTGAGCTATCGTACAAAATCATCTTAAGAGCGAATTAGCTTTAATTCCATGCGCCACCGGTGTTAATTACCGAAACACTAAGTGTTTACACTTATGCAAAAATGCGGTATAATGGGCGATAATTAAAGGTAAATTCCTTGATTGGCGAAACCAATACCTCAATCAAAACTTTGATAATTTGATCTTTATGAATTGGTAATAAAAAGTTTTTATTAAAATTTATGCTACAAGATGAATGCATGACATCTTTGTACATATTTGATTTGACCACATAAAATCAAAACTAGTACCCTTTATAAATTAAGTTATATGCCATCTAGTTAAAGGAACACTTGAAGTTGCAATTTACGTCATGTCAGAACTTGGCGAGATTGTGATGGAAAGGTAAATCTTTATGTAAAGTCAGACCTTACATGAACATGTTTGCAGTTCTTTAAGTTAGACATTTAAATTGAGTAGGAATTGAGAACTGGACTCAAGGCATAAGATGGGATGAAACATGTTTATATTTGCAATAGCGTTGGAAAATATAAATCCCATAATGATCTAGGAATTGGAAATTGTTTGCCAATTATTGTTAGACAGATTACCTTATTATATGCTTTCGTTACTAGCAGATCAACTCATGTAATGAAACTATAATAATTTGGATCCTAGTTTTCGAGAAAATTATATGGTTATATGTTTATATTACCTTGGGTATATTTTATTTTCTTGAAAAGTTGTATTATCGAAAATACTAATACTTGAACTTTTTCTGTAGAAATGGCTCAAAACAACGATAACACTAACACTGCACTAAGTTCTGTGTTCAAAAGCTTTTTTGATCGAGAAAATTTAACTGGCTTTAAGAATTTCAATGATTGGCACCGCTATATGAGAATTTTCTCTAGATTTGCTGATCGGTTGGATTATCTGTACACGCCTTGCCCTGTTGAACCAGCACCTAACGCATCTGACGCAGAGAAGGCTGCTTGGAAGGTTGAGTATAAGCGTCATAGTGATGTGGCTTGATTGATGTTGGGAACGATGGAACCTGCTCTCCAAAATCAGTTCGAAAACTATTTCCCATACAACATCCTCAATGAACTTCGAACTATGTTCGAGAAACCGGCTGCTGTTGAAATTTATGATTTGATCGATGCATTACACAGTTGCAAGCAGAGAGAGGGTAAACCCGTAAGTGCTCGTGTATTGGAAATGAAAGGTTACATGGACCAATTACTAGCACTTGGAAAAGTTTATGAAAATGACATTGACGTGAACTTGATCAGCGGATCCATAACAAGGATTTCAATTGTTTTGTTCGAACTTCAATATGCGGCTGCGTGGGAAGCGACTCTTGACCTACGCTTTGCTAATGATTATGAAAAGTGTTACCTCAAAAGGCTCCTACTCCCGGGTACTATCTATTCGGGGTGTAACGATAAATCGCCAAAACCGCGTCTGCAAACAACAAGAAGGGAAAGGCCAAAGGGAAAGTTGATAAGGGTAAACAAGTTATGGCCTATCAACCAGGACCCAAGAAATACCCTAACTCTAGGAAGGAAAATCCTAAAAAGGATCAAGCATGCCACCACTGCAAGGTCGTTGGGCATTGGAAGAGAAACTGTGCTCTCTATCTTGATGAATTACGGGCAAATAAGATGAAGTATGTTGGGTCCTCGGGCGCCGGTACTTTAGTTAACTTATTTCTAATTGAATTATTTACACTAAATCATTAAAATTCCTGGGTATATGATACTGGATGTGGTATTCACATTTGTAATACATTGCGAGGATTTAGAGTGGAAGGAAGCTAGCTATGGGGAGCAATATACTTGCGTGGGCAAGGGGCATCACATTTGTTGAAGCCATAGGAGTGTTTAGTTTAGTATTGCCTTGGGCTTAATCTGCATTATTGAACAATTGTCATTCGCACCTTCTATAATTAGAGGTGTTGTTTCGTTTTCTGTATTGTTGGATGATGGTTTTACTCATACTATTTCACGTAATGGAATTTTTGTTTCATTAAATGGTATTTTATTTTAATGCGATTACTGTGAATGATGTGTTTGAAATTGATGTGATTGGAAATGAATCTAATAAAAATAATAATTCGATGCTTAGCATCAATAAGAAAATGAAGTTGGACTTGAATTCTTCTTATCTCTGGCATTGTAGACTTGCTTATATAGGCAAGGCTCGCATGCACAAGCTACAACACGAAGGGCTTTTGCAAAGTATCAATGATGAATCATTTGATAAATGTGAGTCATGCATATCTGGGAAGATAATGAAGAAACCTTTCATAGAAATATGGAAGGCGTCGATCTACTTGGTCTTATTCATCTTGATGTGTGTGGACCACTAGACATGTGTCAAAGAGGTGCTAGCTTCTTAACCTTTCTTGATGATTTGGCCGTTATGGTTATGTTTATTTATAAGCATAAACATGAGGTGTTTGAAACATTTAAGGTTTCAAAGCGAGTAGAGCGCAATTGGGAAAGAAGATTAAAGCTCTTGATCCGATGGAGGCGAGTATCTAAGCCAAGAGTTTTAAGATTACTTAGGCGAGAATGGAATTGTCGAGAATCTAACTCTCGTATACTCCACAATAAAATGGTGTATCGAGAGAAGAAATCGTACATTGTTGGACATGATCGATCTATGTTTAATCTTACTACTCTACCTTTATCCTTTTGGGATTATGCTTTAGAATCGGTATTCGCATTCGAATATGGTTTCCACAAAGAAGGTTGATAAGACACCATATGAAATATGACATGATAAAGCTTAACTGTCTTATGTAAAGGTGCAGGGTTGCAGGCGTATGTTAGGCGTGACTCGACAAATAAACTCCAACAAAGATCGTAAAGTGTATCTTCGTAGGATACTAAAGGAAACTATGGGTTACTACTTCTATTATCCAGCTGAAAATAAAGTAATTGTTGCTAGGTATGGAGATTTTTTGAAAGTGATCTTGTATCTCAAGAATTTAGTGGGAGAGTTTATGATCGGAAGATGATCATGAAGATACCTTACCTTCTAAAACACTAACGTACTTGGTGAGAACACGATTGTGCAGGTCCTCCACGAAGTTGAAGTGATTCCGATTCGTGAATCTGTAAGGTCTGGCGTGCACTGACCGTCTATGACTTAACGTAGAGGTTGAGGAAACTCATTAGGAGATCTTGGAGAGCCTACTAGTTATAAAGCTGCCATGGCAAGTCACGAAAAGGACAAATGGCAAGTTGCAATGAATGGGGAAATGCAATCCATGAGAGAAAATGAAGTGCAGGAAGAGGTCGATTTACCTCAAGCGAGAGGTGGTTAGAAGTAAGTGGCTCATAAAATAAGGCCCGCATGGATGGCATATACACATCTATAAAGCTCGTCTAGTTGCGCAAGGTTTTACTCAAACTTATGGCATAGATTACGATGAGACCTTTTCTCCTGTAGCGGACATTAGAGCTATTAGAATTCTCATAGCTATAGCGGTACTATGACTATGAGATATGTCGGATGGATGTCGAAACGCCTTCTTAAATGGTCGTTTAGATGAAGACATCTATATGAAGCAACTTTGAGGGTTCGTGAATCCACAATTTCCAAACCGTGTATGCAAACTTCAAGGTCCATTTATGGATTGAAGCAAGATTCGAGGCAATGGAATAAGAGATTTGATGAAGAAATCAAAGCGGTATGGATTTATTCAAAATCTTGATGAGCCATGTATATACAAAGTTAGTGGGAGTGATGTAATTTTCCTTATCCTTTATGTCGATGACATATTAATTATGGGAAAAGACATTCCAAGTTTGCAAAATGTTAAGGCATATCTTGGGAAGTGTTTTTCCATGAAGGATTAGGAGAAGCTGCATATATTAAGGAATCAAGATCTCCGAGATAGGTCAAAGCGGTTAATTGGTTTTAAGTCAAAGCGCTTACATTGATAAAATATTGAAGAGATTCAATATGCATAATTCCAGAAAGGATATTTGCCGATGGAAGTAAAGCATGGCTTATGTAGCGATATGTGTGTGATATACGATGAGGTGGCACACATGCGAGAAAGTTACTTATGCTTGATGGGATCTATTATGTATCTTTGTGAGATGCACAAGGTCGGATGTGGTGTTTGCTCGAACATGACCGGTCGATATCAGCAGAATCCGGGAACTTCAACGGGCTTTGTTAAACATATTCTAAAGTATCTTAGGAAAACAAAAGATATGTTTTAGTGTGTGGTGGAAATCTAGACATAGAGCTTGGTGTTACATGCTCTTGTGATGCGTCTGGCGATGTAATAAAGATGATATGAAGTCTTAGGCGGGTTATATCTTTGTCATCAATGGAGGAGCGATTGTTGGAAGAGCAACAAGCGAGTACTATTGTGATGTATCGACGAAAAGTGAATACATATTGCTTGGAGCGCAATTAGGGGTGTCGATGAGGTCGGGTTGATTGACCGGATGGAACCCGGACCGATAAGAGCTTATAGGGTCGGGTCTAATCGGGTTGAAAATGCTTATCGAGTTGATTTGACCGAACCCGATAACAATATTGTTATAGGGTCGGGTTCGGGTTGGTGTTATCTTATCGGGTTATAGGGTCAACCGATAAGACAAAATTCTTAAACTACTTTTTATTTTGTTACTTTTGTCAATATGATTTTAAAAAATAGTCCATTAGCTAAATATATATTGTTTTACTCCATCATTTTATCTAAAAGAAAGCTAGAGGTGAATTTATATACCTCATATAGTCATTTTAGTGCATAAGCTGTTAAGGCGTCAACCTCTTGCTACTATGATTCCTTTTTTTTTAATTCGTCTCTTGTTATATGACTTATATATCTTTAATTTGGATGAAGTAATTTTCTTGTTTTGGTATAATTTTATATAGTGTTGTATCATTATTTTTGTTTGCAAAATATACGCTTTATGTATTTTTATTTTGTGTTTGAGTTGAAATTAAGCAACCCGATAAACCGAATCACCCGACCGAAATAACTCGACCCGATAACAACGAACCCGAAAACTCGACTCCTTATCGGGTCGGGTTGCGGGTCACCTAATTGATGAAAACCTACACAACCCGGCCGATAAGCCAGATAACCCGACCGATAACACCCCTAGCTGCGATGGAGCTGTTTGGATTAGGAAATTCATTTGAGGGCTTGGTGTTATGCCTTCAATTGAATCCCTATTGATATGTATTGTGACAATTCTGCTGCAATCATATTTGCCAATGAACACAGGTCATGAAGGGCACGGACATTTTCTGGAGTATCACTATGTTGGGAACAAGTCGTGAAGGTGAATTAATCTATTGAAAGTTCTACGGATGATAACTTAGCTCATCCTTTCACTAAGGCTTTGGCTAGAAACAAGCTTATTGGACTTGCCAATGGAATTGGACTTCGTTTAGCTAATAGTTTCATGCAGAACTGTGATTAGTATTTGGATAAAGGATATTGTAAAACATTTATTATTTTGATGAAATAAAGTTTGGATTATGTTTATTTCATTTTATAATATTGTTATCCTATATTTGCATGTTTAATCCATGAGTAACTAAGTTATTCTAAATTGTCCGTTTTCGATTAATGATATGGGAGTATCGTTAAACTAAGACAAATATGAGAGATGTGGTAGAAGATACTTGAAATTATATTGATGAGAATGTTAGGATCCAAATATTATTGTGTTGATGATTCGGGTGGTCTTGGATGATCAAAATACATGATTGCCATAGTTAGAGAGTTAGTAGAGAGAGAGAGGGTGTTCTTGCTAGAGGTTTACACAAAGTATGAAATATTAGATTGAATGAAGCACCACCCTTCCATGGATGGAAGGGTATTTATACTACATAATCGACCTCCTATCGGCTGTGGATCGGGGATACGGTGGGTAAAGACCGTCCTTCCTCCACGGTGTTGCACTAAGCTATACTACGCTACAAACTAATAAATAAACTACTAAATAACGTAAATAACGACATGTCTCTGAGCTAACTTATGCTAGATAATATTTGGGGTGACCGACTCTTCACTATGGAATTTTCTAATTCCTAACAATCTCCCCAAGGAGGTCACCCCATGTTATACATTTGAATCCTAGCATTCTATTCTTGTCTTTGTTCTTGAGCTCGTAGACTTCAATTCTTCATTTCAACAATCTTTGTGCTTTTGTAGCGATTCTTTAAAGTCCGCATTGATTTGTACTTTTAGTGGAGGCCTTTAAGCGATCCATCTTTGATGATCTTGAGCTTTCTTTGAGATCATCGACCCGATAAATCTCGGATCACCCTTTATTGTGTTGCCATCATGTGAAGTTGTGACTTTCGGACCGACATGCTCACACTTTTGAATCATGACATCTTTCCATCGAGTAGCGGAAGCCTTCTTGGTTCATGACATTTGCGTGGCATAAGCATAGTATGAAATATCGAGCCGAGTTATGTAGATATGCACGGTCATGATTTCTTCAAATTAAGTGTGGATCTTTGTGAGCATGCGGCTTTGGATTGACTCCTCAATTACGATCATTGCAATCGTCAAATGTACGCAAACAACGATTAGCAATAAAACACACGAAAGTGTCTTTGATCACTTTCGTTGAATTGAGTACCACGGTCCACGGTTCCCGTTGATCGATACAAATCTTGCTGTGATCGGTAGGATTCCTAAGAATCTCCTTGACGGGTTTCGCATTTGTTCTATTGTTCTCAAACCGGGCGTCTCAAAGAAGACAACACGGTGTGAGTGAACCGTGAATTGATATTCAGCGATTGATGAAAATGATTTGAAAAACAATCGCATATTGCTTGAAGAAAGAGTTTTGCAATGCGACGAAGGTTTTATGAGAAAGATCAATTTTCAATCAAAATAATTTTTGTATTAGAGAATGAGTACACATTCGACGTGCTAGCGAAAAGAAGAGATTCGCACATCGAGCGGTTTTCTAAAAGTATTTTCCAATCGAGATACTTTTGAATTTGAAAACATAAGTACACATTCGACGTGCTAGAGAAAGAAGGTTTGCACATCGAATGGTTTTCCAAAAGTATTCGTCAATTCCATTCTGGACCAAGGTTGATTCAAGATTGAATCTCCCATCGTTTCTATCCGGTTGTCACAAGCTTAATCTTTTGAAAAGATCTCACATGTCACCCACCAAGAGCTTGTTTGATGTTGGCTCTAGAAGGATTTCCATCTTCATCGTGAATACTTTTACATACCACTCGGATGTTACGGCAATACCACAAGGATAATCGTGGGACTCTTAATATATACTTACTTTCCACATTGTGTGAAAAAGCAAGTCTTCATGAATTTTGTGTCCTAATGAGATATTGTGGATGATCTCTTGGCTCTAGACTCAATAGTGCACATTTGGTTCTGTGCGGAGACTAGGAGAGGTCTCCTTCTTCAATATCAACAATCTCTAAGAGAAAGTCGATAGATTATGTCGGTTCCCGTGAGAATGAAACAAGCCCTTTTAAGAGGAACTTGAGTAGCTTGGGAAGTTGTAGTGCGGTCGTCACTTTGGGTCCATGACGTCTTGTCTTCAATACCGGTGTTACCTTAGTAACAACCGATAGCATATGTATTGAACCGGTTTACGCCTAAGGTTGAATTGATGGAGGCTATTTCTTATCACCCTTTTCTCATTCATTTCTTTTCATTCTTCAACCCCTTGATTGCTTACGAGACTTCATTACTAGAACCTTGTTGGGTTTATTCCGTTCTAGCTCTATCTCGATCGGCACTCTTCCCAAATCTCTCTTTTTCTCCTTTTTCAATATACCTAAGGACTCTACACTAACTAGTGGATTGTCCTGGTAGATCCCTCGATTCAGGCGGATCGTGGGAACGAATACCTAACCTAACCATCCTTATAACTCCATGCATAAAGTAAATTGGTTGGTCTTTTGGTATTGTTCTTTCCTTCATGAAACCAATTGAAAAATCATTTGGAAAAACAATCAAGGTACTTGTGATACGAGATCAAAGCATTTTGTACCTTAGTAGTTTTGATCATTTAGAAAAACTCCCCCTCAACATGTGCGTGTAATTTAGAAATTGTTTGGCACATGGAGGCAAGAGGACTTTGAAATATTTTCTTTGATCACAATTTTCATACGAAAAAGCCATTTGATTTTCTTGGTAAAATTCTCCTCCTCAATATGTGCATAGGATATTTTAAAATATTTTATCACATAGAGGCAAGAGTTCTTTTGAAGCACATCCACAATCACAAAATCCATTAAGAAAAACCATTTGAAAACTCAGTCAAGGTACTTTATGTTAAAACATAAAAGCATTTGCACCTCGATAGTTTCTTTTCTTTTAAAATGCTCCCCCTCAATATGTGCTTCAAGATTCGAAAGCGTTTAGCACATATGAGAAGCGACTGCACAATTAAATCAAAATGATCACCTTTTATCAAATTTCATTATTAAATCACAAATTCTCCCCGATCAAAATATCAAACCCTTTGAGATTTTGGATCCCAAGTAATTAATTAGGTTTAGAAAAACATTGGAGAAAATGTGGCCTTGTTTAAATACTCATCTGGTTTTGGATAAATCCTCCTCCTCAACATGTGCATTGTGTATTTGAAATCATTTGGCACATGGGCGGGGAGTGCCTTTGAAGGACTAAAACCAATTCCATTAAAAGCAGTTTGAGATTTAAATCACGACCTCTCACCGATCAAAGATTTCAAACCATTTGAGATTTGTGATCCCAAGTGATTTAAATCATTTAGAAAATTTTGGGGAAAGGCGTGGCAAGATTCAATTTTGAAAGATGACGAGATAAGGACCACTTTAAGATATTAAAGATTGTTAGTGTCGGTATGATAGTTTTAAGAGATCTTTTAAGTAAAACAAAACAATTTCACAATCAAACAAGAGCGAGAAAAATTTTCATTTGAAAGACCTTGATTCTAAAGAAAAATCATACCATGACATAACATTAAATCTTTAGATCACCACTTATATTGTACAATCCGGACTTTTATGAAGCAATATTGATTGAAAATAATTTATTTTAAATCACTCTCCCCTCGATCGATGACCGAAGTCAATAATTGAGTGACTTAAGTTTTGATAAGATGAAGTCCGGTGATTTTCAAAATTAAGACCAATTTATTTTCAAAACAATATTTTCCATATTCAAAACAATATTTTCAAAATTGTTTAAAGATGGTATCATTTACTACTTTTCTGCACAAGATCGTTAGGTGGTTGAGAAGCTTACATTGTTGTTGTTGTTGTTGGGGTTTGGAAGAAAAACCATCTGCGATGCGGTGAGACTTCTTCGTTGCATTTTTATGCCAGCGAGGTCCAATTAAGCTCCGTTTCTTCAATCACTTGAAGAAAACCATCTGTGATGCGGTGAGACCTCTTCACGTTGCATTTCATGCCAACTCTCCATTGAAGTCCGATTAAGCTCCGTTTCTTCATTTGTCAACCCAAGATATAGTTACCCTTTCCTTCGGCATCAATCATCTTCAATTGTGGGATCCGGATCGGGAACATTCTTATAACCAATATACTGCATATGTTAGTGAACACACATACAAATATATGGTGGTCGACATCACCCAACAACAATCGACTAATAAAAGTCAATTCAACATATCAATCGGTTCATATAAGGCATGGGAATAACGTGTTTCATCAAACTATAATCATCTAAACCTAACAATCATATCCTAAATTCCTAGTCCTTGACATAGGCAAATATCATTTTAATTAAGCACGTAGGATAATTAAGAAAGCCCGTTAGATGATATAGATTTGAAAACATTATCCCCTCGATCAATGACTCAATTTACGAAAAGTTTAAAAGTCTTGAAGTCATTGATTGAGTTTGCAAATTCATAAAAACTACGAATCGATTGTTTTGAAAGCAACTCATTTTCCACCAATTTTTAATACAACAAATATTTTTACGAAGATATTTTAGGCGGAAAAACATTTGTGTAGGAGCAATGATCCTTGACATACTTTCCTCAAATTGTTTTAGGATAAGTGCATGAAATATTTGAAAATAGATTTAAGCGACACTTTCCTTCCTTTAAAGAGCGGGTTGCTATCTCGAAATAATAGTAAGCCATAGTTTTAACACAGGTTCTGATCTGAAATAGCGCAAGCCATCATTTGAAGCCGGGTTCTGATCTGAAATAGCGTAAGCCATAGTTTGTGACATGTTTTGAAAAAAAGGAATATTTACACCTCTGCTCGAACTTCATCTATGGTCCGTGCCATTATTGAATGACATTTCTAAGACCGTAGATGTTATCGATACGAAGACATATCATAGAAAAACATATTTTGGTATTTTTGAAATTTTACGATTTTATGGGATTTTTATGGTTTGATAATTTTCTATTTTCTTTTCTTTGGTTTTATAATTTTGTATTTTGTTTTCGATAAGTATTTACAAAGATAGAATAGATGATATAGTTAAAGAAGATGATGATCAGATGTAGAGATAAGGATATCGGCGACGCGTCGTAGAAGATGAAGTCAACATCTCTTAAACATTCACCACCAAAGCTTCAAGACTCACAGATCGAAGAGAAATTGAGCCACTTGAAAGTGAGACTTTGGTAGCTTCCCCAAACCGTAAATCTTCTTATTGAGCGATTCTAAGCTTTCTTTCAAGCTTGCCTTAGCCCGGATGCACAGAGCGTACACCATACCATCGATCTTCTTTGCTCCATATAAGAAGGATCATTGTAAGTCTCCGTTCGGGGTTATATCATCAACAAAACGACAGCGTATCATCCCTCTTTAAAATTCTTCTCAAATTTCATAACCCTTTGAAGTCGGCGCAATCCATTCCAAAAGGTGTCAAGAGACCACTTCCCCGAGTAGTTGAATTGATGCGATCGGTCTCTTAGACTAGAGCTCATGAACCCGAATACACATGCGAAGACAAAGAAACTTATACCATCAGTAGCAGTTAAGTCCAATAGCGAAGAATAACCCCGATGTATACTTTTCTCTCCTCACGAAGAAAGTGTATGAAGCTCAAGAACCCGAAGTACCGAATGCCCAAAGAAAATAACCGATAATATTGAAGAAGCGGGCGAATCGATTATCTCTGCGGAGGACTATCTCTGCGATTTCAACTCGGAATAAGTGATTATATCTACGAATCGCGATTAAGCACTCAAGTAAACGGTGGCGCCCAATGTACACAATTCTCTCTCCACGATGATTGCGATAACATCGAAATCATCACACACTAATATTACCTCTTTCATCATCGAAACTAACTCTTACATCTCTTCCCCATAGTTGGAACAAGAACACTAGCGCCTTGATGAGTAAAACCTTGAGTTTCTGCGGTCATGACATTTGTTTTCCGGGATATCTTCAATCACTTTGAAGAGTTAAGTTCATCAAGTTTACTCGCCATGAGTCAAACCTTGAGTTCTCTGCTGGTAATAACATATGTCTTCCGGGATATCTTCAATTACTTAGAAGTATTAAGTTCATCAAGTTTACTCGCGTTTAGATGCTTGTCTCCTTCCCCGCTCTTGGTTTTGATACTTGAATCGACAACTCATTATAAGCCGTGTACTAGAAATCATTTGAGAAAAACATCATTAGTTCATATGTATGTGAGAATCAACTTCTGCGAGAATGTGAGCAAGTCTAATTGAGGATTAAATTCGACATATCACTCTCCCCGATTAGTGCTCTCCCTAAACCAAACAATCTGTTTGATAAATGACATGAATTAAGAAGAAGTCTTTAGATCATTAAATGTAACACGTCTTTAGTCTTCTAACATGTAGCACAGAATGTAGAGCCATTGTAGACTCGACCTTCTTCAAGATTGTGCGGTTGGGGAATAGATAGTCAACATCTTCAACTCAAACCAAAAGCATCCCACCAAAAGCATCCCGATTAACTTACATCTTGCAAATCCCTTAACTAAAATCCTCCCAATCAAACAAAACGAAAGATGTTCATCAAGGAAATCAACAATTAGGCCTAGCGAACACACAAGATGGTAACACCAAACTACCAATCACATCAAACAAAGCGAGAGATTTTCGGAATCATCATGTTGATGTATCGTGTAGCATTAACGGAAGCACTTTGTCGATAAACTCATCAATCGACTAGTGAAGATGTCAACCAACGGCTCTTAGAAGAAAAACTCCATGTGAAGATGACCCGATCGGAAGAAGCTCGGTTCTTACATGAGTTTGGAGCCGTATGACCATTTTATTCTCAAATATCAATCAACCATCAAAAAATTCACACTTCTTCTCCCCTCAAAATTGCATACGGAGATGCCATTCTTGACTAAATAAGTGAAATCATCCAAAAGTATTCTATTCACACTTCTCCCATAAAATTAGCACATGATGTCGCCATCTTCATTATAGTTGAGCAAGTGGAATAAGAAAATAATCAATGGTAGCTCGGTTCACTTTATGGTGAAGCGCATGGAAAAAGCATGAAACATGTTGATGAGAATGGTCATTAATTAGAAGATTTCTCTTCTTGAGAAGATAAAGCGCCTTGACACGTACACTCTTCTTTTCTTTGGAGAGCGAGGCATGAGCGGTGTGAGCAGGCGTCATAAGAAGATTTCTCTTCTTTGGAAGATAAAATCTTTCTTTTCTTTGAGTGACGAGGCTTGCGTCAAGCGTCATAAGAACATTTCTTTTCTTTGGAGTCTTGAGGCTGAGTACAGGCATGTGAGCAGGCGTCATAATCTCTCTCTTTTCAACTCTCTTAGCAAAACATGTAATCAACCCCATTATCATTGGTAGGCTCTTTGTCGTGACGGTGATGGAAAACCCAATATGATGAATTTGACCACGAAGTAAACTAACTTGAACTCGTGACTTAAACTTGCAAATATGTAACAAAGAAGCGGTGTCGAGAATTCATGCTCCATTGAATCTCTTAAGTACTCTATACTCTTCAACCAACCAACCATCAAGTAATAGCGTACTTTACCTCTTGAAAATCCACAATTGAATGTGACCTTTGAGCACTACAAGCGTAACTCCTTTAAGTGATAGTTATTTTGTGGTGGTATGAGCCCAAATCCCCAGTGGTAAAGAAGAGGTAAAGTCACCCAACAATAACTAGATTTCCAAGTCTTCGTTTTTGATAATAAGCTCGAACAAGGATCATGAAGAATCTTCATCCATCCATCCCGATACCTTGGATACTAAGTACACTCGCTCGTGATATTTCACTTCAACCTCAAATAAATAATCTTGAATTAACTCCGTTGTCACATCTTGTTAAAAGCTCAAATCTAGCCTCCTTTGATCATTTAAATGAACTTTGATAATGGTTTCATCCGACCATGGTTACAAGCACATAACCCGTAAAACCATGTAATAACCAAAGCGCCATGAAGACAACCCAAACACACACCCAATTCATGAAGTACACCTATCATCCCTTCTTTGAGCGAAACCATAGCACCGACATCGAAGTAAGATCCGAAATACACTTTCCTTTCTCTAGGATGGTTCCATCAATACGGGAGTTTACAATTCTATGGTTTAAACCAAGAAATAGGTTCTTTCGGGATTTTACAAAACCAATAATAAACCGTAAGATAGATCCGAAATGCACTTTACTATAATCGGATGTTTCCATTGTCACGGGATTTTACAAGTCTATGATTTAACCGAGAAATAGGTTCTTTCGCGGGATTTTACAAAATCAAGACTAAACAGTAAACAATTTCATTTTGTGTATTATAGCGCATCGGTTTTGTTGAATATCATTTTAGGGAACATGCGGCGGTTCATCAACGGTTCATTATCCATCAACAACAAAATCATCAACCATCCAATCAACACTTTGGTAAACACATCATTCACGCGTTACAGCCGGCTATTCTTTGTGACCACATGGAGAAGTAAACCCGATATACCAAACTTGATCATGAAGTAAAATTCCCAGTTGTTACTTAAACTTGTACTAATCCTTGTGAAGAAGAAAGCGGTGTACCCAATGTACAAAACCTCTTGACATTCTCAATGCGTGAGACACGAAGTGATAGCCACGTTGTGGGTTAAGTGAGAAAGAATCACAAGCGCAACTAAATAGCCAAGTCTTTATCACACTCTATAAAAGCCCAAACAAGTCATCTTTGTTGAAGGGTAGAAAGAAAGAAGGCGAAAATAAGTAAACACCCGGAAAACCTCACTTCAAATTCAAATAAGAATATAGTACAAACAACCCGTAGTCAACATTTTTTTAATAAACACTTGAGGTGACACAATATACTTCGTGAAAATGTATACCTCAAATTTCCAATCCATAACTCAACAAATCACATAACATTCCAAATTTCATAAACCTCGAATCATCGAATCTCAAATTTGTCACGTCGCATTAACAAATCACATCGTCAAAACTCATATACGATCAAATTTTGAAAGCCCATTGGATCCAAAACTTATACAAAAGTGATATATCACACCCATTCGAAAACTAATAGTCCTCGAAGCCCTTCGTTTACCGATCCTTCAATGGTCTAAGAGAATTATCACTAACTAACTAGGCCTAAATATGTTCATCAATATGTCCTAAGTTAGTTCAAAATTGATGAGGCTATGGTATACAACGAGGCTGACATGAGATTAAGAACAAGATAAAACCCATATAATTCTTATGATTTCTTTGGCCCATGTTCAACCCAGACACCACGGCCCGACTTGAAGCGGCCCATGTTAATAAAGTGGTATACGACTAACCCTAATCAACGGGTATAAAGTACCATAACCTCACAAATGCATAACCCAATTCTTCACATTAGCCACTCTTTAACAAATCGCATCTCAAACCTAATAACTCACAAATAGATCCGCCTCCATTCATCCAAATATAACTACTTGCTTGAAACCTAGCTACATCTCATGACATTCATTTAACGTGTATAACATCGGGGGTTCGCCACGGGGATGGCATGAACCCTACATAACGACCCCGGGGATGGTGATTGAGAGCGTTAAGGTCATGGTGTCAAGGTAAGTAACAATGAGACATTATACGTTCATAATTTTAACGAAACATGATAAAAGATATAACATACTTGTTATCATCTTTATCATTAGATTTGTAAATTAAAAATATACTTAAAAAATCAATGAGGCAATCGTTCCTATGTGTATAGATTGAGTGAGATCTATAGAAGAACCATTCACATAAGGAGTAAGGCCGAGATCAAGATTTGTTTTAGATTTTCGTACATGTAGTTTGAGTCGGATCATGATGAATGAGTTTCGTGGTAACAAAAGGGTTTGATTTGTTTGGATCCTTCACGAACCAAATTTGAGATTAGTGAGTCTTAATTTACATTCAATCTTCTTTTGAGTCGTTACTTTTTGGACCCTTTCGATGAATTAGGATCTGTGATGGTTAACAAGTGTGAATGATCATTTAATGGTCAGATATAATTTAAAGTAACACACGATGATCTGAGATCCTTGTAGATTGATTAAAACTTGTTTGAACAATCGAAGAGAAGAAACTAAACAGATTAGTTTATTTCTTTCGATATGTTCAAGTTTTTCATATTGTATTGAGCCATGATTGATGATGATTTATATCGAGGGTTTTGGACATGAGTTGAGATCTTGATCTTAACGAACCTTGAAATAAAATCGAGATTGTGCATGTATAAATTTGGGTCTAAAGTCTTGAATCGGTGTTGATGTAGGTTCAATGAAAGACAAATCTTGTCACAATAAGACTTGAACCGGTTATGAGATTCTTCCTTCTTCTTCTTTTTTTCATTACTTTTTGTTTTGATATCCATGGACCAATGATGGATAAATCCTGAGGTAGATTGAGATGTTTTGGTAAATGAAATTTTGTTGTAGGTAGTGGGTCATTGGTTATCATTTCTTCTTCTACCTTTCTTGTCAAGTCAAGTTGCTAGCTATCAAACCAAGTCATTTGTACAAGTCATTTGCTGATGCATACGGCAAAGTCGCCACGACTAACTTCGCCCGCAGCCAAGTCGCTGAGCCAATGACAAGTCGCTAGCCTTTGGTTTGACTCAAAAGTCAAGCCGTCGCCAATCGCTATATCATGAAAACACATAAATCGCTAACTTGTCAATACAAGTAGCTACTTAGATTCAATGGATCTGGATGAAAAAGAATTTCTAAGTCGCTAGCAAGATTTTATGAGTTTATTCCGACCAAAAGAACCGTTCAGCTTCAAAAACTCAAAAAACTGTCATAAAAAATCCATCTTTTTGACATTTGACCACAAGAAATCCGACAAGATTGACCATTTAGACACCCAAAAGTCACAGTATGGAATAAAAACAGTATACAGATTGATATCTGTTTGGACAAAATAATGAGACAAGACAAAAATGTAACTGTTGATAGACCATTAGACTTTTTAACCAAACAAAATACACATAAAACTTACACAAACTTGTTACAACTGTTTTCCCAAGAGTTAACATAAAAATGAATTTTCCGATCAAAAAATAGTACCCAAAACAGTATATAACAAGATACAAAACCACAATAAATCATCAAAACACAAAAGCCTTGGCTCTGGTACCAATTGTTAGGATCCAAATATTATTGTGTTGATGATTCGGGTGGTCTTGGATGATCAAAATACATGATTGCCATAGTTAGAGAGTTAGTAGAGAGAGAGAGGGTGTTCTTGCTAGAGGTTTACACAAAGTATGAAATATTAGATTGAATGAAGCACCACCTCTTCCATGGATGGAAGGGGTATTTATAGTTACATGAAATCGACCTCCTATCGGCTGTGGATCGGGATACGATGGGTAAGGACCGTCCTTCCTCCACGGTGTTGCACTAAGCTATACTACGCTACAAACTAATAAATAAACTACTAAATAACGTAAATAACGATATGTCTACGAGCTAACTTATGCTAGATAATATTAGGGGTGACCGACTCTTCATTATGGAATTTTCTAATTCCTAACAGAGAATGCATACCAATTTCAGATGATATTCAATGAATTGAATATAGGACTTATCCCAACTACACAATTTACTTTTTGGATATTGTTATAAGTAAATTATGAATAATTATACTCAGACTTGAGATACCAGATAAGTGTCATGAATGTAGTGCATTTCTGTGGATCAACTTAACGCTATAACGTAGCGGTAGTCATAAGGGTTGTTTCGGAAGCTGTTACAAAGTTTGTGGGTTAGTCTAAGTAGTCAAGATAGAATTTGTTCTTTCAAATTTATTTGGGTTTAATCTTCTTGGCCCCTCGTAGGGTTGACAAGATGTTTGTCTTGCCCTTTTAAAATCTCCCTAAATATGTTCGGAAGATTTGGTAATCTTGGTCAATCACAACTAGAAGCGGAATAGTTTAATAAATAATGACTTAATTCCATATCTTTATTTAACATGGTATTAGAAACAAAAGGATAATAATGAGAAATTATTAAAAGGTTTTCCAGGAGCCTTACTCGAGTTGTGCTAGAGGCATTGAAGTGTTGCTAGACACTAACCGATGTGATCAGTCTATTAATCTATATCCAAGTGGGAGCTGTTGGTTTTATGGATATAAATTAGTAGACGTGAGTTAGGATCGAACTCAAGACCACGGGATTGCACATTTTACGTACGAGAATTAAAGTTAATAATTAAATGTAATAGTTATATTTATTTATCAATTAAACGAAATAATATAACGGACGTTAAGTAATTAAGTGTAATGGACTAACGGTCGTTAAATGTAATTGGAAATGACTAGATTGCAAATATTGGGAAGGTTAGGAATCCCTTGTGGGATAACACAATTGATCGGCCAAGGAAGGAAACCCAATGACTCAAACTCAAACTTGTTCACCAAGTTTACTTTAGTATTATACAAGGCTAGGGGTCTTGTGTTTTGCATCTCTTGTACTCATAAGCTTAAACCTAAATTTGTTTGTGTGTTTCTTTGCTTAAAACCGGTCGACTAACACTCTTGGGAGTCGATCCATTGCTTTTCCAAATCAAAGTTATTTTGAACGTTTAAAACTAGCATTCATTTAATTCGGTATAATACGTGTGTACAAGAAAGTGGTACTAACACATTATTGTTAGTATTCTTGGATTGAATTACAAAACGGTAATGGTAATTCACATAATCCTATAAACCCTAATTAGGGTTCATCCAATTGCTAGTTTTGTGAATTTGATTTTTGTTCGGCTAAAATCAATAAAATCTGTATATTCTTGTTTATGTTAATTAGTTATTCGTTAATCTTTCTTATACATACGCATGTATACTTTGATGTTTTGTGGTTTATTATTGAATGTCATGATATATAATTCCAACATATGTATGGTTTGGTGAAAAGTTTAATAACCGGTAACTACTGGCTCGATCCATGTCTGTTGCCATTCCATAATGTGAGTGCATAAATGAGTCACTCGGTTGTTGTGGTTATGGGGTGCCAAGAATATTGAACCCTTGACCTTTTGCTTGTTGGGTGCAAGATGCCTCCACCAATTACCAATGTTATATAAGCCTATAATTGTCGAAATTATATAAGTCAAACACATATAAGTTAGTAAGCCGTATATAAGCTTAAACAAACACCCTCTAAGCTTATCTGTCCTTTCCATATGTTGTTTAAATTTGGTGAAGGGTTTCGTAACTTTATGGTTTATTGAAATTGGGTCATCTAATCGTAGGTACTTTTATTTATTGGTAATCGTGTTTGTGTAAAAACTTAACAGTGCTATATGTTGTTCTTTAAATTCGGAAATTAAAGTTTTTTTTATGGAAAAATGTTTATATTCAAAACTCAAGCAAGAAGCACGAGAAAAGATTTATAAGGTATCGTTACAAGCTTAGATAGGATGAGAATTTCATACGCCCAAATTTCTTCGTGATTGATTGTCATTTGAATGAATTTTGATATGCACAATCGTCATTGCTATAGTCTATGACACATTTCAAGCTTCACCAAATTGTTAAAATGATTCCAATGTAATTTATACAAAAATGACTTCGATTGGTAGTTCTATATATCAAGTTCTTGTAACCAGTTTGATCATGAGCATTAGTTTAGGTCATTAACCATTGTGAATCTGTTGTGATTGTTCTTTGACAGGATGATTTTAGTAGATTGGTTTGCTTAGTTACTAAGACCATGCTAACATAACAAATAAGCAAGTAGATGCTAATGACAATAACGTAATTAACTAATAAGCTGGTCTAAGCCCTTATAAGGGTTAAGCTATCTAATACGCATTATGTTGTTATTAATGCTAGGTCTTAAGCTATCCATTTATAATTTTATATCTACACTTTAGGTGTTTTTTAAGCATTTATTAAAAAATATAGTTTTCTATAAAGAAAATTGATTCTTGGACCTAACTATATATTAGACTTGTGGCCAAAAATTGTACTCATTACAAAGCTTTTCCAATATTCATAAGAGCACCCGGTGTCCAGTTCGTCGTTCCCTTCGTCGTCCACCTCAGCGCCTCGCCGAGCCTCGTTTTGACACCGGCGTAGCTCGCCGTCCGTCGTCGTGGAAAGCAACGCCGTCTGCTTGGAGAAGAATTACCTGTTTTTTTTTTTTTTTTTTCTCTCTTTCTTTTTAGATAGTGAAATTTAAAGTTTTTAATAAGGTGATATTTAAAGGTGAAGTGTTTTAGAAGATAGTGATATTGAAAGGTTCGTAGAAAAAATGCAAACATAAGCAGCATAATGATGAAACCTTTAAAGCTGAAACTTGAAAAATTAGCTAAAACTTGAAATACATAATAAGCAAACATAAAAAGATCAGAATCTCCAAAAACAACATAAAACATGAAATACATAATAAAACTACTAAAACTTAAAAAATGAGTCATCAGGTCCACCATCGAGCGGTTGGCGAGAATAAAACTCCCCATTCATGTATCGACTCTCCATTATGTCGAAATAGTTGTCTTGGAGGTCTTGAGCCTCCCGTGCTTCTTGCTCACGTGACGACCTCTTCACGTGTCTGCTCTTCCATAATCTCCTAACGTTTTCTTCATCTTGTTCCATTTGCGGAGGAAGCCTCACAACCCGCTAGGGTGGTTTGAAAATCCACCGTGGATTTATTCACGGTGGAGTTGGAACAATGGGAGGTATGGGATGTTTTCAAACCCACGGAAGACATTTTTCATACAAGACTAAAAAACCACTATCTTTCTAAAACTAATAATCCACTAGAAAGTCAAAACCTTGAGTAAGTTAAGTGTCTCTCTTGTTAAAAACCATTGTTAATAAAAATCTAATAAAAACGTTAGATAATCTTTAGTTAACCTCAATCCTCATTTTCTATTAACTCTTATTCTCTCTAGATTCAACTATGACGCATGAATATGAGTTTGATTTTTCACCACTAGCGTCTACACTCCGAACATCTCTCTCGAACCCAACACACGGCAATAATGTACATGGGTTCAATAATCTCGAAAACCATCACTTCATGAAGGACGTGTGTAGACACCTCTCTACAATTGAGTAGGTATCAATACCTCCTTCCGAGCCATAGGACTAGAATGTCTTATTGAAATCAACGAGAAGATATGTCCAAGGTTCATAATGGAATTCTTCCGTCAAGTGGAACTCGTTCGTAACGAGGATCGCTCTCTATATCTTTGGTTTTATATCAAAACCAAAAGTTTACTTTAAGCCTTGGGCATTTGCTCACATCCTCCGAATTCAAACCATGGACAATGTGCCTTCACGAAGATTGGTCTCTTGATTAGCTCTTCAACTTTCGTGAAGAAAATAGTCCATATTCCTCACATACCCTCCCGGAAGATTTACATCGCATTATATGCAAACCTCGACCATATTACTCCGATCCAAACATTATCTTCACACGGGACATCCGAGAAGAGTACAAGCCTCTTGCACTCATCTTGCGTGAGAATGTTTGGAGTCTTAGGAAATCGAAATTCTTCCCGCTTGTTGTGCTCACATGTTGTCTTGTTTTGCTAAATAACAACCATATAATCTAGCCTACTTCTTATGGCTAATTGCAAACCTTCAAGGCTCAAGAATAAACTTATTCCATATGGAATGTTCTTGACGCCTCTATCACAATGTCATGCACTTTCATCCTCAATTTCAAAGTCCGTTGTGCGTGCTTGTGAACAAGATGATGGAACCGCTAAACATTTCCCTCATGAAGGCGTTCTTCATTCCTATATCCGTCAACACTCATCAACCTTTTGATGATTCATCTAGCGAAAACACTTAAGCAACTTAGTACTCCAAAATAGGATCAATTCTCTTGTACTCGTGCTTTATTAAATGTAATCCAATTTCTTTTATGAAATAAAACATCTTACATTTGATATCTTAGAACTCCCTTTAGACTATCCTTGAGATATGATGCATTGTCAAGATCATTGCATACCTTTGGTAAAGGTTACGCCTAGCGGATGACGGATCCCAAATGTTGTACTAGGCGGATCCCTACTTTTTGGGAACCGTGGGATCCGTGAGAGAGAAAATACAATTGCAAGCATTGTATTTCAAACACATCCTTAGAACACCTCTCACTAAGCTAAACATAGTGTCTTAAGGTAAATTAAGTCCTTATCAAGATAGGTTGATCCTTCCTACTCACACACAACGAGAAACGGAATAGTTTAATAAATAATGACTTAATTCCATATCTTTATTTAACATGGTATTAGAAACAAAAGGATAATAATGAGAAATTATTAAAAGGTTTTCCAGGAGCCTTACTCGAGTTGTGCTAGAGGCATTGAAGTGTTGCTAGACACTAACCGATGTGATCAGTCTATTAATCTATATCCAAGTGGGAGCTGTTGGTTTTATGGATATAAATTAGTAGGCGTGAGTTAGATCGAACTTCAAGACCACGGGATTGCACATTTCGTGCGAAATTAAAGTTAATAATTAAATGTAATAGTTATATTTATTTATCAATTAAGCGAAATAATATAGCAGACGTTAAGTAATTAAGTGTAATGGACTAGCAGTCGTTAAATGTAATTGGAAATGACTAGATTGCAAATATTGGGAAGGTTCGGAATCCCTTGGGATAACACAACTGATCGGCCAAGGGAAGGAAACCCAACCCAACTCAAACTCAAACTTGTTCACCAAGTTTACTTTAGTATTATACAAGGCTAGGGGTCTTGTGTTTTGCATCTCTTGTACTCATAAGCTTAAACCTAAATTTGTTTGTGTGTTTCTTTGCTTAAAACCGGTCGACTAACACTCTTGGGAGTCGATCCATTGCTTTTCCAAATCAAAGTTATTTTGAGCGTTTAAAACTAGCATTCATTTAATTCGGTATATACGTGTGTACAAGAAAGTGGTACTAACACATTATTGTTAGTATTCTTGGATTGAATTACAAAGCAGTAATGGTAATTCACATAATCCTATAAACCCTAATTAGGGTTCATCCAATTGCTAGTTTTGTGAATTTGATTTTGTTCGCTAAAATCAATAAAATGCATATTCTTGTTTATGTTAATTAGTTATTCGTTAATCTTTCTTATACGCTTCTGCATGTATACTTTGATGTTTTGTGGTTTATTATTGAATGTCATGATATATAATTCCAACATATGTATGGTTTGGTGAAAAAGTTTAATAACCGGTAACTCTGGCTCAGTCCATAATCTGCTGCCATTCCATAATGTGAGGTGCATAAATGAGTCACTCAGTTGTTGTGGTTATGGGGTGCCAAGAATATTGAACCCTTGACCTTTTGCTTGTTGGGTGCAAAGATGCCTCCACCAATTACCAATGTTATATAAGCCTATAATTGTCGAAATTATATAAGTCAAACACATATAAGTTAGTAAGCCGTATATAAGCTTAAACAAACACCCTCTAAGCTTATCTGTCCTTTCCATATGTTGTTTAAATTTGGTGAAGGGTTTCGTAACTTTATGGTTTATTGAAATTGGGTCATCTAATCGTAGGTACTTTTATTTATTGGTGTCGTGTTTGTGTAAAAACTTAACGATTGCTATATGTTGTTCTTTAAATTCGAAATTAAAGTTTTTTATGGAAAAATGTTTATATTCAAAACTCAAGCAAGAACACGAGAAAAGATTTATAAGTATCGTTACAAGCTTAGATAGGATGAGAATTTCATACGCCCAAATTTCTTCGTGATTGATTGTCATTTGAATGAATTTTGATATACTGTCGTCATTGCTATAGTCTATGACACATTTCAAGCTTCACCAAATTGTTAAAATGATTCCAATGTAATTTATACAAAAATGACTTCGATTGGTAGTTCTATATATCAAGTTCTTGTAACCAGTTTGATCATGAGCATTAGTTTAGGTCATTAACCATTGTGAATCTGTTGTGATTGTTCTTTGACAGGATGATTTTAGTAGATTGGTTTGCTTAGTTACTAAGACCCTGCTAACATAACAAATAAGCAAGTAGATGCTAATGACAATAACGTAATTAACTAATAAGCTGGTCTAAGCCCTTATAAGGGTTAAGCTATCTAATACGCATTATGTTGTTATTAATGCTAGGTCTTAAGCTATCCATTTATAATTTTATATCTACACTTTAGGTGTTTTTTAAGCATTTATTAAAAAATATAGTTTTCTATAAAGAAAATTGATTCTTGGACCTAACTATATATTAGACTTGTGGCCAAAATTGTACTCATTACAAAGCTTTTCCAATATTCATAAGAGCACCGGTGTCGGTTAAATCGTTCCTTAAATCGTCCACCTCGGTCGCCTCTTGAATCTCGTTTGACACCGCGTAGCTATAGTCCGTCGTCGTGGAAAGCAACGCCCGTCACTTGCTGCGGAGAAGAATGTACCTTTTTTTTTTTTTTTTTTTTTCTCTCTTTCTTTTTAGATAGTGAAATTTAAAGTTTTTTAATAAGGTGATATTTAAAGGTGAAGTGTTTTAGAAGATAGTGATATTGAAAGGTTCGTAGAAAAAATGCAAACATAAGCATAATGATGAAACCTTTAAAGCTGAAACTTGAAAAATTAGCTAAAACTTGAAATACATAATAAGCTTAAACATAAAAGATCGAATCTCCCAAAAACAACATAAAACATGAAATACATAATAAAACTACTAAAACTTAAAAATGAGTCATCAGAGTCCCAACCATCGAGCGGTTGGCGGAGAATAAAATTCCCCATTCATGTATCGACTCTCCATTATGTGAAATAGTTGTCTTGGAGTCTTGAGCCTCCGTGCTTCTTACTCAGCAATGACGACCTCTTCACGTGTCTGCTCTTCCATAATCTCCTAACGTTTTCTTCATCTTGTTCCGATTCTGGGAGAAGCCTCACTTAACCGCTGGGTGGTTTTGAAAATCCATGTGGATTTGTTCACGGTGGAGTTGGAACAATTGGGAGGTATGGGATGTTTTCAAACCCAGGAAAGACATTTTCGGTGGTGTTGATAAACTTCAAACTCTGGCGAGTTGGAAAAGGCGGTTTCCGGCAAGTGATTTGGGGTTGGAAAGGCGGTTTCAAGCAACTTCTCAGGCTAGAATTCTTGAGAAAAGTCTTTCTTGAGACATTTTTTGTGTGGAATTGTGTTGTGTGTGAATTGTGGTGGTAGGATACTATATATAGAAAACTAAACCGTTTGAATTTGAATTTAAAATTTAAAATTTGAATTTAATTACCAGCTCAACGATGTCGTTTTTGAATTTGAATTTGAATTACCCATTTCAACACTACGGTTTTGAATTTGAATTTAAAATTTGAATTTGAATTTTGAATCTGAATTTTATAATTTGAATTTGAAAACCACCCTTATAAATAACATCTTATAACCACTATTTTTTCACATCTACATCAATTCAAAAAAAAACACACAATGTCTCAAACTCTAAAGTGGAACAAGTCTGAAGAAATCTTGCTTGAGCAAGTTTGGATAGAAATTTCGCAAGCTATGGATATGCAAAATAACCCTTCCAAAAATATTTTTTGGAGCGGCGTTATCATATGTTCAATAATCGGACAACCGATGACCATCGTACAAAAAATTCAATCACGGGTAAATGGGCGAGGATTAACGTCGATTGCAAAAGTTCAACGCAATTTACAAGCAGTTGCGGCGTCGAAGTGCTCAAATGACCACACTCATCTCGAAAATGCGAAACTAAGCTTCCGGCAACAAGTTGGTGGAAAAGAGTTCAAGTATGTTCACGTTTGGGAGATTTTGAAAAATTGCCGAAGTGGGATGTCGAAGATTAAATCGATGGTATGTGTTGTATTTTTTTACTCATGTTTATTTTTTAATATCGTGTTTTTTTTTAATTATTGTGTTATGTATTGTATTTTTAATTTGAATGAAATGAATTTATTTAGTTTATTTGGAAATGAAAATTGAATAAAAAAATAAAGTGGTAGTGGTGGCCCGAATGAAGAGGTTGAGGTTTGTTATGAGTGAGGAGGGTTTGTTGTGGTTAGTTGTGAAAAAATGGGATCTTGATGTGGCCGAGTTGGCCGACGACGAACCTTCACGTTTTGACACCTAGTGCTCTAGAGCATGTATACATTCATAACATACAACTCAGAAATATTATTAGAAAAGTTAAGCATGTCTAGAATCCCACATCAGGAAAGGATAATAAATGTTACCGCCATACCTAAGCTATTACTGTATTAAATGTTCATCTTAGGGTGAGTGATGGGCTTTCGGTTTGCAAGTAGTATTTATATGTTCCATGATAGAAACATTAAAGACTTTTAATCCAAAACTTTGTATAAAATCCTAACTTTTTTATATACTATTTTAACTATATAAATAAATTTTTTAAACAACGATTCCATACGTTTTCTTTAAGAGTAAATTTCACCATTGGTCTTTAAATTTATGCCAGATTTCATATGGCATTCAAAAACGCAATTGATTGCTTTTTTAGTCCACGATCTCCAAAATATTACGCCGTTGGTTCAATTTTCTAACGATTGTCAGTTTCGATCGTTATCTCGGTCCTCACGTGCAGGTCACAAGAGTGCTTTTTTGTCCGAACACTTTCTGGTACTTATTTTTCAAACCGCCTATTTTTGTAACCTTACTTTTCATATTGTACTAGAGCACACATGTAGCTTGCTTTTACATATTCATAGTGTACTAGAGCACACATGTAGCTTGCTTTTACATATCCCGAAATATCTTGTACATATCTCGATTGCATGCAAGCGTATTCCACGATATTCTCACTATTATTTCCATCACTCCTCATCTATTCGACTTTATTGATTTCTTCCCAAAAACTTAAGAACAAAAAATGGTGTTGTGTTGGTGTGAAAAACCCATGTTATTCGCACATCATGGACAAATCGAAATCCAGGACATAGGTTCTATGGTTGTCCAGATCCGGGATCTGATTGTGACTTTGTTGACTGGCACGATCCGCCAATGTGTCCAAGATCAGTTACTATCATCCCCGCTCTATAAAGGTCAATGAATGCTATCCAAGCTACACTAGAGGAAACAAGACTTGAAGCTACTAAAATGAAGAAATACTTTATCTTAAGTTGGTTTTTTTTTGGTAATTTTCGTGTTTTTTTATTAATCTGATGTATTTGATCACCGGTGTAATTGTTTTTTTGTTATGAAATATTACTTCAATTCTAGCATTGCTTCAGTTGTGATTGTTATTGTTTTATGTGTTGATGAAACCTTTTTAGTTGTTGACTTTGATTTGGGTAAACATAAATACTTGACCATTATCGCACTCGGTTAAGTTTGCATACTAAAAGGCAACATAATGGAATATATTTATGTTGTTGACTTTGTTTTAGTTAAAAAGTTGTAGTTGACTATTTGGTCAGTGGGTTAAGTTTCATTTTGTTTAGCATACTAAAGCTGAAAAACATAGGTTTTTGCATACTAAAAGCCAGCGTAATGGAACTTTTAAAGCATGTTGACTTTGTTTTGGTTAAAAGTTGTACTTTGCAATTTGGTCATGAGGTTAAGTTTGATCTTTTGGCATACTAAAATGATAAGAATTTGCATTTTAAAATACAGATAGTGCATATGCAAGTAATGGCACAAATAAAATGACATAAACAAGTACAATATTACTCATAAAAGCTTTTAATTGCATATTGTCAATGCAATAAGTTGCATTGACTTAAAAATTGCAATTGGCTACTATAGTTATCAAAGTTTAATCCACATACAAAATAACCCATCAATTAACAAATACACTTGAAAATTACACTTGAAAACCACACTAAAAAAACGCAGCACTATTTTGTTGTTTCCACGCCGAATAACCCACGAATTAACAAATACACGTATGTTGTTCGTTTCTTATCAAAGCCGAAATGAAATCACAACTACTCCTTTGCTTTTATCTTAACACAAACCGAAACAACACATATTTATTTTTTATCTGAGCGAGACAAAAGCACAAGGTTGGTGGGTTCGTTCTTTGTTGTATTTTGTTTTATAAATTGAAACAAAGATAGGATATCGGTGTTGTAAAATCGGTCATAGCGGCCGATATAGGCGGTTGCGGTCCACCGCCACGCCATTTCACATATCGGTATAATTTGAAGGTCATGGTCAAAATCGGTCAAAATGGCGGTCAAACTCGGTTTTTAGATTGATAAATAATTTGCCTATGATTTTTATTTTTAAGGATATTAAACTCTTTAGTTTTTGTGGTTATTGGCTTATTTTGTTAAGATATTGCTAATATTTATTTTTTTAAAATAAATTCCTTTATAATTATAGTACTCGTAGAAACCGATATATCGCCCCATTCTTGATATGATGCTTGAAGGAATTGACCACCACAGTCTGTCGACCGATTTTACAACCTTAAGGATATGAACACTTTTGTTTTTGATTTTCTTTAAAAATATCGTGTATTGAATAGAGTGTTACTTCTTAAAGATCTAAGATGGGTTATGAATACTTGATGATGGTGGCGTTAGGTAGTAAATAGTTGAAGTGATGAATGTTTGTTTTGGTGCTAGATTTCGATTTATGTTTTGAAAGATTAATTAGATTGTGCGTTATGGTTAAATAGTTGTATATTTTGGCGAAGGGTGTTTTTAATAGTGTATTAATTGTAGGTGTTAAATAATGTTTTTTAGTTTTATTTGAGCTTTAAATACTTGTAAATTATTTTTTTTACTTTTATTTGTAAACAAAATTATTAAAAATCTTGATTACATTAATAGCAGCAGTTTCTATTTGTACTTTTAGCAATAAAATTTTTAATACTGAATTTTAAAGTTTTAATGGCTATAAAAATGTTAAGATACAGATATAATAAAAGCTCCCTTCTAATTATCTCATTTTCCCGGGTAACGCGTAAGAGGACTCACCAAAGTTGAAAAAGTCGTTGGAATATGTCCAAGTAAAATAAGATGATCTTCTCTATATTAATGTCCCATATTCCCATCTCACAAACTTTGATTTCTTATTTCTCAAAGTCAAACACCACCAACACTATCATCTCTTGCAGCCACGACAGCCGATCACCACCACTTTTATCAAGTTTGGTTTCTTCATTTTATTTTTTCATCCATATTATTTATGCAAGTTAATACAGTATGTGTTTTGAACTTTTATATATGAATAGTCGATCTTCCTTTTAGTGTATATGCTCCCTCTAGTTATTTAATTTCCGGATACAGATTTTCTTTCTTATTACACATTTCAGATTGTAATGTGTCCTTGAGCAAGATATTACGTTTCTCGATCCTTCATCCATGACTACATTAACAGTGATTTACGCATTAGGAATTATGCTAATGCTAATGCTAATGGTCTTTGTCTATTACTTTTATTTAAGCATCTTCTCCAGACTCGTCTGCACCAAAAATAAAGGTGTCCACTTCAACTTCATCCATTCAAAATAGCTTTAAGTATGATGTTTTATAAGTTTCAGGGGTGAAGACACCCGTAAAAACTTTGTCGATCATCTTTATTATGCTCTTAAGGATAAAGGCATTTACACTTACAAAGATGATGTGAAAATCGAGAAAGGGAAAAGGATCGCGATGATCTCTTCAAATCCATTGAAGACTCCAAATTTTACATCATTGTTTTTCCAAAACTATGCTTCTTCGTCATGGTGTTTGGATGAGCTTGTCAAGATTATGGAGTGTCACAAGATGCTGGGCATCTTGCTTACCTGTGTTCTATGACGTAGAACCCACGATGAGAAACCAAAATGGGGTTAAAATGCCTTTTCAAGAATAAAAAGAAAGAGGCTGCTAAGAAATGGAGAGGCTCTAAAAAGCGGTGATCTAGCTGGTTGGGGTGAAGAACACTCTTGATGGGTAATTTCTTACTTTTGTTTAAAAGGACAATAGATGAAATATCATTATTACGATGCTATGTTTTTACTTCACATATGTATATGTTATAGATCTAAAACACTCTTCATTTTCTATAGTGTATGCTAAGCGGATCTTATTTTTACATACAAACAGACGCAAGCTAAATTCATCAAAAAATTGTTCAAGAGATTTCACTAGAGTTCGCTCAATCAATTTCGGCTTTGATGAAAAGTTAGTTGGCATGGAGACTCGAGTAAAGGATGTTGTTTCATCTTTAGAAGTTGAGTCTTGATGAAGTTCGCATGATAGGCATCAAGGGCATGGGAGGGCTGGGAGACTACTACGGTGAGGCTGTTTTGATAATCTATCGATGATTTGAAGCTATAAGCTTTGTTGGTAATGTGAGAGAAGTTTCAAATGGCTCGATTATGCGGTTTGAAGAAATTACAAGAACAAGTCCTTTCGGATGTCTTGAATGAACAAGTCGATTTGAATGTTGTTTTGATGGGATAAAAATGATGAGAAAAAGGATGTGCGGTAAAGGTTCTTCTTGTTCTAGATGATGTGGATCATAGAACAACGAGGCGTTGGCGGTGAACATAAGTGGTTTAAGCCGGAGTAGAATTATCATTACAACGAGAGGCGAGCAAGTGTTGATAGCTCGCGGGGTGAACTTGATTCGTGATATCAATCTCTTATCGGATAAAGGAAGCAATTTGTCTCTTGATGGTATGCCTTTGGAAGAGAATCCACTTCAAGGATACGAAGAGTTGTCGGGAAAAGTTATGCGTTATCGATGGTCTTCCTTAACGATCAAAATCTTGGGTTCATTTCTACGTGGTAAAGATGAGCATGAATGGAAGATGCGTTAAAAGACTAAGAACTATTCCATTGAAGGAAACTCTCGAAAATTAAAAATAAGCTATAATGGTCTCGGGGAGGTATCGGAAATATTTCTAGACATTGCATGCATTTTGAAAAGCGGCCGAGAATATGCAATCAGTGCTTGAATCTTGTGGGTTTATGCTATAAATGGTTTAAAAGTTCTTGGCGAGATCTCATAACCATTTCTAAAGATGGGGAATTGGACATGCATGACCATATAGAAGAAATGGGAAAAGAACATTGTTCGTCAATCACATCCCGATGAGCCTAACAAACATAGCCGATTGTGGATTGTGAAGCGAAGATATATTGGCTAATGACATGGTAAAGATCGGTTTACTTGCAAAGTGGAGAAAGCTAATAAGTTTTCATTTGTTCTTACTTGACGACACGAGGTTACTGTTTTTGGATTGCGAGTCACGAAGATCAAGGTGTCTAAAACTTTATGTCTTGTGGAAAATCGAGAATTGTTTTGAAAGGTCTTGGAAAATGAAGAAACTTAGATATCTTGATGTGTGTCTTCCGGGCGATTTACGGTTTCTGGTAGATATATGAATTCTTGTATTACGCCCAAAATTTCGTGAAGCTAGCCAATACTTTACAAACTCTTTAAAGTATCTAAGATTTAATGATTACCCTTTTCAGTGTTACCCAAAACATTTCAAGCAAACAATCTTGTTGGACTTGAAATGAAGAGACAACAGAATGGTACAACTTTGGGAAGAGGAGAGAAAAGGTAGAATAATTGTTGATGGGTTGTTTTGCATAATTCGTAATAATGCTATTAATTTATTGGTTTGTCGATAAGCTAATATAAATCTTTTTTTTCTTTTTTCTTGGCGGGTTCTTAAAAACTCAAATTCCTTTCTCATCACTCGAACTTGGCGACTTTTGACTTTAGGATTGCTCAGAATCGGAGCGTTATCTCTTAAAGAATCTTTTCATTTAGTAGAACTTGTCATGCATCTGTTGTCAAAGCTCAAGCATCTCGATGTCGGTGTCTCTAATTTAGAACCTTTGACCTCGGGTTGACTCGAATCTAGAGGCGTTATCTCTTTATATATACTGAATTTGAAGAACTGCGTATACATTGCATGTCAATCTCAAATTCCTCACCGCACGATTCAAGGTTGAGGCCTTGACCTTGGTGATTCCAAATCTTGAGAGGTTAGATCTTGGAGGTTGTAACAAATTGGTGAAATTAACGCTCCCATTGGATGTCTAAGAAAACTTCGTCTACTTAGACTTAAGCGGTTGTTTGAGGTTTCCCAATTTGTGTTTGGCGGTGGATGTGAGGCAAAGGCTAATTGTTCTTGCTACT
This sequence comes from Chrysanthemum lavandulifolium, assembly GCA_022545495.1. Lineage (NCBI taxonomy): Eukaryota > Viridiplantae > Streptophyta > Magnoliopsida > Asterales > Asteraceae > Chrysanthemum > Chrysanthemum lavandulifolium. Next base: position 4,156,073 of record CM040239.1, on the reverse strand, counting down.
TTACATCGGTTGGTGAGTTCCTAGATTTATGCCCATTGCACCCCAACAGTAATCTCCCAAAGTTGCGGTTTCGTTGTAATTATAAAGAAGATCTACCGTCATCGGTTGGAAATATTGAGAAGCTTATTTCCTTTGGTCTATGTGCTTGCACTGAGACTTAAACACATTTTGGACATAATTTGTAGTTTACAAGGTTTACAAAACTTACACTCCAATGCAATATTCAGAGTTTCCCAAAGATCTTGGCCAATTAGAATGTCTAGAAGAGCTTTGTTTGTACTCTACGAAGATAAAACATCTTCCAGATAGCATTTGTATGTTGAAACGTCTCAAATCTCTCGAAGTTAATTATGGTGGTCTTCTTGAAAAGCTACCAGAGGGTCTTCTTGAGAAGCTACCAAAGGATCTTGGCCAATTAGAATGTTTAGAAAGTTGTGTGTGAGTAGTACGAAAATTGAATATCTTCAGAGATAGCATCTGCATGCTAAAGCGTCTGAAGTCGCTCGATGTTATAGACTGTTGTCGTCTTGGGATGTTGCCTGAGGATATTGGCAATTTAGAATCTCTGGAGAGTCTATCTTTGTGGTCTACAGCGATTAAACATCTTCGGATAGCATTTGTATGTTAAAACATCTGAAACATCTCAACCTTAGTTGTTGTGCTCTTCTTGAGAAGTTACACGAAGATGTAGGCGATTAGAATGTTTAGAACATCTAGATATAACATATACATGCATAATTCATCTTCCACAAAGCATACTTGGGTTAAAGGTCTCCTTATCGCCGCACCTCAGGCTGCTGCGGTTGTATGATTTTCCCTCGGAGATAGAAACCACAACCTCTCCCATTTGGTAAGTAAATAACATGCACTTTCTTTGTATTTTAAATTCATTTTCTCTTATTTTAATATCGAATTTGATATTGGCGGACAAAAATTATTGAACAATATAACAAATATTTAGAAAGAAAAAATAAACTAAATTACGGATGGTTCTTAAAGATGTAAGAGTTTCAAAAGGATGCTAGGCGGTACATAGATAAGACAAATACGGATATACTTAACTGTGTAACTCGTACTTGTTTTCATAAATTCTCCATTTCTCGATTGCATTTTACTTTTATACTAATAGCACAATTCCATATAAGCTAAAGTAGTTTATTTGTTCTCAAGGATTGCATAGACTGAGGATCAAGCTGAGTTCATCTTGGGTACCTGTAATAGAAGATTCATGTAAGTAGATTATGGATGCTGCAAGAACAAGATATTCAAAGAAAATGAACCCAGTTCCATTACCCACCAAGAAGAGAAACTACTGTGTGTTTGCAATCCTATATCCTATCATGTTCACAAAGACGCTAGATTCCATTTTGAGATCAGGATATATCAAAAGGCTCATTGATATCGGATATCCTACACCCAACTGCACAAACCATCGATTCTTTGATAGATCTTGCTTTGTGTTTTTGTAGGTTGAGAAATTAATGATGGCCTTGATTTTATCAACTCAAGGCCAAAGCCACTTGCAGCGTATGTATTTTTCAACAAGAAGGAGCTCAAGGAGGAGTTTGTGAGCAACATCTCGGCTGGTGGCCGGCGTAGTCATAAATGATGTTGCCTTACATGTACTACTGAACTTCTACCAAACAACTTCTAATTTATACAATCATATTTCATTAACGTTATTGTATTATAAATTTTACAATTTCTTTTACCTTATAAACAAAATCCTAAAAGCTAGCCGCCCATTAGGCGAGGCGGGCCTTGAGGCTAGTGATGTACTCCGTATATAAAGTAAGAACTTTTATGTAATTCTAGCGCATTGCTAATGTTTTTATATATATAGTGGTTTTATACAAGTAGTAATTTATAAAATTATATGATGTGTCAATGGTATGGACTTGATAAAGTCTATATCATTGGAGATGCTGAACATGAATATGAGCTCGAACTTAAATCACAAAGAAACTTAGCTGGCTTACAGAATTCAAGTTTGCTGCCATACCCTTTTAACAAATCAAAATTTATATTACAAGAAAAAAAAACTATAGATAAATTTCACAAATGAAAGTTAAAACCTTATGTTTCACGATATATGTTTCTTTGGTGATGTTGTCAAGTCAAATCGATGGGAGAGGTTCCCCTATGGCCTTTTTTCTTGTGACTTTAACGAGATATCGAGATGACATGTACGTTGAAGTATTTGACTTTGATTATGTGAGTCCAAATTATTTTATTTAAGTACAACTATCAAGTTTATATCATTAGTCCATTTTCATTTGTATATCTAAACTTTAGGTGTTTTTTAAGCATTTATTAAAAAAATATAGTTGTCTATAAGTGCTCGACTTGTGGCCACAAATTGTACTCATAACAAAGTTTTTCCAATATTCAAAAGAGCATGTATACATTCATAACAAGCAACTCGAACAATTATGAGAAAAGTTAAGCATGTCAAGAATCCCACATCAGTAGAGGAGAATAAATGTTACCGCCTAATATACCTAAGCGTGTATTAAATGTTAGTCTTAGGGTGAATAGTGGGCTTTTGGTTTATAGTTCTTACATGTTATAGAAACATGCGAGTCTTGGCAAACCAGAAACTTTATACAAAATCCTAACTTTTAATATACTATTCTAGTTATATGTAATAAATGTTTTGGTAGCTATTATTAGAAAGTGGATGATCAATATACAAAATCCTAACTTTTTATTATACTATTCTAGCTATATGTATAAAATTTTTGGTAGCTATTATTAGAAAGTGGATGATCAATATAGTTTTTATCAAGTTAACTAAATATAATCAATTCAATCAACATGAATGGCTTTAATTTTCAATAAATGTGATTTCTACTTTTAAAGCTATTATGAAAGCTTCGAACACGGTATTGTTTATGTTTATGCTTTGTTTTCTACATTGTCACAAAAGTGAGAATAGCATGGCGTTATGATCACCACAAACTAATGAAGGTTATATTTGATTTGTTTGTAGCGTTTTGTTATACATTTTGAAGGTGTCTATAAGTAGTGCTCGACTTGTGGCCGCAAATTGTACTCATAACAAACTTTTTCCAATATTCAAAAGAGCATATATATATTCATAACAAACAACTCAGAACAATTATGAAAAAGTTAAGCATGTAAAATCCCACATCGGCGGAGAATAAGTGTTATCGCCTAATATAGCTAAGTGTGTGCTAAATGTATAACTTAGGGTGAGTAATGGGCTTTGGGTTTGCAAGTCTTTATATGTCCTAAAAAGGAACATATAAAATTTTATTCACCAAAATTTATATAAAATCCTAACTTTTTATATGCTATTTCAACTATATATACATATATAAATTTTTGAACAACGATTCCATACGCTTTCTTTAACAAAATTGGGGTCTGAGTATTCTTGTTTTGGTAGCTATTATTAGAAAGTGGAAGATCGATAGTTTTATCAAGTTAAGTAAAGATATTGCTTTAATTTCTATGAAATGTGATTTCTACTTTTAAAGCTATTATGAAAGCTTGAGCAGGGTATCAGTTTATGTTTACAATTTGTTTTCTACATGGTCACAAAGGTGAGAACAGCATAGTGTTATAATCACCACAAATAATGAGGGTTATATTGGTTTGGCAGAAAGTTATCCCATCTTGAAAACATCATGTGCAATGTTTCTTACGCTACATATATACATTTTAGTGTATTCGTTCAAATCCCACTTCTAACATTTTTTAGCGTACAGAATAAAAAATTCACCGACATCATGACTTGATTCAAGTATAAAAGTTATAATGATATGCACAGACTAACGTGTTAAAATCATAACTCATAACTGATAACCAACTCGAGATAAACATAATTACAGGCTGAGAATCATTCAACAACAAATTATGTTCATTTCTACAGGCTACACACAACTGAATGTCCAAAGCTAAACAAAAAGGCACTTGATCTGCATATGAATTGTATGCATTAATGATTTCTTCAATAGGCTTAAGAACATAGGAGTAGGATAGTGTAGTTGATCAAAATCTGTCAAACAATTAAAAAAATTGTCATAAGAACTTTGAAAAAAAAAAAAAAAAAAAAAAAACTGAGTTTGACCCAAAATGACAAGAAAACAAGTGACTGTAATTAACTTAACAATGACTGTAATTACTCGCCAATACTAATTACGGATATGGTTCCTAAAAGTATAATTGGTTCCTCAAGTATGTAATTAAAGAGCTTTTGGTCCCTCGAATACACGTAACCCAAAGGGCAAAAGGCCGGAAGAACCAAATTTGAAAACAACAAATTGCTTATATGGGTCATATTCAGAGCTAATATCGTGAAGAACCAATTTCCACATTTTTGAGCCAATCACTTGCTGAAATTTAGTAGTAAAAAAAATACTAGACTACAATATTATAAAGAAAAGCCAATACCTTTGATTTGCAGCGTACACAATTAGAATAGACAAACTACTGAACCATTAGCCTTTTAGGCAGCAGAACTGCAAACACAACATCAATAATCAATGGCTATTACTTAAAAGAACATCAATCAATACTTAATATATAATAATTGATCCCTAGATAAACAAGATGTCTAATGGTTAATTACCTCATCCATGTTGCAAAAGCTTTCTAAAGGGAAGAGTTCGTCTGGGTTGATTTGCTGTTGCAAAGGTAGAACCATAGCTACGACTTTACTGCAAAGGCAATCCAATTTGATATGATTAAGTATATCAGATTACCCCAAAATCACAAGTGACATCTTTACAACATATTATAAGAAAAAAAAGGATTAATAAGATGACCAAGTTATTCACCTGCACCATGAATGGATAAACTTCTTTGTGGGTTGGTCATCCTCTTCATCATCGTCATCCTCAGATTGATATGGGGAGATATCGTATGAAAGTTCTCGAGTTGTTGAATTTACAGTCCCGACTTTTCCGGGTGTACTTTTAAGTATTGTAACCTATGCAACGAAAAAAAACTGATCAGGCAAGATAAATATTAATTCTACCCCCCTCATACCCCGCCTGGCAGGATGGGTATGTTGTAAGAAAAATATTAGTTCTATAAAAAATGGGATTAGGATCCCCTCATATTCATTTTAAACATGAGGGGTCATGTTGAAATTGGTGTGAGTGAGCATTTGTTTTTTAATAAAATAAAAGTCTTTAAAACGATGGCCCACTTTCTTTTTTACCCTCACAAAAACACTCAACATTACCCATCATATTCAAAATGAACATGAGGGGATCTTTATCCATCCAAGAATGGTATATTGATGTTTATTTGTACAACTGTCTGCATTGATATTTCTCTATCCTGAGACTGCTTGAGCGGGAAGATGATACAACAGTGAAGTTGACATTGTATTTCAAACAGCAACACCAATTACACTTCAAACTTTTGACTCTTACATTAATATAGAGCGGCACCATGGAGCCTGGTGATTGAACATCCAGCTCATTCGGCATTTGAAGAGCATCATCCTTCAGTTCAATCAGATGATGAGAAGCAGAGGCTAAGCACATGAAAACAATCATTAATGCATGGAAAAGGTATGTCATGACAAAAGAGAAGGATCGAAGTTGCACAATGTAATCGATCAAATACTAACTACTATCTCAGCAATTTAGAAAAAACAAGAACAAAAAATAACTGAAACAAAGACGATAAAAAGAAAATCAGAGGAAGTACCAGTTAAGTCGTTTTCTCCTTTGAGCACGCGATACGATACTACTGCTTTGTGTGCCTGTAATAGTCACAGTTGCTTTATTCTCGGATATTTGTATCTCTGATGTAAAACCAAATGACTGAAGCTGCTGATCTTCCCCAACGATATGCAGACCTTTTAATTGAAAAATGCCCGTTGGAGATTACATATGCCTGAGCGTGTTATATCCAACTCTTTTAAACAGCCTAAACGTCCCATTTCCTCAGGTAACTTCATAACCCTCGACATTCATCGAGATGTAAAGATATTAGACTTTTCATCTTACAGATACTGTTCGGTAAATCCTGTAAAACCTTACAATCCGTGAGGATTAGCTTCTCTAAACATTGTAATCGCCCAAGATCCTCCTGTAACTTCTCAAGAGACCAACAAGATACAATCTCAAGCGATGTCAGTTGATTCAACATACAAATGCTATCTGGAAGGATATTAATATCTGTTGATGAAAAATTTAGCTCCTCTAGAAATTTTAACGGTCTAGGTCCTTGGGTACTTCTGGAATACTGCCTTCAAGTTTAAGCTTTCTTAAAAGGTTTAGACCACAAATGCTTTCTGAAAAACTCTCAGGGTTTATGCAAGCACAGCGACCTATAGAAAAAAGCTTCTCAAGATTTCCAAAATTAGGATAGCTTGTTGTTCTTTGTAATAACATGAAAACTTGAACTTTGGGAAATTATTTTCAGAGTGGAATGGGCACATCTGCAGGCTCTGAAATCAGATGCAACTCACAAAAAGAGCAGCGCTAAATGAATCAAACTCTTTGTTAAAAGAAATGATTTAAACCTCCCCAACCACTTAACTCTACCATATCAAGATTTTTCAGACAACCAGCAGGAGCATTAATTTCTTCAAATCATAACAGTTGTCAAGATATAACCATGTGAGATTTGGAGTCAGCCCAAGGTCAAGGGACCTTAACTTTGAATTATTACTGAGGTTGAGATTTGAGCCTCAGAATTTCGTGAGCATTTGAAATTCTACCAAATTCTTACAGCCTCTAAGTGATGCATGCTCAAGATTCGAGTAATTCCGGTGAAAGATCTTCAAGCTTAAATTATTGATGAGGCCGAGATACATGAGCTTTGGACTTTGGTCAGGCATTTGAAATCGTACCATATCATTACAGTCTTGGAGTATTAGCTTTTCAAGATTTGGGTATCCCGAGGTGAAGGTCTTCAACTTTGGAAGGCGAAGCCGAGATCTGCGAGCTTTGGACTTTCAATTTGAAGTTTAACCAAATCATTACAGTGTTGGGCGTTAACTTCTCAAGATTCGGAGTATTCCGAGGTGAAGGTTTGTCAACTTTGAATTATCAATGATTTTGATAAGTTCAAGCTTTGGACTTTCAACAGGCATTTGAAGTTCTACAAATCATTACAACCTTGTAGATGTAGCTCCTTAAGATTAGGAGTACCCACGAGGTGAAGGGTCTTCAACTTTGAACCAATGATCCTGAGATATGAGCCTTTGATGTTCAGCAGGCATATGAAGCTCTGAAATCAGGACACCCGATAACACTCAACCTCTCAAGATTTGGAGTCAACCGAAGGTCAAATGTCCTCAACTCTGAAAGTTCGATACTTAGGAACCTGAGGTTATTTAGAACCTAACATAAGTAAAAAAAAAAAAAAACAATTAATATTGGGAAAGCGACAAACCAATAGATATATAGGATCATAATGAATCATGTAAAACAACAAATGAACCATTATTTTACCTTTCCATCTTCCCAAAGTTGAACAGTACTGCTATAGAACAAGTCAATTCCAACAAGGTTTTTTCCTTCAAATGTGTTTGGAAAACTCGAAAAAGGAAAGTTATTCAATCTCAGAAATCTTAAGGAACTTGGAAACTACTGGCTAACTTTATCAAATTTCCAGTGGCATGTTTGAGTGTGAACCATATTTCAGCAACTCTAAGATCATTCATCTTTGCTAGACCTTTCATTGCCGTTTCAGTAATGAAATTCATTCGATGGTATAGACATTTTGTTGCTTGGGTACCTGAAATCAAAAAAATAATAACCATGAAATTAGTTCTGTTAATCATAAAATTGTGTTTAATTAAATCATAACTTGATCCTTACCAAGTTATTAGTCAATACATCTTCAATTTCCTTATAATTCCACAATCATTTCGTTCGTAAGGTTCACCAGGGTGCAAGCGTCGAACAATATTCCTACCATTTCTTCTAAATGATCATGCATCCCCAATACCTCATCTTCATCACTAGAAATAGTTATAAGTGATTTCTGCTCAAGAACTCTTAAACCAATTCTAGCATGAAATCCACGGCTTTCAAGTGATATGATTGCTGCTTCTTTCTCCCAATTTTTAGTATGCATGCAACATCTAAGAATATTTCTTTGTAATCCTCCTCTAGATCATTATAGCTTAATTCCAATACTTCCATAGTTTGCTTTAAGGAATTTCTTTGAGTCTTTCTATAGCATCTACCCAGTAAGGTTCACTTTGACCACAAAGCAGAACCCAAAACTTTGACTGTTAAGGAAGACCATGAGCATATTTTACAACTTCATCTGCTAGTTCTTTGTACCCTTGAACTGGATTCTCTTTTCAAAGGCGTACCTACTGAAGAGGCAAATTGCTTCCGCCTCTGATAAAGATTTATGTTATGAATGTTTTTACTTGGCGGGCCATGAGCACTTGCTCATCTCGAGTGGTAATGATAATCATGCTTCCTGATTTGAACCAGCTAGGCTCACCGGCTAAGGCCTCAAGTTGGCTGGTTTTATCAACATCATCTAGAACAATAAGAACCCTTCTACCACACAACCTTTTTCCATCATTTTATCCGTCAAGAACACCGCTTACTTTGATTTTATCATTTAAAATATCCGAAAGTACTTGTTCCTGCAACTTTTTACACCAATGAAGATTTTGAAACCTCCCTTACGTTTTCAACAAAGCTTTGACCTTGAAACATAAAGGATATTGTATCGAAAACAGCCATGGCTAAAGTTGTCTTCCGATTCCTCCCATCCCCTTGATCCCAATCATGCATACATCATTAACATCAGTTGACATATGTGAAAACACATCCGATATCCGGGTCTCCATGCCTACCAGTTTTTCATCTACACTCGCATTTATGAAACGTAACTCTAGTGAAATCGCTTCAACAATCTTCCGGATGACTTTAGCTTCATGCCTGTATGTTATAAAAAAATATATTCAATGAATTTAGCCTGTTAAATTGAACATGAACGATTATTTTCACATCTATAACAGATATAATCATGTAAGAAAGAGCGACAACTGATGTAAACATATATTTTTTTTTAAGAAAGACTGTTGTATTCACATATGGCGTTTTGAATATAATGAGAATGTATTCCACCATATTCGTTTACCCAATGTTATGCATCGAAAGATAAAGTCATTATACCTATATTATAGATTGCTAGAACAACTTAACCCAAAACTCATAATATGAATTCTTATATTTATTGTTTAGAAAGACTACATATGCATCTTGAATTACATAACCTTCAAACTGCACATAAGGAAGCTACAAGCGATATCGACACTATGAACAATATGCAAGCGATATACCCTTGAACCCCCTTTATTATACATCAAGAAAAAGAATCGTGGGACTAGCATCCTCACCTCTAGATATAGAGGTGAGGGGAGTAAGGCTGATGGTGAACCAGAAAACTTGAGCAGGGGCATTTAACATTAATTTTTTGGAGTAATCTAAGACAAGTCGGGTCGGGTCGAGTCGAATTTGATTAAATCAACAAAGTTGCGATCATTAAATGCAACAAAATACTATACTTCAATGCAATAACATTTATTTTATATAAGCGAATATGTTTATAAAACAAATGACTTGGGTTGTTTATCAGATTACATGCATTATTCAAAATAAGTAACCTTATGACACCGAAATATAATATTTAGACAAAATAAATACGGAGCAAATAGAAAGGTTTCTTAAAGATGCTACATAAATAATTATTTAATCAATTGAATGGTTTTGTCTTTTTGTTATTTTTTTTACTGATATTCTCCCAAGTACCCAATAACACTTTCCCATTTCCCAATAACATCTTCTTCTCCAATCTCCATTTCTTCTTTACATTTTCTTCAGACGGATAAACCATTATTTCAATTACAACAATTTTCACTTTGATTTTGATAATCTTAAAGAGTGTGGAGGCACTCTTCGATTTGCATGGGTGCACCACATTTTTCTAATTATACATATTTTCTACATACTTGTGTGTTCAAAAGAGTTTATGAAACGGCGCCTTTTGCCTACACATAGGTCCGCCTGGTAGGAACCCGTGTAAGAAGTCGGTTTAGGAAACTCCTAACCGATCTCCTCATGAAACCGACCATAGGCCTTTCCTTGCCTTGCAACAACCTAGCTAGGTCTAGTCTAACCACAATCTAAACTACAACATACACTTAATTCCATAAACTACGTGTAAGTTTGCTTCTAAAATCATACATATGGGAATGGTAAAAGTGTATCATTAATACTAGTTATAATACCCGTGCACGCACGAGATTTATACATAAATCAAATTTATTTTAAAATTTTAATTTAGTATATGGACATATAAGAATTTGCTCATAAAAATTGTATGCATCAATATAAATTAAAATTTGGTAAAATAAAGTTTTGTAAAATTTTTTGTTAGATTACTCAAGATTTAACTTTATTTAGCTTAAATAGATGTTTATGTTGTTATTTAACTTTAACTATTGATATCTTGTTGTACAAAATATGTGAGTTTAGTAGAACATAATGAGCGATGATGAAGTTAAAATATAATCCTTAAAGTTTTTTTAAAAAAAATTTCTGGATATCCTTATATAAACTTTAACTAATAATTACATGAGTCGTTGTTATGAATAAAATCGTGTATATTTATTTTCATATCACAATAACCGTACTTAACATTTGATAAATATATTCATGTTTTTAATAATTTAGTCGTATATTCAAACTCGTTTCGCGTAGGTTAAACTTTTAAAATAGAATAAATAAGTCCCTACCTAATGCATTTAGTAAAATAAAATATTTTGATATTTATAATCTTGTGCGTATTTATATGTTGTAATTTTTAAACAACATATACAATGTATTTTAATATATAAAGTATCACGAAATTATAAAGTATAAGGGATATTTGTTTATTTTCTAAAGTTAATAATTGATGAAAAAAAAATTAAACTTATTTTCCTAGTACTAATAAAAATTGTGAAGTTAAGGACCAAATGTGATATTTGTAAAAAAAATTAATTTGAGAATATAATATAGGTATAAATAAGTAAGAATCGATAAAAAATAAAATAAAAATATGTTTTACCTTTGATATTGATGATTTTATTATAAAACCGGATAATCATCTATATGTCACTTGGTTTCTTAACGAGTGTTGAGACGTTTTGACCGGATCAATGGCTCGGATCCATTTGTACCATCCCTAGTTTTATAGGCGGTCTATTTTTTTTAAATAAACCCTCCTGGTTTTTAGGGGTACTTTTGTCCTCCTCACATGCGGTCTGTGGGTCTCCACCCCACATGCGGTGTCCATTTTTTTTTTTTTTTTTTTTTAATTTAATTGTGTCTTGTTTAGGTATATGTATAGTGTATTTATATGGTATTTATTTTACATTACTTTTTATAAACTTTTTTATAAATTTTTATAAACTTTTTATAAACTTTTTTATAAATATTTTATAAACTTTTTTATAAATATTTTATAAACTTTTTATAAATTTTTATAAACTTTTTTATAAACCTTTTTATAAATTTTTTATAAACTTTTTATAAAAATTTATAAACAAGGTTTATAAAAATTATAAAAAGGTTTATAAAAATTTATAAAAAGGGTTATAAAAGTTTATAAAAAGTTTATAAAAGTTTATAAAAATTTATAAAAAGTTTATAAAAGTAGCGTAAAATAAATACCATATAAAAGCACTTTATCATATAAAACATATCTGTGAGTCATCTGTTATATTGAATAAACATGTGGGAGAGAGGAGGACGACGAGGAGGGGCCACGCTTATTGTATTTTAGCGGTCTAAGGGATGAGCTCGTTCATATAGTACATCCCTTCCAAAATGTACCCGATCCCATCCACACACACACACACACACACACACATACATATATATATATATATATATATATATATATATATATATATATATATATATATATATATATATATATATATATATATATATATATATAGTGTCAAAACCGTCCGATGGACGGAGTATGACTCTTGATTTTTATTTTAGGTTTAGTAGTACAAATATATACTAAAAAGTAGTTAAAAGTTAAATTAAACAATTTACAACTATAATTGATGTTACCATAATCTATATATAATTGAAACAATAGAAAACATCACGATAAATACTCGAACAAAGTGATGCTAACCTAAATAACGGCTGAAAAAGGTTTTAAGTCAAAATTTTGTTTGTCAGTGGTGGGACCGTAATCCCGTATGAACTGCTTCAAGTCTTGGTAAGACCCACAGTGAACCATAGAGATTTGTTACCGACATGTTAACATTCTTAATTGTCTTGTTTGATTTGTTAGTCAGTGTATATGTAGTGTGTTTTACCATTTCGTCCATGAACTTCTTGTCTTTTCTAAACATGATAACATACCAAAATTATTGTGAAATTTGCCAAGATACGGTGAATATAATATTCTTATAAGTTCGTTAATGGCATATATACATGTTTTGCTAAGCCGCACAACCGATCAACCGAATAAGCCTCAAACCGAACCGACATAAATCGGGTCGGGAATCGTTATCAATATAGAGGTAATCCGTATCGGGTCGGTCTGGATAAAACCGACCCAATCCGATTTTGCCGCTAGCCCGAGAAACACTTAGGGTTGTGGAAAAAAGCGCTACTTTACTCGAAACACTCACAAACACGAAAAACGATTGGAGAAGAAAAACTCACAAGTCATCTCAAGACTCAAGAAAACCAATTGCTTTAACAATTGAATGGATCAATGTCATCTCACAAACACGAGGGTGAATCAATCTCATCTTTTGTACCTACATATAAATCATTCTCATCTCAACAAAACAAAATAATGGAAGTAAGTACTTGTATATTTGTTCACCAAATTCAATTGTCATATTCGTTCAACAAATTAGATTGTATTTAGAAGTAATTGTTATATTCGTTCATGAAAGAATTTTATCAATAAGTGTTGTGAAACAATATGTTAGTTTTACAGAATTGGGGACACTACACCATGTTCACTGTTTTCAACAATCAAGACATGTTTTGAAACAAATGTGTCGCTCCAACTGTGAACTGTCTAAAAATAGTTAACGTATGCCCAGTTGTGAAACATAGGAGTAATTAGACATTGGTGTAAAATTGACGTGTGTTTAGAAAGTAGAAACAGTATGTTAGATAATAGATACTTAGATTTGCACCAATGTTGAGAAACGACATACATGATAAATATAAACTTTTGATAAGTTGAGAAACATATATAATGAGTTGAGACTGTTTAAGAAACATATATAATGAGTTGATATTGAGTTAATGATTGAAACGAGTGAAGGAACTGCTGCGTGGCGGCGAGGTGTTTGCAGGGGTTTTAATCATTGTTCGGGAGTAGACGATTACATTATGTCACAAAAGTAGATAGTTACATTGTAGCAGCTTTTGTTTACAAAAGGTCGATGTTTCAAGCCTAGTGGCATGATTATTCATATATACCTTTTATGTGTCTCTCGTCTTCAACAACCTTTGCCATTCTTGTTCGCCAATATTTGTTTCTTATTTATTCATCAACAACCTGGGCTTGTCAATCCTCTGCAAATCAACATCCGATACATTAGTCAAAACATTCAACCATTACTATTTATTTGTTATAAACCTAAAATTTTTATAAACAGTTACATTAGATCGTCGCAGCCTATTATCAATTTTTCGACTACATTGCGTTAGTTACAAAATAAGCAATCCAAAAACCTTTCCTGAAGTGCTTGGATTAAATCAAAAGTGATCAATTTGTCATGATTGGAAATTCAAACCCCTTTTCGGCTACTTGTGCTAGTTACAAAATAAGCAAATCCAAACACCTTTCCTGAAGTGATTGGATTAAACAAAAAGTGATCAACCTGTCATGAGTGGAAATTCCAAATTCTAACCATTTGGTCCTTTGAATAACTCACCATGGCTTGGGTCCATAAGCAGCAACTCTATCCAGCAACAGTTTTTTGTAATTCACATGTCCGGTTTGAAATTGAAAAAAATTAACGGTACCTACTTTAATAATGCAGAAAGTACAATTTCAAATCCTGAATGGCCCAGTGGTAGGCAATTTTGTGTGTGTAATCCTATCATGCTAGTGATCCACGAACCGAATAGCCTAGAAAAACTAGATGACATACAATCCCTATTTTATACCACATCACAATCTGTAACATCCAAAACAGAATAATCTCAAATCAAACAACATTGGCTTTAAAACTCAATATCACCTACTCAGTAACTTCAATAATCATGCAAGTTCCACATAATTTTTTCATTACGTATTGATACGTAGTAAAGGTTTTAAATAAACTTATATACCGTACCTGTATGTGATGTCCTAGACAACCTAGGAATACCTTCGGTTCGGGTCTGTCCTGCTTAAGAATTATGCAATTTTTTTTTTTTTTTTTTTTTTTTTTTTTTAAGAAATTTGATTTACTCACTTTGTATTTTAAGAAGGAATATAAATTTTCACCATAGCACATGACTCCATTATTCCATTCTTAAAAAATATAATGATCAGCAGATTACATCTTTCATTGGTTTATAAAGTTCTCTAATTGTTCCTTGTTGCAAATAAGCATCACTACTTGCCAGTTGCCACAATATTTCACACTTATTCATAATAATCTTAAGGAAACAGGCCCAAACACAAGAAGACTATAACAAAAATTATAACCCCTATAATTTTATAACTGAGGATCAATTAATTTCATAATTTTTAACATTAAAATAACCTTAAAAACCTTAACAAAAAATCAACTAAAAAGAGTAATACCTTTAGTACAAAAATGACAAATCTTTAAATGAAAGTAAGAAATTCAAGTTAGGTGCTTTGATGATTAATGTGCTTTGATCATTTGGAATTGGAACGCCATTCTTGTTCTTTAGAAGTTAGGTGCGTAATATTTGGAACATAAATGCGCTGACTTTGGAACATACTCTTTTTCATACGAGTCTTTTAATTAAAAGAAAGGAATACAAAGTTTACGTGAAAAAAACTCAAGTTAGTCGGGTTGGACCCGAACCCGAGTAAATGATATTTATTAAACCCGAACCCGACCTTGTTTAGAACTCGGTCAATTCGTTGACCCGATTGACCGAATATATTTTTGAACTCGATCAACCCGACCCGAATCGACCTTGCCGGGTCGGTCGGCTCGGGTCGGTCACCGAATGACACCCTGGGTGCGAATTAGAAAAACAACGGCCACGCGAGCGTAAAGAAGATAAGTTTGCATGAATAGATAGTTAGATACCAACCAATTCTATGTGAGTAGAAAAGGAAAAGTTATTTTAATAGTACTCGTCCCAAAATTACGTCCCTTTTTGACTTTTTCTTCTTTCATTTCAACTTTGACCTTAAATATTTTTATTCATGTTATACAATAGTTGATAAGAATTATAACAATGAAAACACATTAAAAAAACCCAATCAATTCATATATATTACATCAAGATTATATAACACAAACAAAAATATTCAAGATCAAAACAGAAGAGAAAGACCAAAAAATTAAACGGGGGCTATAATTTTACGGACGGCGGAGTAGATAGCAACCCGCCTACGTGAGTGCAAAGGAAAATATTATTGTTTAAGGAGTACCACTGCGCGAGTAGTAGAAGAAAATCATTTTTATTCCATTTGTACACTCTATTTGCGGTGTTTGTTTTTCATAAACAGCCTAAAATTCTCTTAATCTTAACCGCTCGAGACGCGGTCGACATTTTGGTCGCTCGCACTGCTTTGTTTTTTTTTTCCCGCTCGCACGCTGCTCTGAGGCAAGAAGATCCGAATGGTCTAGACTTGAGAGGTGTCCGAATGCCTCATTGCTCTCTCACGACACAAAAAATAACCAAAAAAAATTAGTACGAAGCAAACAAATGTGCGGTTCAAACACTAGTTTTTTTCCGCTCAGATGCGGTCGATTCGTACATTTACACCCGATTCAGATTCGGTGATGGTTCGTGATACATATTCAGAGCCTCTTAAAAACAAACACCACCTAAGTGAGTACACACCACCACATAGTTTATTCCACTTAATCAAAAAGGTCTTAAAGAATTGTTATATAAAGAAAATATAAAACATAATAGGACACGGCGTGGCGTGATTGGAAGAAACCTATATTAAATGAATATAATGGATAGCACGGAAATCAAACCCTCGCCCATGTTATATAGAGATAATATTGAATATATTATATATCATATCGATTTGTGTGTTAATGTGTTTGTTTAGGATCAACCGATAGACGTTGAGACTGTTGAATCTGGTGATAATAAACGCAAAAGGAAAGCCCCATCCAAACCAAAGAAAACGACTTCTGAGTGTTGGAAATACTTTGATCCAAAATTTGAACCAGATGAAGATGGGGTAATCATTAAGATGGCCTACTGCAAATGGTGTGCTCAGGTTTTCAAAGCCGATTCAAAAGAACATGGTACGCGATACTTGAATACTCATTATATGAACTATGATAAAAACCCCGATGTTGAGAAACTTAGGAAACAAAACTAACATTTAAGAAAAAGATCGGGGAGAATGATGAGGGTAGCAGAGTAATCGGGACTTTAGAAACCCGAAAGTATGATAAAAGGTGATTAAAAAGTCGTTGATCGAGTTAATTGTTCTTGCCGAGCCTAGCTTAAGTTTGTAGAACACCCAACATTCATTAAATTTTCCACCAACATGCAACCTAGATTTAATATGCCCTCTCGCTTTACTATTGCTAGGAATATTTCTAAGTTTTATCTTGACGGAGGACTTCTAGTTGTAAAAGACTTGTAGTTGTAAAAGAATGAACTTTATGGTTTTAACCGCCACTTTATAGATGATGATGGGTGATGCACAGTTCATTTAACCACCGATACGTGGACTTAGTTGTAAAGAATGAACTTTATGGTTGTAAAAGACAAGAGGCCACCACAGCTCATTTAACCACCGACACGTGGACTTCTAGTTGTAAAAGAATGAACTTTATGGTTTTAACCGCCCACTTTATAGATGATGATGGGTGATGCACAAAAGAAGAATTAAATCTTAGACCAATTCATAGCCATAGGGTGGATACCGGTAGGCACTTTTGAAATGTATAACCGGATGGGGTATAAAAATGTTATGACCATAACGGTTGATAATATTGCTTCAAATGACAAAGCTCTTAAATATTTGGTAGAAAATTTACCAACTAAGTATGATGGTGGTAAACATTTTCACATAAGATGTATTGCTCATATTTTAAACCTAGTTGTCAAAGATGGTCTAAAACAACCCAACAAGGAAGTGAATAACATAACCTTGGCCGTGAAATACATAAAACATTCGAGCCAAAGAGTTACTAACTTAAAGAAAGTGTTGAAAAGACTTGTACTTCAAAGAAGTTTTTGGCTCGAATGCCCGACAAGATAGAATTCCACACATGATATGTTGAAACCGCTATCGAGTTAAAAGAAGCTTTTTTATTATGATTTTAATAACTCTTGTTTTGCTCGAGACCTTGAGGAAATACCTAAGCGGGTTGATTTTGAGGTTTGTAAGAAGGTATTTGCATTTTTGAAAAATTTAAGGAAACAACCGAACTTGTGTCAAACGATCATGTCTCGTAGCTCATTATGGAAAAATTTAATGACTCACTCAAATGGTTGTTGTAAGATGATTGAAACCCCGTGGGTTATAATGTTTATTCGCCGTATTTATAAAGCAATATACCGAAACCCTAATGGACCTAACCCACAAGTCGGGCTTCGACCAACTAACTTATTCATCTAATACCCCCGCAATCCGAGCTACGAAATCGCGAAAGCTCGATCGGAGTAGTAAACTAGAAAATAAAAAGAAAATAAACATAACATAATAAAACATAACTTTAGTCGACTCAGAATAAAACCGTACTAACGATCGACTTTATTCGACTAGTACCAACGGTCGCCAAATCGACCGAACAACTGCACTAACGGTCGACTTTAGAGATCGGTACCAACGATCAACTTTAGTTGACTGTAACAAACCGCATAAAAAATCGACTAACAAACAAACAATAAATAACCATTAACCGGTTTTTTTCAACAATAAAACACAAACATCATTAGAAAGTAAACAAATAAAATAAAATGTACTAATCACCATTCGTCTCAAGAATATCACACACATCAGATCTTTTGATTGTTGATGCTAGCTCTAATTTTGTCATCATCCATTGAACGCTCATTCATTTGTTAATTGGCCGACTCACCGCAACTACCACAATGAAGTATAGCCTTTAGTAACATATGCAACAAGACCCTTCTAAGAAAAGTCAAGACTAGCACATCCAAATAACGTAGACCGTTATGGAGTATACGGCCATGATGTATGTATGTTTTTAATACTAACAAGAGAAAAAATTAAGATAAAAATAAAATAAAAGGAGTCTCCGAGCCTCCGGCAATGGAGGCGAGGCGGCGTAAGATTAAAGTGGCTAAGAATTAGGTTTATGGATAGTAATGCTCGATACCATGTAAGATGATTGAAACCCCGGGTTATAATGTTTATTCATCGTATTTATAAAGCAATATACCGAAACCGTAATGGACCTAACCCACAAGTCGGCAAGGGGCCAACTAACTTATTCATCTAATAGTTGTGGTTACGCCAAGGATATTGAACCTCGACCTTGTGCTTGTTGGGCAAAGATGCCCCCACCAATTACCAATGTTATATAAGCCTATAGTGTCAAAATAAGCCACACAATTGTGGCTTATGTTATATAAGTCAAACACATATAAGCTAATAAGCTATATATAAGCTTAAACAAACACCCCTAAGCTTATCCGTCCTTTTCGTATGTTGTTTTAAATTTGGTAAAGGATTTCAGAACTTTATGGTTTATTGAAATCGAGTCATCTAGGTACTTTTCTTTATTTATAATCTTGTTTGTGTAAAACTTAACAAAGGTTATATGTTGTTCTTTAAATTCGAAATTAGAGTTTTTTATGGGAAAATGTTTATATTCAAAACTCAAGCAAGAACACGAGAAAAGATTTATAAGGTATCGCTATGTCGAGATAGGATGAGACATGCATACGCCCAATTTCTCACGTGATTGATTGTCATTTGAATTTTGATATGCCCAATTGTCATTGCTATAGTCTATGACACATTTCAAGCTTCACCAAAATTTTAAAATGATTCCAACGTAATTTAAACAAAATGACCTCGATTGGTAGTTCTATATATCAAGTTCTTGTAACCAATTTGATCTTGAGCATTAGTTTAGGTCATTGCCCATTGTGAATCTCTTGTTATGTGTTCTTTAACCGGATAATGTTAGCGATTGGTTCATTAGTTACTAGGACCCTTATACAACAATAATTATTATATTCCTTCAACAAATTAGATTGTATTTGAAGTAATTGTTATATTCGCTCATGAAAGAATTTTATCAATAAGTGTTGTGAAACAATATGTTAGTTTTACGCACTGGGACACTACACCATGTTCAATCGCTTTCAACAATCAAGACATGTTTTGAAACAATGTGTCGCTCCAACCGTGAACCGCCTAAAAATAGTTAACGCGACGCTCCAGCCAGAAACATAGGAGTAATTAGACATTGGTGTAAAATTGACATGTGTTTAGAAAGTAGAAACAGATGTTAGATAATAGATACTTAGATTTGCACCAATGTTGAGAAATGTACATACATGATACATATAAACTTTTGATAAGTCGAGAAACATATATAATGAGTTGAGGCTGTTTAAGAAACATATATAATGAGTTGATATTGAGTTAATGATTGAAATATTGAATATATTATATATCACATCGATTTTGTGTGTTAATGTGTTTGTTTAGGATCAACCGACAGACGTTGAGACCGTTGAATCGATGATAATAAACGAAGGAAAGCCCTATCCAAACCAAAGAAAACGATTTGAGTGTTGGAAATACTTTGATCCAAAGTTTGAATCATGAAGATACGGTAATCATTAAGATGGCCTACCCAAATGGTGTGCTCATGTTTTCAAAGCCGATTCAAAACAACATTGTACGCGACACTTGAATACTCATTATATGAACTATGATAAAACCCCATGTCGAGAAACCTAGGAAACAAAAAACTAGCATTTAAGAAAAGATTTGGGAGAATGATGAGGGCGTGAGTATCGGGACTTTAGAAACCCGAAAGTATGATAAAAGGTGATTAAAAAGTCGCTGATTGAGTTAATTGTTCTTGCCGAGCTCCGCTAAGTTCGTAGAACACCCAACATTCATTAAATTTTCCACCGAACATGCAACCTAGATTTAATATGCCCTATCGCTTTACTATTGCTTGGGATATTTCTAAGTTTTATCTTGATGAGAGGGACTTCTAGTTGTAAAAGACTTGTAGTTGTAAAAGAATGAACTTTATGGTTTTAACCGCCACTTTATAGATGATGACGGGTGATGCACAGCTCATTTAACCATCGATACGTGGACTTCTAGTTGTAAAAGAATGAACTTTATGGTTGTAAAGACAAGAGGCCACCACAGCTCATTTAACCACCGACACGTGGACTTCTAGTTCAAAAAGAATGAACTTTATGGTTTTAACCGCCCACTTTATAGATGATGATGGGTGATGCACAAAAGAAGAATTAAATCTTAGACCAATTCATAGCCATAGAGGGGTGGATACCTGGTAGGGCACTTTTGAAATGTATAACCGACTGGGTATAAAAAATGTTATGACCATAACGGTTGATAATATTGCTTCATATGACAAAGCTCTTAAATATTTGGTAGAAAATTTACCAACTAAGTATGATGGTGGTAAACATTTTCACATAAGATGTATTGCTCATATTTTAAACCTAGTTGTCAAAGATGGTCTAAAACAACCCAACAAGGAAGTGAATAATATAACCTTGGCCGTGAAATACATAAAACATTCGAGCCAAAGAGTTACTAACTTAAAGAAAGTGTTGAAAAGACTTGTACTTCAAAGAAGTTTTTGCTCGAACGCCCGACAAGATAGAATTCCACACATGATATGTTGAAAACCGCTATCGAGTTAAAAGAAGCTTTTTTTATTATGATTTTAATAACTCTTGTTTTGCTCGAGACCTTGAGGAAATACCTAAGCGGGTTGATTTTGAGGTTTCAGTAAGAAGGTATTTGCATTTTTGAAAAATTTAAGGAAACAACCGAACTTGTGTCAAACGATCATGTCTCGTAGCTCATTATGGAAAAATTTAATGACTCACTCAAATGGTTGTTGTAAGAAGATGATTGAAACCCCGTTGGGTTATAATGTTTATTCGTACCGTATTTATAAAGCAATATACCGAAACCCTAATGGACCTAACCCACAAGCTCGGCTCGACCAACTAACTTATTCATCTATATTCTCAAACCGAAAGCTACGAATCGCAAAGCTCGAATCGAGTAGTAAACTAGAAAATAAAAAGAAAATAAACATAACATAATAAAACATAACTTTAGTCGACTCAGAACAAAACCGCATCAACGATCGACTTTATTCGACTAGTACCAACGGCATTCACCAAATCGACTGAACAATCATACTCAACGGTCGACTTTAGAGATCGGGTACCAACGATCAACTTTAGTTGACTGTAACAAACCGTACAAAAATCGACTAACAAACAAACAATAAATAACCATTAACCGGGTTTTTTCAACAATAAAACACAAACATCATTAGAAAGTAAACAAATAAAATAAAATGTACTAACTAGTCATTCGCCTCAAGAATATCACACACATCAAAGATCTTTTGATTGTTGATGCTAGGCTCTAATTTTTCATCACCCATTGAACGCTCATTCATTTGTTAATCAGCCGACCTCACCGCAACTACCACAATGAAGTATAGCTTCTTTAGTAACATATGCAACAAGACTCTTCTAAGAAAAGTCAAGACTAGCACATCCAAATAACGAGACCGTTATGGAGTATACGGCCATGATGTATGTATGTTTTTAATACTAACAAGAGAAAAAAAATTAAGATAAAAATAAAATAAAAGGAGTTCGATGCGCAAGAAACTGGCTAAGTTCTCTCCACGCAAGCGTAAGAAAACTTAAACAAATTTTAAGCACGGAATCAATGAAGATCCGAGGAGTATAGAGTCTCCCCGTCGTTATGTCCCGCCGAGCTATGCAAAGTGGATCAATCAACGCTCAGCCGATCGAGAAATCTGAACGACAGCGGAATTTGAGATTATTATGACTACGTAAATATCAAACAAATGCAAAGGGCTAAAATGCAAATGAGAGGAAATTAAAAAGATAAAATCTATTAAATAAACGCTTTCACTAAAATTAAAATGATGTTTTTGTTTTTATGTTTTTACTAACTCGAAATTAAAATCTACGCCGACGTGATAAAAATAAAAAAGTGAAACTAAGTCAATATTAATCCTAAAAATATGAAAATGAAGTTTTACAAACCCAATGATAAAAGAAAATTTATGGAAAAGAAAATTATTTTAAAACTAATTATCTAATTAAAACTATTTTTAACTATTAATTAATTACCTAAAATACAAGAAAATAGGAAATCAAGCTAGAAAAATAAGATTAACACTTGGAAAAGTCTAAAATATCAAAATAGACTTTTCAAAACTATTTTTGTATTTTGTGACTATTTATCCATTTTCTAGGAATTTTAAACTATTTAAAACTAATTTAATCTACTAAAATTACCAAATGAGCTATGAAAAATATGGAAAATTACTTTTTCACTTTTTATATTTATCTAAGCCTAAGAAAATGAAAATTATTTTTTGAACCTTTTCCTAATTTTTGTATTAATTACTAATTAAAATGCTTAAAAACTAGATTAAATTAAGAAAAATAGTAAACAGCTAGAAAAATCTGAAAATTTCAGAAAATTCTAAAATAATGTTAAGGAACTAGGAAAATGGAAAAACAGGCACTTGTTTGCAAGAAAATGAAATCGATTAATCAAGTGCTTATCAAAATAAGCACTTGATAAGCAAATGAGCAAATAAGCTACCACAATGATCACGAAGCTATGGAGTACTAAATTAACCACAATGAAACTAAAACACAAGCTACAGCTACTAAATAGCACAATTTCATGATTTGGTGATTATGAAATCGAGCTTAACAGAAATGGTGCCTACCTATACCAAAATAAGCACCCAATTAAGCTACAAACCGAATCCAATTATCAAAACTTAAACTAGACCTAGGAAGCTACTTGGAACCAAAAGACCAGACCTTTACAAGCTTATACAAGCTCGCACAAGCCGCACAAAACTCGAGAAATTACTCAAGATATAATTTGGTCAAGAGGCACCCTGTGGCTTGTTTTGAGCTTGTACCAAAGCTTATCCAAAAAGCTTAAGCTAAAACCAGAAGTGAGGGCTTAAAGACCACCAATTAAACTATTTATAAACCAAAAATCAGGCCTTGAAAACCTTTAATGGAACCTGTGCATCAGCTGCAAGTTTTGCTCAAATCCAACTTTTTGAAATTTTTGACTTTTGAAAATGGATACACAGTTGACTTTAGTGAACTTTAGACCCAATTTGATGATTGATTATGATCTGTTATGATGTAATGAAGCTTTTACAACCTTTGTTTATGACTTTTAATCACAAAATGAGATTTTGGTTTTCCAAAATCTCAACCATCCAATCTACGAGATTGTTAAAGCTGGATTTTGACTTATGCAAGTACTAAACTCAAAAAGTAAGACAAATAAGGACTCAAATGAGTCTAACAAGCATGAACAAACAGAAGTCACTCAACCGCACAACCCTTAAAGCCGGTTAAACCTAATGAGCCAAACACCTTTTACTCACACGATCTGCAAAGCAATGCCAAGATAAACACCGGATCAAAGACGATAATGATCAAAATGACTTAATCTAGACCCAAATACTACTATTAGAACAAGATTAAACAGCTTTAAACCTACAACACTCACTATGCTAAAAGCTTCGAAGGCTTACAAATTGTCCAATG
This sequence comes from Chrysanthemum lavandulifolium, assembly GCA_022545495.1. Taxonomy (NCBI): domain Eukaryota; kingdom Viridiplantae; phylum Streptophyta; class Magnoliopsida; order Asterales; family Asteraceae; genus Chrysanthemum; species Chrysanthemum lavandulifolium. The sequence continues at coordinate 4,132,074 of CM040239.1, read as the reverse complement.
GCCACTATGGCCCGCCAACTGTGAAACCAAGAACCCTAACCTATCAATTTCCACTCTAACGCATCCATTTCAACCCATTTCCAATCTCAATCAACACATATCATTTCGCACTCCATTTTGGCTCTAAATTGACTTTTGTTGACCAGCTGTACAAGGTGTATGAAATGTACAATTAGGTTATACAAAGCTTTAACAAGCTTAATGGAACTTGTTTAAGCTTTAAACTACACCACCGCAAGATTTAACAATGATTTTGAGATTAAAAATTCCACAAAGAATATAAAAATTTGGAAATTGAACTTAAACTTGAATTGATAATCGGAAATTAAGTTGCAGAACACTTAAATGATTAACTTCGAGTACAAAATAATCCTAAAGATACAAACCAAGTTAATTAGGACACAGATTTATTAAAACGACATACAATTTGTAAGAAAACTAAAACTTAACTCCTTTCATAAGCCTTTCTTCGCCTCTTTTTATGCACCTAAGCTCTTTCTCTCACCTTCGAGCAAATCCCGCATCAAACTGGGCCTTGATTGTTTTAAGCTCATCCCGCCATTCATCTAGTTTGGCGCCATTTTTGCTTTGATATCTGACAGAGAAAGATTAAATGCATTGTGTGGGTAGGTGAGGTAGGACAATGGGGAAGGCATGGAGGTTTGAGGAGGGGGATGTCGACAAACCGGTCGGGTGCACAGTGAGGGGGCGGTTTTGTTTATTTTAAAAGTTGGGTGGTTGTCGGGCTGGGTAAATCTGACCCAAAGTTTTGGGCCAGGTAATTTGTTTGGGTTGGTTTAAATAAGGTCCGGTTTGGTTTTAGAAATTATTAACAAAAGGACCAAAGTCTTCAAAACCAAGGGACCAAACATGTAACTTATGAAAAGTAGTCAAAGGATTTGTTTTGCTAAGTTTTAATAATCGAGCTAATTTGAACATTTTGAAACTCAGAGGATTACTTTGACCAATTTAAAGCCCGTGGACTAAAGCGTAATTTTCTCAAAACTTTTAGATTTCTCACAAAGGACTAAATATGACAATTTATGATTTTAAAAGACCTTTGGTGACTTTTCTTTGAAATTTTAGCTCGAGGGACTATTTTGACAATTTTACAAACTTGGGGACTAAAGCGCAATTTTTGCAAATTTGATATGTTTTCATCCGATTTTGATATTTTGTATTTGAAACACATAAAACACGATTTGTGATATTTTGATCATTTTGATGTGTTTAAAAGTGTTTTCGAGATGATTTTGCAGTTTATTTTGTACAAAAATGATGAGTATTTATCATACTCATCAATCCCACATCGAGATATTGCTAGTCCCTAGCAATGATTTGAAAAACATAATGGATTTTAATCTCTTTACCAAAAGCCATCTACGGAGTAGCCAAATGTTTGATTCAAGTAAGAACTATGGTACAGAGATAACCATGTGATTTTGAGCAAACCATTGACTTAAACGGTTTGATTTGTCTTTACGGAAGCGTACCCATACGGACTAGCCAACTCTTAGATAAATTATCAACATTATCTTTGGTGGTGATTACCAATTATGGTTTTTCCTTTGCCTTTACATTAGCCATAATCTTTGCGGGCTAAATTTCTTCACTTTTTAGGATATGGTGGTGAATACACATACAATTTTGGGCAAATTGCAAGCCATATAAGCGGATTTGAGAAATCTTTACCAAGAGCCGTTTGCTCTGGATTAACCAATCCTTATGTCTTCTGAGACATGGCGGATGATAACCGGATGAGAAAGTGTAGAACACTTACTCCAAAAAAAAATTTGGCCAAAGCAGGGAATTGATATAATTATATGATAAAATTCGTGAGAATTCCCCCACTTAGAAATGAATATTGCCTCAATATTCAAAGTAAAGCAGTTATGCGAAACAAAAACGTAAAGGGAAATATTACGGCCATTATTTAGAAAGAAGATTTTTTTTTTTTTTTTTTTTTTTTTTTTGAAACATGTGAACCCCCCACACTAGGGTGGTAGAAAGAGGTAGAAGACGAAATGGGTGAGAACCCATGGCATCTCTTATTTTTGATTAATGAATCGTGGCTCGACTCGATCCATTCATTTGTTCATGGGAAAGTGGCGTGGAAAACCAATCTCGATCGGACTTCGTTCACAATGTTAATGAACATATGAACATCGAAAGTTCCACACCGGCGAGATACAACCTCGGTATTGTTAATAGTAGAAACTATAAAGGATGATACCGGGGTCGAAGATGGTGTCCTCGTTCCGAAAGAAAGGAAGAGCAACCACACCATCTGTGAAGAATGGAATAAAGGCGTGCATGAGAATGCATGTCCATTCCTCACGAGAGAAACAAATCACCGGTTTGACATCTTTAAGCAAACTTGAAGCTTAGATGGTGATTGTCGAGGAGATGTCCGGAAGGAGGGTGGGAAGCGGTTCTTCAATCAACAAATTTTCCGGAAAAGGATGTCTCCTCGGGATCAAAGTAAGTGTTATCAATTCCCGTTGGAATTGACTCATCACTAAGAAATGCATCGACTTCATTCAAAGTTGTCATCTTCCTCATCAGGAGTGAAGAGAAGGAATGGAAGAGTCGGGAATAAGACTAGAAGATGATGGATCATTTTTGAGCAATTCATTAATGGAAGAATGTCTCCCATTGGATCTACAAACATCATCATCCATCTCGGATGGGCTGAAGGAAGTTTAGTTTCATCCACAGACTAAACTTCGATCCGACAAGCGATTGGGAGGTGGGACAAGTGGTGCTCACGAGGCTAGCAGTTTCCACCACTTGGGTGAAGTCTCGAATCTAAATCATCGTCATCATCGCCGAGAACACTCTTGACTTCCACGTATGACTTTCAAACCATTTGTTTGAACCGGGGTGATTTTAAAGCTTTGAGCTCGGCGCGTTTTGGGAACTCCTCTTAACAGAGTGTTGCATTGAATCTTCGGATCTTTGATCAATTGTTGCAACACTTTCTTTTATACGGAGGTTTGGAGTTACGGTTGATATTCAATGTGAGCTCTTGTTGTCAACCCGTATGGTTAACTCTTGACAAACACATCGATCGAGCACGACTGGATTTCTCAAGAAAGCTCTCCCTAAGATGGGGAACTCTAGGATGCGTGAAGTCTACTACAACAAAGTCGACATGAAGTGAAATTTTCCCACTTTCATCACGACATCCTCGCTATCGAAGGGCGAGTTCTGATGCAGTCCGCTAGCTCGAGTGTCATACGAGTGGATGAAAGTTCGGGAAGAGCAGGTTTCTTCCATCTTGAGAGTGGCATGAGGTTAATGCTAGGCAAGATCGACCAAGGCGAGCATTGAAACATCCCGAAATCACACGGGATTAAGAACACGCGGTCTTCGAAGCTTTCGGAAGCTTATTAAGAATGGCCGTGACCTTTGCTCATTGAGAGGGTTTTCGCCATCTCCGATAGCTTATCTTTGTTGGTGAGTAAGCCTTTAAGCGTGGATGCAAATTTAGGCATTAGAGCGAGAGCATCAACAAAGCTTATATCGAGTGAAGCTCATTGAAGATTTGGAAAAAATTTCCATTTGCTCTTTGTTTTGTCTTTGAGCTTCTCATCATTCATTCTTGATGGGTAAGAAGTCGCTAGACTTTTGGCCGGGATGGAAGTGTTTTACGCAAGATTTTCTTGAAACTTCGGGTTCGGATTTGAAACTTGGACTACGAAGGTTGGACGTGTCTTGATGCCGATGAGCTTGAATAATGCACTTGTCCGTTGTCTCCTGGTAACTTGACTCCATGCTACGAGGAGGAGGGCATGGGAGTCTTAGGTCCATGTGCGTCTTACCACTACAGTGGTGACGGCTTTTCGGCATTGGGATTAGGAATAGTATTGCACAGGAGTCCTCCGGAAGATGATGAAGCTTTGTTCATATTCATGTTCATGAAGCTTTCATCATATTCTTTAACTCATTTGTCTTAGAGACATTGTGTTATCAATTTCCTTTAAGCTCAACTCATGTTATTGATCCGGGTTTGCATAGAGCATGTTTGACTCGGTCATTTTCATGAAGTCATTTGGTATGGGAGCTTGAGGAGGTGGTTGATAACTTTGATGATTCGAGCTTGATATGGTTGAGGTTGGTTGAAATTGTTCGGTTTGATTGAAATTTTGAGAGTTATTGAAATTTTGTCCTTGATTGAACAAAGCGATTTTGATTGCCATGGTTTTGCAGGGAGGAAAACCGGTGGTGTCATACCGCTAGGTGCAGTAGTGAGGATCACCTGTGTCGGTATTGATTGTGGTTTACGAAGCTACGGGAGCTTGGTAAAGGAAGCATGTCGGTTGCTTGACAATCATAATCATGTGGACCACTACAAGTTTCACACACCTTGTTTACGGCTTTGATCGGTTCGGCTTATGCTAAGCCGGACAACCGACCGAACCGAATAAGCCCAAACCGAACCGACATAAATCGGGTCGGAATCGTTATCAATAGTAGAGGTAATCGGTATCGGTCGGGTCGGGATAAAACCGACTCAATCCGATTTTGCCGGTTAGCGAGAAACACTTAGGGTTGTGGAAAAAAAGCGCTACTTTACTCGAAACACTCACAAACACGAGAAAAGCGATTGGAGAAAAAAACTCACAAGTCATCTCAAGACTCAAGAAAACCAATTGCTTTAACAATTGAATGGATCAATGTCATCTCACAAACACGAGGGGTGAATCAATCTCATCTTTTGTACCTACATATAAATCATTCTCATCTCAACAAAACAAAATAATGGAAGTAAGTACTTGTATATTTGTTCACCAAATTCAATTGTCATATTCGTTCAACAAATTAGATTGTATTTAGAAGTAATTGTTATATTCGTTCATGAAAGAATTTTATCAATAAGTGTTGTGAAACAATATGTTAGTTTTACAGAATTGGGGACACTACACCATGTTCACTGTTTTCAACAATCAAGACATGTTTTGAAACAAATGTGTCGTTCCAACTGTGAACTGTCTAAAAATAGTTAACGTGGCGTTCCAGTTGTGAAACATAGGAGTAATTAGACATTGGTGTAAAATTGACGTGTGTTTAGAAAGTAGAAACAGTATGTTAGATAATAGATACTTAGATTTGCACCAATGTTGAGAAACGTACATACATGATAAATATAAACTTTTGATAAGTTGAGAAACATATATAATGAGTTGAGACTGTTTAAGAAACATATATAATGAGTTGATATTGAGTTAATGATTGAAACGAGTGAAAGGAACCCGCCGCGTTGCGGCGGGGGTGTTTGCAGGGGGTTTTAATCATTGTTCGGGAGTAGACGATTACATTATGTCACAAAAGTAGATAGTTACATTGTAGCAGCTTTTGTTTACAAAAAGGTCGATGTTTCAAGCCTAGTGGCATGATTATTCATATATACCTTTTATGTGTCTCTCGTCTTCAACAACCTTTGCCATTCTTGTTCGCCAATATTTGTTTCTTATTTATTCATCAACAACCTGGGCTTGTCAATCCTCTGCAAATCAACATCCGATACATTAGTCAAAACATTCAACCATTACTATTTATTTGTTATAAACCTAAAATTTTTATAAACAGTTACATTAGATCGTGCAGCCTATTATCAATTTTTCGACTACATTGCGTTAGTTACAAAATAAGCAATCCAAAACCTTTCCTGAAGTGCTTGGATTAAATCAAAAGTGATCAATTTGTCATGATTGGAAATTCAAACCCTTTTCGGCTACTTGTGCTAGTTACAAAATAAGCAAACCAAACACCTTTCCTGAAGTGATTGGATTAAACAAAAAGTGATCAACCTGTCATGAGTGGAAATTCCAAATTCTAACCATTTGGTCCTTTGAATAACTCACCATGGCTTGGGTCCATAAGCAGCAACTCTATCCAGCAACAGTTTTTTTGTAATTCACATGTCCGGTTTGAAATTGAAAAAAATTAACGGTACCTACTTTAATAATGCAGAAAGTACAATTTCAAATCCTGAATGGCCCAGTGGTAGGCAATTTTGTGTGTGTAATCCTATCATGCTAGTGATCCACGAATCCGAATAGCCTAGAAAAACTAGATGACATACAATCCCCTATTTTATACCACATCACAATCTGTAACATCCAAAAACAGAATAATCTCAAATCAAACAACATTGGCTTTAAAACTCAATATCACCTACTCAGTAACTTCAATAATCATGCGCAAGTTCCACATAATTTTTTCATTACGTATTGATACGTAGTAAAGGTTTTAAATAAACTTATATACCGTACCTGTATGTGATGTCCTAGACAACCTAGGAATACCTTCGGGTTCGGTCTTCCGTTAAGAATTATGCAATTTTTTTTTTTTTTTTTTTTTTTTTTTTTTTTAAGAATTTGATTTACTCACTTTGTATTTTAAGAAGGAATATAAATTTTCACCAAAGCACATGACTCCATTATTCCATTCTTAAAAAGTATAGTGATCAGCAGATTACATCTTTCATTGGTTTATAAAGTTCTCTAACATTGTTTTGTTCCTTGTTGCAAATAAGCATCACTACTTGCTAGTTGCCACAATATTTCACACTTATTCATAATAATCTTAAGGAAACAGGCCCAAACACAAGAAGACTATAACAAAAATTATAACCCTTATAATTTTAAAACTGAGGATCAATTAATTTCATAATTTTTAACATTAAAATAACCTTAAAACCTTAAAAACCTTAACAAAAAATCAACTAAAAAGAGTAATACCTTTAGTACAAAAATGACAAATCTTTAAATGAAAGTAAGAAATTCAAGTTAGGTGCTTTAATGATTAATGTGCTTTGATCATTTGGAATTGGAACGCCATTCTTGTTCTTTAGAAGTTAGGTGCGTAATATTTGGAACATAGTTGGGCTTGACTTTGGAACATACTTTTTTACGAGTCTTTTAATTAAAAAGAAGGAATACAAAGTTTACGTAAAAAAAAAACTTCGGGTTAGTCGGGTTGACCGAACCCGAGTAAATGATATTTATTAAACCGAACCCGACCTTGTTTAGAACTCGGTCAATTCGGGTTGACCCGATTGACCGAATATATTTTGAACTCGAGATTGACCCGACCCGATTGACTCGGCCGGGTCGTGACCAGTCGGTCACCGAATGACACCCCTAGCGGTGCGAATTAGAAAAACAACGGGCCACGTGAGCGAAAGAAGATAAGTTTGCATGAATAGATAGTTAGATACCAACCAATTCTATGTGAGTAGCAAAGGAAAAGTTATTTTAATAGTACTGTCCTAAAATTATGGCCCTTTTTGACTTTTTCGGTCTTTCATTTCAACTTTGACCTTAAATATTTTTATTTGTGTTATCTGATAGTTGATAAAATTATAACAATGAAAACACATTAAAAAAAACCCAATCAATTCATATATATTACATCAGTATTATATAACACAAACAAAAATATTCAAGATCAAAGTTGAAGAGAAAGACCGAAAAAATTAAATGGGGCTATAATTTTGGACGGAGGGAGTAGATAGCAACCCGCTCTATGTGAGTGCAAAGGAAAATATTATTGTTTAAGGAGTACCACTCTGCGTGTGTAGGAAGAAAATCATTTTTATTCCATTTGTACACTCTAAGGTGGTGTTTGTTTTTTCATAAATAGCGCCAACCTCTTAATCTTAACCGTTCGACGCCGGTCGAGACATTTTGGTCGTTCGAGACCGTTTGTTTTTTCCCGTTCGGGCGCTTCTCGAGGCGATGAGATCCGAATGGTCTAGACTTGAGAGGTGTCGAATGCTCTTCTTGTTCTCTTGTGACACAAAAAAAAATAACCAAAAAAAATTAGTACGAGCAAACAAATGTGCGGTTCAAACACTAGTTTTTTTCCGTTCGAGATCTTGGTCGATTCGAGACATTTACACCCGATTGATTCGATGTGCGGTTCGGATACATATTCGAGCCTCTTAAAAACAAACACCACCTAAGTGAGTACACACCGACCACATAGTTTATTCCACTTAATCAAAAAGGTCTTAAAGAATTGTTATATAAAGAAAATATAAAACATAATAGGACACGTGGCGTGGCGTGATTGGAAGAAACCTATATTAAATGAATATAATGGATAACACGAAATCAAACCCTCGCCCCATGTTATATAGAGATAATATTGAATATATTATATATCATTATCGATTTTGTGTGTTAATGTGTTTGTTTAGGATCAACCGATGAGCGTTGAGACTGTTGAATCTGTGATAATAAGCGAAAAGGAAAGCCCCATCCAAACCAAAGAAAGCGACTTACGAGTGTTGGAAATACTTTGATCCAAAATTTGAACCGAGATGAAGATGGGGTAATCATTAAGATGGCCTCTTGCAAATGGTGTGCTCGGGTTTTCAAAGCCGATTCAAAAGAACATGGTGCGCGATACTTGAATACTCATTATATGAACTATGATAAAAACCCCGATGTTGAGAAACTTAGGAAACAAAAAAACTAACATTTAAGAAAAAGATTGGGGAGAATGATGAGGGTAGCAGTAGCACTGGGACTTTAGAAACCCGAAAGTATGATAAAAAGGTGATTAAAAAGTCGTTGATTGAGTTAATTGTTCTTGCTGAGCTTCCGTTTAAGTTTGTAGAACACCCAACATTCATTAAATTTTCCACGAACATGCAACCTAGATTTAATATGCCCTCTCGTTTTACTATTGCTAGGAATATTTCTAAGTTTTATCTTGACGAGAGGGACTTCTAGTTGTAAAAGACTTGTAGTTGTAAAAGAATGAACTTTATGGTTTTAACCGCCCACTTTATAGATGATGATGGGTGATGCACAGTTCATTTAACCACCGATACGTGGACTTCTAGTTGTAAAAGAATGAACTTTATGGTTGTAAAAGACAAGAGGCCACCAGTTCATTTAACCACCGACACGTGGACTTCTAGTTGTAAAAGAATGAACTTTATGGTTTTAACCACCACTTTATAGATGATGATGGGTGATGCACAAAGAAGAATTAAATCTTAGACCAATTCATAGCCATAGAGGGTGGATCGGTAGGGCACTTTTGAAATGTATAACCGGATGGGGTATAAAAATGTTATGACCATAACGGTTGATAATATTGCTTCAAATGACAAAGCTCTTAAATATTTGGTAGAAAATTTACCAACTAAGTATGATGGTGGTAAACATTTTCACATAAGATGTATTGCTCATATTTTAAACCTAGTTGTCAAAGATGGTCTAAAACAACCCAACAAGGAAGTGAATAACATAACCTTGGCCGTGAAATACATAAAACATTCGAGCCAAAGAGTTACTAACTTAAAGAAAGTGTTGAAAAGACTTGTACTTCAAAGAAGTTTTTGGTTTCCGAATGCCCGACAAGATAGAATTCCACACATGATATGTTGAAAACCGCTATTGAGTTAAAAGAAGCTTTTTTTTATTATGATTTTAATAACTCTTGTTTTGCTCGAGACCTTGAGGAAATACCTAAGCGGGTTGATTTTGAGGTTTGTAAGAAGGTATTTGCATTTTTGGAAAAATTTAAGGAAACAACCGAACTTGTGTCAAACGTATCATGTCTCGTAGCTCATTATGGAAAAATTTAATGACTCACTCAGTGGTTGTTGTAAGATGATTGAAACCCCGTGGGTTATAATGTTTATTCGTCAGGTATTTATAAAGCAATATACCTGGAAACCCTAATGGACCTAACCCACAAGTCGGGCTTGGACCAACTAACTTATTCATCTAATACTCCCCCGCAGTCCGAGCTACGAAATCGCGAAAGCTCAGACTGGAGTAGTAAACTAGAAAATAAAAAGAAAATAAACATAACATAATAAAAACATAACTTTAGTCGACTCGTAACAAAACCGTACCAACGATCGACTTTATTCGACTAGTACCAACGGTCAGCTAAATCGACTGGAACAAATCCGTACCAACGGTCGACTTTAGAGACTGGTACCAACGATCAACTTTAGTTGACTGGTAACAAATCCGTACAAAAAATCGACTAACAAACAAACAATAAATAACCATTAACTGGTTTTTTTTCAACAATAAAACACAAACATCATTAGAAAGTAAACAAATAAAATAAAATGTACTAATCAGTCATTCGTCTCAAGAATATCACACACATCAGCATCTTTTGATTGTTGATGCTAGGCTCTAATTTTGTCATCAGTCCATTGAACGCTCATTCATTTGTTAATTGGCCGACCACCGCAACTACCACAATGAAGTATAGCTTCCTTAGTAACATATGCAACAAGACCTCTTCTAAGAAAAGTCAAGACTAGCACATCCAAATAACGTAGACCATTATGGAGTATACGGCCATGATGTATGTATGTTTTTAATACGAACAAGAGAAAAAATTAAGATAAAAATAAAATAAAAGGAGCCTAGAGCCTCCGTTGGTCGGGCGGCGAGAAAAGATTAAAGTGGCTAAGAATTAGGGTTTATGGATAGTAATGCTCGATACCATGTAAGATGATTGAAACCCGGGGTTATAATGTTTATTCATCGGTATTTATAAAGCAATATACTGAAACCGTAATGGACCTAACCCACAAGTCGGGCTTGGGCCAACTAACTTATTCATCTAATAGTTGTGGTTATGGGGTGCCAAGGATATTGAACCCTCGACCTATTGTTGGGTGCAAAGATGCCCCACCAATTACCAATGTTATATAAGCCTATAAGTGTCAAAATAAGCCACACAATTGTGGCTTATGTTATATAAGTCAAACACATATAAGCTAATAAGCTATATATAAGCTTAAACAAACACCCCTAAGCTTATCCGTCTTTTAGTATGTTGTTTTAAATTTGGTAAAGGATTTCGTAACTTTATGGTTTATTGAAATCGAGTCATCTAGGTACTTTTCTTTATTTATAATCTTGTTTGTGTAAAACTTAATGATTGCTATATGTTGTTCTTTAAATTCGAAATTAGAGTTTTTTATGGAAAATGTTTATATTCAAAACTCAAGCAAGAAGCACGAGAAAAGATTTATAAGGTATCGTTACAAGCTGAGATAGGATGAGACATGCATACGCCCCAATTTCGTCGTGATTGATTGTCATTTGAATTTTGATATGCCCAATTGTCATTGCTATAGTCTATGACACATTTCAAGCTTCACCAAAATTTTAAAATGATTCCAACGTAATTTAAACAAAAATGACCTCGATTGGTAGTTCTATATATCAAGTTCTTGTAACCAATTTGATCTTGAGCATTAGTTTAGGTCATTGCCCATTGTGAATCTCTTGTTATGTGTTCTTTAACCGATAATGTTAGTGCATTGGTTCATGCTTAGTTACTAGGACCCTTATACAACAATAATTATTATATTCCTTCAACAAATTAGATTGTATTTAAGTAATTGTTATATTCGTTCATGAAAGAATTTTATCAATAAGTGTTGTGAAACAATATGTTAGTTTTATGTAATTTGGGACACTACACCATGTTCAACGCTTTTCAACAATCAAGACATGTTTTGAAACAATGTGTCGCTCCAACGCGAACTGTCTAAAAATAGTTAACGCGACGTTCGGTTGTGAAACATAGGAGTAATTAGACATTGGTGTAAAATTGACATATGTGTTTAGAAAGTAGAAACAGTATGTTAGATAATAGATACTTAGATTTGCACCAATGTTGAGAAATGTACATACATGATACATATAAACTTTTGATAAGTTGAGAAACATATATAATGAGTTGAGGCTGTTTAAGAAACATATATAATGAGTTGATATTGAGTTAATGATTGAAATATTGAATATATTATATATCGTTCGATTTTGTGTGTTAATGTGTTTGTTTAGGATCAACCGATAGACGTTGAGACCGTTGAATGGCGATAATAAACGCAAAGGAAAGCCCTATCCAAACCAAAGAAAACGATTTCTGAGTGTTGGAAATACTTTGATCCAAAGTTTGAATCAGATGAAGATGGGTAATCATTAAGATGGCCTACTCCAAATGGTGTGCTCATGTTTTCAAAGCCGATTCAAAACAACATTGTACGCGACACTTGAATACTCATTATATGAACTATGATAAAAACCCCGATGTTGAGAAACCTAGGAAACAAAAAAACTAGCATTTAAGAAAAAGATTTGGGAGAATGATGAGGGTGGCGAGTATTGGGACTTTAGAAACCCAAAGTATGATAAAAGGTGATTAAAAAGTCGTTGATTGAGTTAATTGTTCTTCCGAAGCTTCGCTTAAGTTCGTAGAACACCCAACATTCATTAAATTTTCCACGAACATGCAACCTAGATTTAATATGCCCTATCGCTTTACTATTGCTTGGGATATTTCTAAGTTTTATCTTGATGAGAGGACTTCTAGTTGTAAAGACTTGTAGTTGTAAAAGAATGAACTTTATGGTTTTAACCGCCCACTTTATAGATGATGATGGGTGATGCACAGTTCATTTAACCATCGATACGTGGACTTCTAGTTGTAAAAGAATGAACTTTATGGTTGTAAAAGACAAGAGGCCACCACAGTTCATTTAACCACCGACACGTGGACTTCTAGTTGTAAAAGAATGAACTTTATGGTTTTAACCGCCCACTTTATAGATGATGATGGGTGATGCACAAAAGAAGAATTAAATCTTAGACCAATTCATAGCCATAGAGGGGTGGATACTGGTAGGGCACTTTTGAAATGTATAACCGGATGGGGTATAAAAAATGTTATGACCATAACGGTTGATAATATTGCTTCATATGACAAAGCTCTTAAATATTTGGTAGAAAATTTACCAACTAAGTATGATGGTGGTAAACATTTTCACATAAGATGTATTGCTCATATTTTAAACCTAGTTGTCAAAGATGGTCTAAAACAACCCAACAAGGAAGTGAATAACATAACCTTGGCCGTGAAATACATAAAACATTCGAGCCAAAGAGTTACTAACTTAAAGAAAGTGTTGAAAAGACTTGTACTTCAAAGAAGTTTTGGCTCGAATGCCCGACAAGATAGAATTCCACACATGATATGTTGAAAACCGCTATTGAGTTAAAAGAAGCTTTTTTTATTATGATTTTAATAACTCTTGTTTTGCTCGAGACCTTGAGGAAATACCTAAGCGGGTTGATTTTGAGGTTTGTAAGAAGGTATTTGCATTTTGGAAAAATTTAAGGAAACAACCGAACTTGTGTCAAACGATCATGTCTCGTAGCTCATTATGGAAAAATTTAATGACTCACTCAGTGGTTGTTGTAAGATGATTGAAACCCCGTGGTTATAATGTTTATTCGTCGTATTTATAAAGCAATATACCGAAACCCTAATGGACCTAACCCACAAGTCGGGCTTGGACCAACTAACTTATTCATCTAATACTCCCCCGGTCCGAAAGCTACGAAATCGCGAAAGCTCGAATGGAGTAGTAAACTAGAAAATAAAAAGAAAATAAACATAACATAATAAAACATAACTTTAGTCGACTCAGTAACAAAACCGTATCAACGATCGACTTTATTCGACTAGTACCAACGGTCACCTAAATCGACCGAACAAATCCATTACCAACGGTCGACTTTAGAGATCGGTACCAACGATCAACTTTAGTTGACTGTAACAAATCCGCACAAAAATCGACTAACAAACAAACAATAAATAACCATTAACGGTGATGCGCAAGAAATCAAGTTCCTCACGCAAGCGTAAGAAAACTTTAAACAGCTCAAGCACGAAATCAATGAAGATCCGAGGAGTATAGAGTCTCCCTGTGTCGTTATGTCCCAATGAGCTATGCAATGGATCAATCAACGATAGTGATCGAGAAGTTTGAACGAAAAAGGAATTTGAGATTATTATGACTACGTAAATATCAAACAAATACAAAGGCTAAGATGCAAATGAGAGGAAATTAAAAGATAAAATCTATTAAATAAACGCTATCACTAAAATTAAAATGATGTTTTTGTTTTTATGTTTTACTAAACCGAAATTAAAATCTACGCGACGCACAAACTAAAAAGTGAAACTAAGTCAATATTAATCCTAAAAATATGAAAATGATGTTTTACAATCCTAATGATAAAAGAAAATTTATGGAAAAGAAATTTATTTTTAAGACCAATTATCTAAATAAAAACTATTTTTATCTATTAATTAATTATCTAAAATACAAGAAAATAGGAAATAAGGCTAGAAAAATAAGATTAAGACTTGGAAAAGTCTAAAATATCAAAATAGACTTTTCAAAACTATTTTTGTATTTTTGTGACTATTTATCTATTTTCTAGGAATTTTAAACTATTAAAATCTAATTTAATTACTAAAAATTACCAAATAAGCTATGAAAAATCTAGAAAATTACTTTTTCTAATTTTTATATTTATCTAAGCCTAAGAAAAATGAAAACTTATTTTTTGGAACCTTTTCTCGAATTTTTGTATTAAAAGCTAATTTAAAATGCTTAAAACTAATTTAAAATAAGAAAATTAGCAAAACAACTTATAAAAATCTGAAAATTTCAGGAAAACTCTAAAATAATATTAAGAAGCTATGAAAATGGAAAACAGCATGCTATGTGGAAGAAAATGGAATCGATCAATCAAGTGCTTATTAAAATAAGCACTTGATAAGCAAATGAGCAAATAAGCTACCACACCGATCACGTAAGATATGGAGTACTAAAATAACCAAAATGAAACTTAAATCAACAAGCTACAACAACTTATTAGCAGGATAACACGTATTTGGTGATTATGGTATTAAGCTAAAAACAGCTTTTAGTGCTAACTGCACCAAAAATAAGTACTCTAATAAGCTACAAACCTAAAACCAATTATCAAGACTTAAACTAGACCTAGGAAGCTATCTATGACCAAAAGACCAACCTTTAAAAGCTTTTACAAGCTCGCACAAGCTTGTTCGAATCGAGAAAGTACTCAAGATTAATCGAGTTGGTGCAGGCACCGTGAGGCTGTTTTGAGCTTATGCTCAAGCTTATCCAAAGGGCTTGAACCAAAACCAGATATGAGGCCTTAAAGACAACCAAGAGGACTACTTATAAACCAAAAATCAAACCTTGAAAAGCTTTAATGAGTCCTCGTGCAATCACCGCTGACTATTTGCATAAATCCAACTTTTGACATTTTGACTTTTGAAAATGAAACACAGTTGACTTTAGTCAACTTTAGACCCAATTTGATGATTGATTATGATCCGTTATGATGTAATGAAGCTTTACAACCTTTGTTTATGACTTTTAATCACAAAATGAGATTTTGTTTTTCCAAAAATCTCAACAGTCCACTGTTGAGATTGTTTAAGGTGGATTTTGACTTATGCAAGTACTAAACTCAAAAGTAAGACAGATAAGGACTCAAATGAGTCTAACAAGCATGAACAAACAGAAGTCACTCACTGCACAACCCTTAAAAGCAGTTAAACCTAATGAGCCAAACACCCTTTTACTCACTGATTTGCAAAGCAATGCCAAGATAAACACTGGACCAGCACAGATAATGATCAAAATGACTTAACTAGACCCAAATACTACTATTAGAACAAGATTAAACAGTTTAAACCTACAAATACTCACTATGCTAAAAAGCTTTGAAAGGCTTACAAATTGTCCAATGGCCACTATGGCCTGCCAACTGTGAAACAAAGAACCCTAACCTATCAAACTCAACCCATCGCATCCATTTCAACCCATTTCCAATTCTAAATCAACACATATCATCCTTGCATCCATTTTGCTTCCAATTTGACTTTTGTTGACCAATGTCCAAAATGTGTGAGATGTACAATGTAAGCTTAAATAAAGCTTTAACAAGCTTATTAGAGCATGTTTGAGCTTAAAATGAACTGCTAAAAGATTTGACAATGATCTTTAGAATGAGAATTTCAACAAGGACATAAAAATTTGGAAATTGAACTTAAACTTGAATTGATATCGAAATTGAGTTGCAATACACTTAAATGATTAACTTGAGTACAAAATAACTTAAAGATACAAATCGAAGCTAATTAGGACACAGATTATTAAACGACATACAATTTTTTAAGAAAACTAAAACTAACTCCTTTCATGCTTCTTGGCCTCTTTTTATGCACCTAAGCTCTTTCTCTCACCTTCCGAGCAAATCCCAAGATCAACTGGGCCCTTGATTGTCTTAAGCTCATCCCGCCATTCATCTAGTTTTGGCGGAAAACTTGGTTCTCATATTGGGACGGAAGAAGGTGTAATTAAATGGTTTGAGTTGTTAGGTGAGGGGGAGACATTGAGTGAAATAGGGTGGCAAAGGGGAGGAAAGAGGAGGGGATGTAGCGACAAGTTGTCGGGAAGACAGGTGTTTAGGGGCGGGTGTGTTTGGTTTGAAATGTGGGTTTGGGTTGGTCGGGTTGGGGAAACGGACGGGTAAAAGGTTTTTGGGCGTGGGTTTAGTTGGGCTTGGGTAATTATTAGATCCGTTTGGTTTAGAAATTATTAACAAAAGGACCATTTTGCAATTTCACAAAACCTAGGGACCAAACATGTAACTTATGAAAAGTAGTCAAAGGGTTTGTTTTGCCAATGTTTAATAGTCCAAGGTCTAGTTTGAATTTTTGAAAATTCCAAGGACTAATATTGACCAATTTGGAAGCCTGTGGACTAAATTGTAATTTTCTCAAAACTTTTAGATTTTCTACCAAAGGACTAAATATGACAATTTATGATTTTAAAAGACCTTTGGTGACTTTTCTTTGAAATTTTGACTCGTGGACTATTTTTGACAATTTTTGAAACTTGGGGACTAAACCGCAATTTTGCAAATTTGATATGTTTTTCATCCGATTTTGATATTTTTGTATTTAAAACACATAAAACACGATTTGTGATATTTGATCATTTTGATGTGTTTCGAGTGTTTCAGATGATTTTGCGCTTTATTTTGTACAAAATGATGAGTATTTACACACTCATCAATCCCCCACACCGAGATATTGGTAGTCCCTAGCAATGATTTGAGAAAACATAATGGATTTTAATCTCTTTACCAAAAGCCATTACTACGGAGTAGCCAAATGTTTCAGTTCAAGTAAGAACCATGGTACACCGATAACCATGTGATTTTGAGCAAACCACCGCCTTCCAACGGATTTGATTTGTCTTTACCAAGCCGCACCTTCCGGACTAGCCAACTCTTAGATAAATTATCAATATTATCTTTGGTGAGCCGATTACCAATTATGGTTTTTCCAACGCCTTTACCACAAGCCATAATCTTAAGGGCTAGCCAACTCTTCACTTTTTAGGATATGGTGAGTCGAATACCATACAATTTTGGGCAAATTGCAAGCCATATAAACGGATTTGAGAAATCTTTACCAAGAGCCGTTTGCTCTGGATTAGCTAATCCTTAGTCTTACGTACATGGCGGATTGATAACCGGATGAGAAAGTGTAGAACACTTACTCCCAAAAAAAATTTTGGCCAAAACGGGAATTGGTATAATTACATGATAAAATTCGTGAGAATCCCCCACACTTAGAAATGAATATTGCCCTCAATATTCAAAGTACCGCGGTTATGCCGAAACAAAGAACGAAAAGGGAAATATTACGCCATTATTTAGAAAGAGGATTTTTTTTTTTTTTTTTTTTTTTTTTTGGGCAACCCCCACACTAGGGTGGTAGAAAGAGGTAAGAAGACGTAAATATGGGTGAAAACCCATATGGTGTGCTATCATTTTTGATTTCGAGTCGCTAGCTTGACTCGACCCGCATTCATTTGTTCATGGGAAAGTAACGTGGAAAACCAATCTCGATCGGACTTTCGCTCACAATGTTAATGAACATATGAACATCGAAAGTTCCACACCGACGAGATATAACCGCGGTATTGTTTAATAGTAGACACTATAAAGGATGATACGGGGTCAAAGATGGTGTCCTCATTCCCGAAAGAGAAAAGGAAAGAGCAACCACACCATCCGTGAAGAATGGAATAAAGACGTGCATGAGAATGCAAGTCCATTCCTCACAGAGAGAAGCAAATCACCGCTTTGACATCTTTAAGCTTAAACTTGAAGCTTAGATGGTGATTGTCAAGAAGATGTCCGGAGGTAGGGTGGGAAATGGTTCTTCAATCAACAAACTTTCCGAAAAAGGATGTCTCCTCCGGATCAAAGTAAGTGTTATCAATTCCGCTGGAATTGACTCATCACTAAGAAATGCATCGACTTCATTCCAAAAGTTGTTATCTTCCTCATCGTGAGTGAGAGAAGGAATGGACGAGTCGGAATAAGACTAGAAGATGATGGATCATTTTGAGCAATTCATTAATGGGAAGAATGTCTCCCATTGGATCACAATCATCATCCAATTCGGATGAAATCAAGAGAGTTTGGTTTCATCCACGAGTTAACAATCTCGATGCGACAAACCGATTCCTTGAGGTGGGACAAGTGGTGTGCTCTTAGAGCTAGCGCTTCACCACTCCGATGAAGTCTCCGATTCTAGATCATCGCATCATCATCAAGAACACTCTTGACTTTCGGCATGCCTTTCAAACCATTTGTTTGAACCAGGGTAACTTTCAAAGCTTTGAGCTCAAGACGCTTTTTGAAAACCTCTTAACCGTGAAGTTTGAGAGTGTTGCATTGAATCTTCGGATCTTTGATCAATTGTTGCAACACTGCTTGTACAGAGGTTTGGAGTTCGGCTGATATTTAACGTGAGCTCTTCGTTGTCAACCCGAATGGTCAACTCTTCAAAGAAACACATCGATCGAGCACGACTGCTCTCAAGAAAGCTCTCCCAAGATAAGGGAACTCTAGGATCCGTGATCAAGTCTACTACAACAAAGTCGATGAAAGTGAAACTTTCCTACTTTCATCACGACATCCTCGGCTATCCCAAGTGGACGAGTTACAGACGATCCGCTAGCTCGAGTGTCATACGAGTGGATGAAAGTTCGGGAAGAGATAGTTTCTTCCATACCGAGAGTGGCATTAGGTTAATGCTAGCGCCAAGATCGGCCAAGCGAGCATTGAAACATCCCCAAGAAATCACACGGATTAAAACCGCCGTGGTCTTCAAGCTTTTCGGAAGCTTATTAAGAATGGTCACGAGCATTGCTCATTGAGAGGAGTTTTAGCCAACTCGATAGCTTATCTTTGTTGGTGAGTAAGCCTTTAAGCGTGGATGCAAATTTAGGCATTAGAACGAGAGCATCAACAAAGCTTAAATCAAAGTGAAGCTCATTGAAGATTTGGAAAATTTTTCCATTTGCTCTTTGTTTTTGTCTTTGAGCTTCTCATCATTCATTCTTGATGGGTATGGAAGTCGACTAGACTTTTGAGCCGGATGGAAGTGTTTTCTCGCTCAAGATTTTCTTCGAACATCGGGTTCCGGACTTAAAGCTTGACCACCGAAGGTTGGACGTGTCTGTACTTCGTGGGCTTGAATAATGCACCTTGTCCGTTGTCTCCTTGGTAACTTGACTAAATGCCACGGGAGGAGGGGCATGGGAGTCGAAGGTCCATTGTGCGCCTTACCACTACGAGTGGTGACGGCTTTCAACTCGGCATTTGGATTGGGAATAGTATTGCTTGGGAGTCCCCGTAAGATGGTGAAGCTTTGTTCATATTCATGTTCATGAAACCGCTCATCATATTCTTTAACTCATTTGTCTCGCCGAGACATTGTGGTATCAATTTCCTTTTAAGCTCAACTCTCATGTTATTGATCCGAGTTTGCATAGAACGATGTTTGACTCGACCATTTTCATGAAGTCATTCGAATGGGAGCTTGAGGAGGTGGTTGATAGCTTTGATGATTAGGAGCTTGATATGGTTGAGGTTGGTTGAAATTGTTCCGGTTTTGATTGAAATTTTGTCCTTGATATTGAACAAAGCGATTTTGATTGCCATGGATTTTGATTGCCATGGTTTTGCACAGAGGAAAACCGGTGGTGTCATACCGCTAGGTGCAGTAGTGAGGATCACCGTGGTCGGTATTGATTGTGGTTTACCAAGCTACGGAGCTTGGTAAAAGGAAGCATCGGTTGCTTGACAATCGTAATACATGTGGACCACTACAAGTTTCACACACCTTGTTTACGGCTTTGATTGGTTCCGCTTATGAATTTCGCTTTTGATTTCCTTTACCTCTTTTATCATACAATGGATGATGTCCGTTAGAGCGGTTAACGGAGCGGCTAACTTCGGAAGAGTTACCGGATGAAGAAGCAGAGTGTTCGAACATTGACTTTGTTGCATGAGAAATAGGAACTTTGATTTTGCTCGCAAATCTCAATCACATCTTTAGGTTTAAGATTCAAGATATTGCCGCTGCTACCGCATTCAAGGAATCTTGATCGCTTCCGCTCAACCCATTGTAAAAGATATTTACTTGTTGAAGCTCCGTGAATTCATGATGGGGCATTTCGAGGAGATCTTTGAATCTCTCCCATGCCTCCAAAATTTTCATCGAAATTTTGACGAAATCCGAAATTTCATTTTAAGATTAGTCGCCTTTGATGGAGGAAAGAAGTAATTCACAAACTTTGAACAAGATCCTCCCAAGTTTCGATAGATCGAGGGGTTCTTTTTCCACCAAACCGGCCGTCCCTCAAGAGAGAATGGAAAAGCATCAACTTGATGACTTTTGTGGCACATCCTTGAAATTGATAGTTGAGGTTAACTTGTTAAACCAACGGATGTGCATACGGGTCTTCTCGATCGACCATGGAATTGATTTGTAGACACAAGTTGGATCAAATGTGTCTTCAATTCAAAGTGATCGAGTTGATTACGGGTAAACAATGGCATCTCCATAACCCTCGGTGGGCGCTCGGAGCATTTCCGCCATAGTACGCTCGTCTCGCCATGGTGTTGTTTGAAATAGTGCGAATCTCGGGTTCGACTATTTGGGCAAAGACGCCCACGAGAACGCCTCCTTGAATTTCTCGCTAGATCACGCAAAGGACTCAATGATCTAGAAGAACGAAGGAGTTAACTCTAAGGGATCTAAGTCAAGAGAAATGGAATTATGAAAATCTTTCGATGAGAATGAGAATTATGAAGACGTTTTATAAAAATGGGGTGAGGAGAATCTTTATGGGTTTTCCGGTTCAAACGTCGATATCACAACAAAATCAATTAACACAAAATCGAGGCAAAACAATGATGAACTTAACCAATAATCCAAGATGAATGACTTCTTTGAAAAGGTACACCAATCACAATGGACACAAAGGCAAGTTTTATATCTTTAGTTCGGGAACTTATTATGGTCGCACCCAGCTAGGTAGTGCACCGCCTTGGTTTTCGTGGTAATCTTTTAAGTTGTTAATTATTAGAGAAAACGACGATTCTTTTGTATTTTATTTTTGATACATATATAGAAACAAAAGGAAAATATTTTGTGTTTTATACGTTTTGGATGTTTTGGGTTTTGGATTTTTAGAAGAAAATATGGATATATATATATAGAAATGGATGATATAAACAAAGAGTGAGGATTCAAACAACTAACTGCTAGACGGAAAATAGATCAAGACAGACTCCCAATGGGCGCCAAAATTTGATCAAGAAACTGGCTAAGTTCTCTCACGCAAGCGTAAGAAAACTTTAAACAGCTTAAGCACGAAATCAATGAAGATCCGAGAGTATAGAGTCTCCCGGTCGTTATGTCCCAAATGAGCTATGCAATGGATCAATCAACGATAGTGATCGAGAAATTTGAACGATAAAGGAATTTGAGATTATTATGACTACGTAAATATCAAAAAAATGCAAAGGGCTAAAATGCAAATGAGAGGAAATTAAAAAGATAAAATCTATTAAATAAACGCTATCACTAAAATTAAAATGATGTTTTTGTTTTTATGTTTTTACGAAACTGAAATTAAAATCTACGCGACGTACAAAATAAAAAGTGAAACTAAGTCAATATTAATCCTAAAAATATGAAAATGAAGTTTTTACAAACCTAATGATAAAAGAAAATTTATGGAAAAAGAAAATTATTTTTAAAACTAATTATCTAATTAAAAACTATTTTTAACTATTAATTAATTACCTAAAATACAAGAAAATAGGAAATCAAGCTAGAAAAATAAGATTAACACTTGGAAAAGTCTAAAATATCAAAATAGACTTTTCAAAACTATTTTTGTATTTTTGTGACTATTTATCCATTTTCTAGGAATTTTAAACTATTTAAAAACTAATTTAATCACTAAAAATTACCAAATGAGCTATGAAAAATATGGAAAATTACTTTTTTCACTTTTTATATTTATCTAAGCCTAAGAAAATGAAAAATTATTTTTGGAACCTTTTTCTAATTTTTGTATTAATTACTAATTTAAAATGCTTAAAAACTACATTAAATTAAGAAAAATAGCAAAACAAATTAGGAAAAATCAAAATTTCAGGAAAATTCTAAAATAATGTTAAGGAACTAGGAAAAATGGAAAAACAGGCACTTGTTTGCAAGAAAATGAAACTGATCAATCAAGTGCTTATCAAAATAAGCACTTGATAAGCAAATGAGCAAATAAGCTACCACAATGATCACAGAAGCTATGGAGTACTAAATTAACCACAATGAAACTAAAAACAACAAGCTACAGCTACTAAATAGCACAATTTCACAGATTTGGTGATTATGAAATTGAGCTAAAACAGAAAATTGGTGCCCACTTGCAGACCAAAAATAAGCACCCAATTAAGCTACAAACTGAAATCCAATTATCAAAACTTAAACTAGACCTAGGAAGCTACTTGGAACCAAAAGACCAGACCTTTACAAGCTTATACAAGCTCTGCACAAGCTGCACAAAACCTGAGAAATTACTCAGTATATACTGAGTTGGTGCAGGGCACCTGGGGCTTGTTTTGAGCTTGTACCAAAGCTTATCCAAAAAGCTTAAGCTAAAACCAGAAGTGAGGGCTTAAAGACCACCAATTAAACTATTTATAAACCAAAAATCAGGCCTTGAAAACCTTTAATGGAACCTGTGCATCAGCTGCAAGTTTTGCTCAAATCCAACTTTTTGAAATTTTTGACTTTTGAAAATGGATACACAGTTGACTTTAGTGAACTTTAGACCCAATTTGATGATTGATTATGATCTGTTATGATGTAATGAAGCTTTTACAACCTTTGTTTATGACTTTTAATCACAAAATGAGATTTTGGTTTTCCAAAAATCTCAACAGTCCACTGTTGAGATTGTTTAAAGTGGATTTTGACTTATGCAAGTACTAAACTCAAAAGTAAGACAAATAAGGACTCAAATGAGTCTAACAAGCATGAACAAACAGAAGTCACTCACTGCACAACCCTTAAAAGCAGTTAAACCTAATGAGCCAAACACCCTTTTACTCACTGATTTGCAAAGCAATGCCAAGATAAACACTGGACCAGCACAGATAATGATCAAAATGACTTAACTAGACCCAAATACTACTATTAGAACAAGATTAAACAGTTTAAACCTACAAATACTCACTATGCTAAAAAGCTTTGAAAGGCTTACAAATTGTCCAATGGCCACTATGGCCTGCCAACTGTGAAACCAAGAACCCTAACCTATCAATTTCCACCCATGCATCCATTTCAACCCATTTCCAATTCTAAATCAACATATCATCCTTGCACCCATTTTGGCTCCAAATTGACTTTTGTTGACCAATGTGCACAAGGTGTATGAAATGTACAATTAAGCTTATATAAAGCTTTAACAAGCTTAATGGAACTTGTTTAAGCTTAAAACTGAATCGCTAAAAGATTTAACAATGATTTTGAGATGAAAATTTCAACAAAGAACATAAAAATTTGGAAATTGAACTTAAACTTGAATTGATCTCGAAATTAAGTTGCAATACACTTAAATGATTAACTTGAGTACAAAATAACTTAAAGATACAAATCGAAGCTAATTAGGACACAGACTATTAAAACGACATACAATTTTAAGAAAACTAAAAACTAACTCCTTTCATGCTTCTCTTGGCCTCCTTTTATGCACCTAAGCTCTTTCTCTCACCTTCGAGCAAATCCCAAGATCAACTGGGCCCTTGATTGTCTTAAGCTCATCCCGCCATTCATCTAGTTTTGGCGCCATTTTTGCTTTTCATATTGGGGACGGGAAAGGGTGCATTAAATGTGGTTTGAGTGGGTAGGTGAGTGGAGAGGACATGGGTGAAAGTAGGGTGGCAATGGGAGGAAAGAGGAGGGGATGTTGCGCACCAACCGGTCGGGAAGACAGTGGAAAGGGGCGGTTTGTTTATTTTAAAAGTTGGGTTTGGGTTGTCGGGTGTGGGTAAACGGATTGGGTAAAGGTTTTGGGCTGGGGTAATTTGTTTGGGCTTGGTTTAAATATTAGGTCCGTTTGGTTGTAGAAATTATTAACAAAAGGACCAAATTTGCAATTCTTCAAAACCTAGGGACCAAACATGTAACTTATGAAAAGTAGTCAAAGGGTTTGTTTTGCCAAGTTTTAATAATCCAAGGGCTAATTTGAACATTTTGAAACTCCAAGGATTACTATTGACCAATTTAAAATTTTCGTGGACTAAATTGTAATTTTCTCAAAACTTTTAGATTTCTACCAAAGGACTAAATATGACAATTTATGATTTTAAAAGACCTTTGGTGACTTTTCTTTTGAAATTTTGGCTCGTGGACTCTTTTTGACAATTTTACAAACTTGGGGACTAAAACGCAATTTTGCAAATTTGATATGTTTTTCATCCGATTTTGATATTTTTGCATTTGAAACACATAAAACACCGATTTGTGATATTTTGATCATTTTGATGTGTTTCGAGTGTTTTCGATGATTTTGCGCTTATTTTGTATAAAATGATGAGTATTTACACACTCATCAAGCCCTCCGAGCCTCCGGTGGCCGGAGGCGGCGGCAGAAGATTAAAGTGGCGGAAGAATTAGGGTTTATGGATAGTAATGCCCTGATACCATGTAAGATGATTGAAACCCCGGGGGTTATAATGTTTATTCATCAGGTATTTATAAAGCAATATACCTGGAAACCGTAATGGACCTAACCCACAAGTCGGGCTTGGGCCAACTAACTTATTCATCTAATAGTTGTGGTTATGGGGTGCCAAGGATATTGAACCTTGACCTTGTGCTTGTTGGGTGCAAAGATACCCCCACCAATTACCAATGTTATATAAGTTTATAAGTGTAAAATAAGCCACACAATTGTGGCTTATGTTATATAAGTCAAACACATATAAGCTAATAAGCTATATATAAGCTTAAACAAACACCCCTAAGCTTATCCGTCCTTTTCGTATGTTGTTTTAAATTTGGTAAAGGATTTCGTAACTTTATGGTTTATTGAAATCGGGTCATCTAGGTACTTTTCTTTATTTATAATCTTGTTTGTGTAAAACTTAACAGGCTATATGTTGTTCTTTAAATTGAAATTAGAGTTTTTTTATGGGAAAATGTTTATATTCAAAACTCAAGCAAGAAGCACGAGAAAAGATTTATAAGGTATCGTTATGTCGAGATAGGATGAGACATGCATACCCAATTTCGTCGTGATTGATTGTCATTTGAATTTTGATATGCCCAATTGTCATTGCTATAGTCTATGACACATTTCAAGCTTCACCAAAATTTTAAAATGATTCCAACGTAATTTAAACAAAATGACCTCGATTGGTAGTTCTATATATCAAGTTCTTGTAACCAATTTGATCTTGAGCATTAGTTTAGGTCATTGCCCATTGTGAATCTCTTGTTATGTGTTCTTTAACCTGATAATGTTAGCATTGGTTTGCTTAGTTACTAGGACCCTTATACAACAATAATTATTATATTCCTTCAACAAATTAGATTGTATTTAGAAGTAATTGTTATATTCGCTCATGAAAGAATTTTATCAATAAGTGTTGTGAAACAATATGTTAGTTTTCTGTAATTGGGGACACTACACCATGTTCATCGCTTTTCAACAATCAAGACATGTTTTGAAACAATGTCGCTCCAACCGTGAACTGCCTAAAAATAGTTAACGTGACGCTCCAGTTGTGAAACATAGGAGTAATTAGACATTGGTGTAAATTGACATATGTGTTTAGAAAGTAGAAACAAGATGTTAGATAATAGATACTTAGATTTGCACCAATGTTGAGAAATGTACATACATGATACATATAAACTTTTGATAAGTCGAGAAACATATATAATGAGTTGAGGTCATTTAAGAAACATATATAATGAGTTGATATTGAGTTAATGATTGAAATATTGAATATATTATATATCACATCGATTTTGTGTGTTAATGTGTTTGTTTAGGATCAACCGACAGACGTTGAGACTGTTGAATCTGATGATAATAAACTAAAGGAAAGCCCTATCCAAACCAAAGAAAACGATTTCGAGTGTTGGAAATACTTTGATCCAAAGTTTGAATCGATGAAGATGGGGTAATCATTAAGATGGCCTACTCCAAATGGTGTGCTCAGTTTTCAAAGCCGATTCAAAACAACATTGTACGCGACATCAATACTCATTATATGAACTATGATAAAACCCGATGTTGAGAAACCTAGGAAACAAAAAACTAGCATTTAAGAAAAGATTTGGGAGAATGATGAGGTGGCGAGTATTGGGACTTTAGAAACCCGAAGTATGATAAAAAGGTGATTAAAAAGTCGTTGATCGAGTTAATTGTTCTGCCGAGCTTCCGCTTAAGTTCAGAGAACACCCAACATTCATTAAATTTTACACGAACATGCAACCTAGATTTAATATGCCCTATCGCTTTACTATTGCTTGGGATATTTCTAAGTTTTATCTTGATGAGAGGGACTTCTAGTTGTAAAAGACTTGTAGTTGTAAAAGAATGAACTTTATGGTTTTAACCACCACTTTATAGATGATGATGGGTGATGCAGCTCATTTAACCACCGATACGTGGACTTCTAGTTGTAAAAGAATGAACTTTATGGTTGTAAAGACAAGAGGCCACCACAGTTCATTTAACCACCGACATGTGGACTTCTAGTTGTAAAAGAATGAACTTTATGGTTTTAACCGCCCACTTTATAGATGATGATGGGTGATGCACAAAAGAAGAATTAAATCTTAGACCAATTCATAGCCATGAGGGGTGGATCTTGGTAGGGCACTTTTGAAATGTATAACCGGATGGGGTATAAAAATGTTATGACCATAACGGTTGATAATATTGCTCAAATGACAAAGCTCTTAAATATTTGGTAGAAAATTTACCAACTAAGTATGATGGTGGTAAACATTTTCACATAAGATGTATTGCTCATATTTTAAACCTAGTTGTCAAAGATGGTCTAAAACAACCCAACAAGGAAGTGAATAACATAACCTTGGCCGTGAAATACATAAAACATTCGAGCCAAAGAGTTACTAACTTAAAGAAAGTGTTGAAAAGACTTGTACTTCAAAGAAGTTTTTGGTTTCCGAATGCCCGACAAGATAGAATTCCACACATGATATGTTGAAAACCGCTATTGAGTTAAAAGAAGCTTTTTTTTATTATGATTTTAATAACTCTTGTTTTGCTCGAGACCTTGAGGAAATACCTAAGCGGGTTGATTTTGAGGTTTGTGTAAGGTATTTGCATTTTTGGAAAATTTAAGGAAACAACCGAACTTGTGTCAAACGATCATGTCTCGTAGCTCATTATGGAAAAATTTAATGACTCACTCGAGTGGTTGTTGTAAGATGATTGAAACCCGTGGGTTATAATGTTTATTCGCCGGTATTTATAAAGCAATATACCGAAACCCTAATGGACCTAACCCACAAGTCGGGCTTGGACCAACTAACTTATTCATCTAATACTCCCCCGCAGATCCGAGCTACGAAATCGCATAAAGCTCGGATCGAGTAGTAAACTAGAAAATAAAAAGAAAATAAACATAACATAATAAAACATAACTTTAGTCGACTCGTAACAAAACCGCACTAACGATCGACTTTATTCGACTAGTACCAACGGCCGCCTAAATCGATCGAACAACCAGTACCAACGGTCGACTTTAGAGGCGGTACCAACGATCAACTTTAGTTGATCGTAACAAATCCGCATAAAAATCGACTAACAAACAAACAATAAATAACCATTAACCGGGTTTTTTTCAACAATAAAACACAAACATCATTAGAAAGTAAACAAATAAAATAAAATGTACTAATCGGTCATTCGTCTCAAGAATATCACACACATCAAGATCTTTTGATTGTTGATGCTAGGCTCTAATTTTGTCATCAGGTCCATTGAGCGTTCATTCATTTGTTAATTGGCCGACCTCACCGCAACTCACCACAATGAAGTATAGCTTCCTTAGTAACATATGCAACAAGACCTCTTCTAAGAAAAGTCAAGACTAGCACATCCAAATAACGTAGACCTGTTATGGAGTATACGGCCATGATGTATGTATGTTTTTAATACGAACAAGAGAAAAAAAATTAAGATAAAAAATAAAATAAAAAGGAGCCCTCCGAGCCTCCGGTGGCCGGAGGCGGCGGCAGAAGATTAAAGTGGCGGAAGAATTAGGGTTTATGGATAGTAATGCCCGATACCATGTAAGATGATTGAAACCCCGGGGGTTATAATGTTTATTCATCAGGTATTTATAAAGCAATATACACGAAACCGTAATGGACCTAACCCACAAGTCGGGCTTGGGCCAACTAACTTATTCATCTAATAGTTGTGGTTATGGGGTGCCAAGGATATTGAACCCTCGACCAGTGCTTGTTGGGTGCAAAGATGCCCCACCAATTACCAATGTTATATAAGCCTATAAGTGTCAAAATAAGCCCACAATTGTGGCTTATGTTATATAAGTCAAACACATATAAGCTAATAAGCTATATATAAGCTTAAACAAACACCCCTAAGCTTATCTGTCCTTTTCGTATGTTGTTTTAAATTTGGTAAAGGATTTTGTAACTTTATGGTTTATTGAAATCGGGTCATCTAGGTACTTTTCTTTATTTATAATCTTGTTTGTGTAAAAACTTAACAGTGCTATATGTTGTTCTTTAAATTCGGAAATTAGAGTTTTTTTTATGGGAAAATGTTTATATTCAAAACTCAAGCAAAAGCACGAGAAAAGATTTATAAGGTATCGTTACAAATGTCGAGATAGGATGAGACATGCATCGCCCCAATTTAAGCGTGATTGATTGTCATTTGAATTTTGATATGCCCAATTGTCATTGCTATAGTCTATGACACATTTCAAGCTTCACCAAAATTTTAAAATGATTCCAACGTAATTTAAACAAAAATGACCTCGATTGGTAGTTCTATATATCAAGTTCTTGTAACCAATTTGATCTTGAGCATTAGTTTAGGTCATTGCCCATTGTGAATCTCTTGTTATGTGTTCTTTAACCGGATAATGTTAGCAGATTGGTTTGCTTAGTTACTAGGACCCTTATACAACAATAATTATTATATTCCTTCAACAAATTAGATTGTATTTAGAAGTAATTGTTATATCTGCTCATGAAAGAATTTTATCAATAAGTGTTGTGAAACAATATGTTAGTTTTGTAATTGGGGACACTACACCATGTTCACTGCTTTCAACAATCAAGACATGTTTTGAAACAATGTGTCGCTCCAACCGTGAACTGCCTAAAAATAGTTAACGGACGTTCAGGTTGTGAAACATAGGAGTAATTAGACATTGGTGTAAAATTGACATATGTGTTTAGAAAGTAGAAACAGATGTTAGATAATAGATACTTAGATTTGCACCAATGTTGAGAAATGTACATACATGATACATATAAACTTTTGATAAGTTGAGAAACATATATAATGAGTTGAGGCTGTTTAAGAAACATATATAATGAGTTGATATTGAGTTAATGATTGAAATATTGAATATATTATATATCGTTACTGATTTTGTGTGTTAATGTGTTTGTTTAGGATCAACCGATAGACGTTGAGACTGTTGAATCTGATGATAATAAACGCAAAGGAAAGCCCTATCCAAACCAAAGAAAACGATTTCTGAGTGTTGGAAATACTTTGATCCAAAGTTTGAATCAGATGAAGATGGGGTAATCATTAAGATGGCCTACTCCAAATGGTGTGCTCAGGTTTTCAAAGCCGATTCAAAACAACATTGTACGCGACACTTGAATACTCATTATATGAACTATGATAAAAACCCCGATGTTGAGAAACCTAGGAAACAAAAAAACTAGCATTTAAGAAAAAGATTTGGGAGAATGATGAGGGTGGCAGTAGCATTGGGACTTTAGAAACCCGAAAGTATGATAAAAAGGTGATTAAAAAGTCGTTGATTGAGTTAATTGTTCTTGCTGAGCTTCCGTTTAAGTTCGTAGAACACCCAACATTCATTAAATTTTCCACGAACATGCAACCTAGATTTAATATGCCCTATCGTTTTACTATTGCTTGGGATATTTCTAAGTTTTATCTTGATGAGAGGACTTCTAGTTGTAAAAGACTTGTAGTTGTAAAAGAATGAACTTTATGGTTTTAACCACTTTATAGATGATGATGGGTGATGCACGTTCATTTAACCATCGATACGTGGACTTCAAGTTGTACAAGAATGAACTTTATGGTTGTAAAGACAAGAGGCCACCACACTATTTAACCACCGACACGTGGACTTCTAGTTGTAAAAGAATGAACTTTATGGTTTTAACCGCCCACTTTATAGATGATGATGGGTGATGCACAAAAGAAGAATTAAATCTTAGACCAATTCATAGCCATGAGGGGTGGATCTTGGTAGGGCACTTTTGAAATGTATAACCGGATGGGGTATAAAAATGTTATGACCATAACGGTTGATAATATTGCTTCAAATGACAAAGCTCTTAAATACTTGGTAGAAAATTTACCAACTAAGTATGATGGTGGTAAACATTTTCACATAATATGTATGGCTCATATTTTAAACCTAGTTGTCAAAGATGGTCTAAAACAACTCAACAAGGAAGTGAATAACATAACCTTGGCGTGAAATACATAAAACATTCGAGCCAAAAAGTTACTAACTTTAAAGAAAGTGTTGAAAAGACTTGTACTTCAAAGAAGTTTTTGTTTCGAATGCCGACAAGATGGAATTCCACACATGATATGTTGAAAACCGCTATTGAGTTAAAAGAAGATTTTTTATTATGATTTTAATAACTCTTGTTTTGCTCGAGACCTTGAGGAAATACCTAAGCGGGTTGATTTTGAGGTTTGTAAGAAGGTATTTGCATTTTGGAAAATTTAAGGAAACAACCGAACTTGTGTCAAACGATCATGTCTCAGAACTCATTTGTGGTTTCGAGAGGTACTTGATATTGATAAGCAACTTCGTGAGTGGGAAGAAAATGATTCTTTAAGTCAATGAGAAAAAGTATGACAAATATTGAGGTGATTACAAAAATCAAGCATTATATGTACTTTGGCCGTTATCTTAGATCCCACAATGAAGTCGAAAATAATTGGCTATGGGTTTAGACATTTGATACAAAATGGTTGTATACCCATGGAAGTCGATAAAGAAAGTGATAAGACGCCAATTCCATTTTTAAGCTTACGAAGAATTATGTGACAAATTGGTTAAGAAGGTGAGCAATCAATAGTTGGAAATAATCGAGACATATATAATTACACAACTATTGCATATATAATTGAGCAATTACGATAACTTGGTTATACATCAGGAAGATGAAATTTTTTTTACAGCTATTGTATGAATGGTTTGTTAACAATCAATAAAAAGACATATATATTTGCTCTTATACGAAGCAAGAGTTACTTGTTGTTATGCCGATATTGCATTAGCAGTTGGAACACCATTTGCTTGTGTTGCCCCATGTTTGTTCCATAACCAAAATCTCAGGGTTTGAGCTTTGACACGATTTGTAAAGATTCAATGGATTTGTCATACTCTCTTGAAAGGTTATACGATACACCTGGTACTATGTGTACATCGCCATCCTCCAGTAACATTATAACTGCCTCATTAAAAGTTCTTGCAACCTATATAAACCCAAACAGATAAGAACTACATGTAATCTGCTGCTACAATATAATGACTTAGACCCATCCAGATATTCATTTAGTTAATGAACGAGTTCATGATTCAGTTGGTTAACAGACTAAGGGCATATCCAATGCATTAAATTCCTGGAAGACTTTTTTTTTTTTTTTTTTTTATGAAAAACAGCAAAAAGCTATTCTTCAAAAGGTTATTCACTAAGACAATGAAGATAACGTTGTCTCCATAAGGTAAGTTTCCTGCTATGTGAAGATGGGTTCAAACAAGGTTATCAAATTGAATGCTTTTATTTGTTGTTTGATTGAAGAGTTTCATGTTTTGCTGCAAAAATGGTAAATGCTTAATGTCTTTGTTGCATTGATTAGTATACGTATTAAATTAATATGATGTATCAAACCATAGTGCAAGAAAACTAACAATTCAGATTAATCTTGTCATGTTTTCTGTGAGTAAAGTGCTATAGATGGACTACAGTTCTAATCTTCGAGCATCAAACTCTTAAATCTTTTTTCATTTGAGCTGAAAAGTGTAGTTTTGAATTATTAACTTCAAAAGTAATAATTTGTAGATCATAACAGATAGATGTTTTAACCTTTATTTGAATGAGCTGGTGTCATATCTGTAGGGAAACGGTTACACTTTTATTAATAAAATCTAAATTACAATAAATAAAACTAACAGTAAATAAATAACAGAAAATTAAATACAAACAAAATGTAAGCAGATAAACGATAATTAAATAAAATAATAAAATAGTCAAAACTTACTTGATCACCCATGAGAGCAACAAAGAAGCACTAAAAGCCGAGGCACGTGTTTGACACGCTTCCCTTAAAACAGATTCGCCGTCTGCTTCCTGTGGTACAACAAACCCAAAACAAAGAAGTTGTCTTGTCGGACTTAACTAAACCGTCTCGGAATTTCATCTTAAGAGATCGTATTCCATATGTTGGAAATCAATAATAACTATTGATTTGATGTGTATCTTAATCTATGGAATTAGGGCATCTATTTATACAAAATAGCCTCCTCTAAGTTTACTCATCGCACCGATGTGGGATAGAAAACAATTCAAAATTCCTCTTTAAGCATGGTACCGAATGGTTAACTTTGAGACACGATATCTCATTCACATCAACTCTATTTTGGACACATAAAGGCTTATTCATGCAAGCTCTCTTGAGGAGAACGTGAACCTACAAACTATTACTCATATATGTGACATATACATATAGATAATTGTGTCCAAAGTTGGTCAAAAGTCACTTTGCCAACCAATTTTCCAACAATCCCACATGAATGGAGATCGGTCGTAATATACAAAAATTACGATGAAATTCCAATAGTTGAATCTTGCAAAGGATAGGTAGGTGTGACCTTTGAACCTTCCCTTGTGAGATGCACTTAGTCTCCTAGATCCGAGTAGACGCGATGTCCTTGAACTCACCTCATTTACGTAGACAACATTACACTTCACACAAGACTCTCCCCGACATTGTCAAGTCCTCATAGTCATGTTCGTTATGGTCATGAACACTAGCCGGTTCTGCAAGAGCTCTTAGGATTGCGCCCCATAATTCCCTTATAAGCGACCCCACTTCTCTCACATAGGTGATTTCATCTTGAATCATTAAAACATCTGTTTTGTGATTTCATCTCGAATCATTATGCCTTGTGATTTCATCCCGAATCATTAAAGCCATATGTTTAACCTCTCAACAAGTCACATTTGTTATAGGAATGGACTAGGAAGTTACAATGTTAAGTAACTCCCCATATTGATGTGACTTCCCCACATTTATATGATTATGTTGTCCTATTGAACCCAAATCTTGGGATCTCCAAATCAACCTGGGTTAGGTTTTCCTTCATATAAACTCATTGCTTTAAGGGCTTTAGTCCCATTCCTTTAGACGACTTACTAACTAACTCTCCGCTAAGCCTTTCGTAAGCGGATCCGCTGATATTATCTATTGACTTTACGAGTCAATCGTGATAACTCTAGTTGAGAGTGGTTGTCGCACCAATCAACGTCTATGATGGATATGTCTTGACTTACCGTTTTACATTGTGATATGAGCTCATCAATTTCAATTGACTATCACACTTTATATAGATGGTCGTTACCTGTTACGCCATCTTGGTATGTCCTCTACGAATTAACGCAGATATCCGCATATTCTATAAATTTATCTCAAATGATAAATTCAAATTCCATCATAGATTTAGCTATAAAAGTCTATTTGAAATACTTTCAAGATTCTAAGACACTTCTCACGTAGAGTCAATACATCCGCCTAGTGGATCTAGATTCTTTTATGTAAGAATCCATATTTGCTTTACTCTATCATTAGATAGCAGTTGGATATCTTCCAAAATGCAATATCATAAGTATCATAGTACTTGTGTAATACTATTCAAATGGTCATCACTTGAATTATCGATATATTTACTTAACTTGATTATAACTTCTAAATCAAGTCTTACACACGTCATTAGACACATAAGACGCCCAATATTCTCTCGAGTATTCAAAATAGGAAACACCTCTACCTCTATTATAAATAGATTTAAAAGATGTCATTGGAGTTCTAGCTAGGCCGAATCCCCACATTGAACCTCTCAAGAATATTGTTATAGTGTTTTGACTTCAAAACAAATCCATTTGGTTTCATATGATATTAGTTCCAAGAACCATATCGAGCAAAGAATATAGTTCATGTCAAATCTTGACTCCAACATTTCATTAGTGGATTTGATCATCTTGTTATCACTTTCATGATAAGTATACCATCTATGTATAGACACATGATTACATATATACCGGCGAGCTATTTCTTTCCACAAACATCCATTATTTTTAAATCCACGCTCGACATGACGTGAAAAAAAATTGATGTCATTGTTTGGGAGCTCGCTTTAAGCCATATAATGACTTAACAAGCCTACAAACTTTGTTCTCTTATCTAGGAGCCATGAAACCCTCGGGTTGGTTCATGTAGATTTCTTCTTCTAAATCTCCGCTTAGAAATGCCGTTTCACATCCATTTGGTGAACTTCCAAATTTCTTAAAGTGGCAATTAGCAAGTATCATTCTAATCGAGGTTATTCACGTAATGTGCTAATATGTATCAAATTAAGCTAGACCTTCTCGCTTTCAAATCCTTTAATTACCGCCTTGTTTTTTACTTATCAATGGTTCCATGGACAACCTTTATGGTTGTTAGGTAACCATTTGTAGCCTAGTGGTTTACCACCGTGAGGTAAAACCACGAGCTATAATGTATCCTTTTGTAAAATAGAATCTATTTCACATTTCATGGCTTCGATAACACTACACGCATCGCTCGGGTCAAAGGAACTTCCTTTTCTTCGAGCAAGTTTTATAACACCCTGGAAGTGAACCTAATCGTTGTAGTGTAGTATTAGGGTAAGCCCGGGTATTGATATCGCTCTCAGGGGAATAGGAATGCTAGTGAGAAGTTACTACGCTAAGGTTGGGGTTGAGAAAGATTATTTTTATCTTTTTATTTTTTTTAGACATTGGAAAGGTACGAATCTTGGGGTTTGGATTTGGGGGTTGGTATTTCTACCAATTACTCTACTTGTCTACTTATCTAATCTAAGGTGTATGTAGTCTATGTCTAATTATTGTGTGCTCGTATGATGGTTTAAAGATGTGTTTACTTAGGTTTTATTACTCCTTAATTATCTCCTATTGATGGTTGAATTGTCACGTCCTTATTCTTAATCTCGTTGTGTGTCTAAAGTCGTAGGGTATGCGTTTGTCCCTAACTCTTTGAAACTACCAAAGGGTCTCGTCTACAAAATCTCTAGGAATTATAAACTCTAACTCTAAGGTACTCTTTGGATGGTTTAGCCTACAACTACTCTAGGTGTTATAGTCTAAGTTTCACAAAGATTAATCAAGCATTAACTACACAACGAATGACCTATCGCATTACTAGATCATTAACAATTAAGATAAGAGACAACCAATCAATATTCAATATTTAAGTTTCATATTCCCTAAGCAAACACACAAGTAAATTAGCCGGACATGGAGAACATGCAAGCATACACACAAATAATTGAATACATAATTGAATTAATGAAGTAAAACACTTATCTTGATGTAAGATAGGGTTTGGAACCTAAAATCTTGTATAAGATGAAATTTTAGTTCGGTTTAGGTTTTACTCCAAAAGACTACACACGAAAACTAAAAAATTTGGATTCTATACATAAGATTACAATCGCGACGGCGCACACCTTTGATTTGTGGACGCCGTGGTCGCCGTCATTAGGGTTTCGTCTTGGCCACGTCGGTCTTGCGGCGGCGTCACCTTATGCTTGTGACGCCGTCCCTTCGATCTCCCCGCTGGATCAAATCTAGGCCGTGCGAGTCATGACGACCTACTCTTTTAAAGCATGACACCGTCACTTGAAAATAAGCAATTTACTCTCGAGCCATCACAAAAGTGATGCGACGGCGTCAGATAACACCGACGCCGTCCTCTTGTGTTTAAGCAACTGAGTGTCTCGATTCTTGACTTTGGCCATTTTCTTCAGATATCCCGCCTTTTCGTCCAAATAAGTGCCATTCCAAAGAATTTGCCTTCAAGAGACCTAAAAGTGAAAAGGAACGATATTAAGTAATAACGGATACAAAAGTGATCAAATAAGGGCTTAAACGACCCCTAAAAAAGATACATTTTAAAACCTTATCAAATATCCCTACGCTTGGTATTTGCTTGTCCTCAAGCAAATGTGCTTTTAGCCAATTAATTTATAAGTAAGGGGTCATGAAGCATTGGTTTAAAACAATCCACAACACAGTCATAACAAGCACGGAAATTACATACTAGCACCTCACATGGGGTGTTTGGATACTCACATCTCTTGGGTGTATATGAAATATAACAAGTTGGAAGTGGAAGATAAACACTCATTAACTGGTCCTAGTACATAGATTACCATAGGCTTGAGAATAGATCAAACCTCCATCGCTTTGGCGTAAGCACCTAGGAAAGACTATCAAAGAGGTCTTTAGAAGGTTGTAATGTTAGGCTTACGGTAGGGAAACAAAGGGTTTGGTGGGATAGGCTATTTAGTGGTGGCAAGTCAAAAATCTCTATGTTACAAGCATACGAAGAATGGCGTTGCTAAGCCAAGACTCGACACTCTAGACTCTAGATAACTGAAACAAACAAACATAAATTTAAAGATAGATGTAGGATGGTAGCCCGTATGTTTTTTTGTTTTTTTGTTTTTTTTTTGAACACTCTATTTTTTTTCTTTTCTCTTTTTCTATTTTATTTTTCGATTTTTTTTCATACACTTTTACTCTACCATCCTCTACGGTAACATCAAAATGATAGGGATTTATAGGCACATCCCTACACTTGAGTTTTATTACTCTAACACTAATTTGACCCGAATTGAAAAGATCAAAACACTTGAGTACATTATTATGAAAATAAAGGAATTTGAATTTAACGCTCCTTCCCGTCATTTCATAAACTTTAACTTTTCCCATGAGTCCCAATCGTCACAAAATTGTGTACAAAGGATATGACTCGACTTAGCAACTTATGCAAGCAACTAGATAATTGAACTAAGGGTTTAGTGTGATAACAATAATGCACTAAAAGTGAGTGCATACAAGGTAGGCTAAGGCAATTTGGGTGTACATTTGGGGGTGGGGTGTAAACAATGCTCTTTATTGATATTTCGGAAAACCGAAACATCACGAGAACCGCGAGAAGGATAGGCTCGAGGGGTTAACTAGGGTATCGTGTACTAAAGATGAGTACAACGCAAGGGTGTGGGGAATTACTCAACCGATGTGGAAGAAGTAATTATATTACTGTATCAAACAAGGTTATCCTAATGCCTCTTATCATTTAGTTATTCCTAACTACACAAGTGTAGTCTTACTAGCGATCTCGGGATGCATCATAAAACAAGTTCTAGAATCTATTATACTACCGGTTCACACACTAAGCATTAAAGATGAATGCTTTAATTCCTACTAATCTAAAGGCGATCCTCACATTTTGGGTGGAATTTAAGTGGTAAAGGGTTTTTGTGCTAGTCATATAACTTCCTATCCGTGAGACGCTTTTGTTAAGACTAATGGCCCACTCCTATATGTCATGAAAAATTTTAAATTTGGTGCCAAAATTACCCTAACCGACATTTTCTCATGGTTTATTACACAAATACAATTGGACAAAGCAAATAATCAAGGATAAGCATAGTTTCAAACTTCCCATTTTATTTTCCTCCCCATTTTAAACCGAACATTGTCCCAATGTTCCCGAAAGTATCAAAGTTATGATAATAGAAGGTGATTAAAAGCGAAGAAACTAATACTCCCCTGATTAGCTCGGTAGGATCCGTGTAAAGTGGTGGTTAAATCCTTTCCAAGAAGAATTATTTTCGTGAAAAGCTCCTTCCAATCTTGTGTAACTTCTTCTTGACAAACTAAACCTGCACACTTGAACAAAACAAACGAAACCTTCGCGTAAAATCGGTGGTAATAATATATATGACTCTACTAAACTAGGATATAATGCTTGTGGAATGGATGTTTCTAATTTACGGAGAATTAAGACCGGAAAATTCCAAAATTTATAAGTAGCTCGAAAATGAGAAAAAGTAACTGTTGTTTTACTCCTTCTTGACGTGAGTCAGTTGCGATCTCGACGTCAAAGTTATCCCGACAAAAAGCGGTGCGATTTTTGGAAAATTTACATCTTTAGAATCGGAAAAATTTCAAAACATCCATTATGACTCGATACAAGCATTTGACTCGAACAAAGACATGTATATCTTTTAATTAATTGCAATTCTCATGTTCACGTTTCTTTTGAAAACATGTGTAATCCTCCTTACACTTATCCTTTATGTAAAATACCTTTATATGCAATTAAGACGAGGTTAAAAACAAAATAAAGCATTTTTACAAATTTAAACATGAGAGTAAGCAATCAATAAAAGATATATGACACTAACAAGCAAACAATTAAGCATGGGTTGCCTCCCACTTGCGCTTTTCTTTATTTATGAGTCTTGTAGCTAGACTCGCATGATCGTGCCACTACGTTGTCTCGTTTGCATTCTCAATGAGAATTCTATCATGTTGACAAAATTTTCATCGACTCTATACCTAGGCCCTAGGGTCAAGCAATCCTTATAATAAAGCCTCCTTCTTTCCCACATAAATTTATAACCTTTTCAACATCGTCCTTGCTTTTGTCCTCAAAAGCTTTGATGTCTCGCTCAAAATGGGTAGATGGCCATATTCATTTGTTTTCCAAGGCATCCTATAAGTGATCTCATCGGTTCCTTCCTTAAACCTAACCGCTCCATCATACTTGTTATGGCTCATCTTAGATGTTTCAACAAACGGTTTTCCTAGCACTACTTGGGATAAACTATAGTCAATGACGCATCCTATATCTTCTAAGACCACAAAATCAACCAGTAGGTGAAATTTCCTATAAAGACATGTACATCCTTGACTCTTCCCACAAAGTTACAAACACCACTAGGATATTTAGGGTCTCTCCTAATCTTAAGTCGCTCATTCATAATGTCATTGTAAAATGAGATGACATCACATTGATGGAGATTCCGTATCTATGTAAGCATGTTTGAAATTCCTATATCCGATCATACAAGGAATTTTGAGGTTCCACGGATTTCCTCTCTAATCTTTGGACATATCCTAATGATGGGTGATCGGGATTATTGATTATGTATTGATGGTAAGCAACCTCTTCCTTAGTGGGGTAAAGATTGAAATAAGCACTATCCTCCTCATTCACATTTTTGTTTATTATACCATCTTTGAATTACTATTGATCATGGAGCCAACTACAGAGGGTTCGACTACTTTCTCAACAGCTTCCTAATTGTATTATCGAATACCTTCCGCAAACCACGAAGGTGGTGTTTCTACTCACATAACGTTTCGGCGGTTGGTTGGTCATTGGTTTGGATTTTGGTGGCGGTGATTTATTTGGTGTTGGGTTGTTGAGTGGTGGTTGGTTATCACCTTCCATGATGAAAAGTGATGGGTTACGAACAAAGGTCACGAAGAAGGGGATAGACTACGAGGAAGCTAAAAATGAGAAAAATTTACTTGATAGGAATCAAGCAAAGAAACCTAAGCGAGGTGGACTACTAACTAGCTATTCTATTCCCGGCGTGGCGCCAAAAACTTGATAACGCTACACGCTGTTCGGGGTCAAAGGAACTTCCTTTCTTGAGCAAGTTTTATAACACCACAAGCAATGAACCTAATCGTTGTAGTGTAGTATTAGGGTAAGCCATGTGTATTGATATCGTTCTCTGGGGAATAGGAATGCTAGTGAGAAGTTACTACGCTAAGGTTGGGGTTGAGGAAGATTATTTTTTTTATCTTTTTATGTTTTTTTGGAAATTGGAAAGGCACGAATCTCGGGGTTTGGATTTGGGGTTGGTATTTCACCGATTACTCTACTTGTCTACTTATCTAATCTAAGGTGTATGTAGTCTATGTCTAATTATTGTGTGCTCGTATGATGGTTTAAAGATGTGTTTACTTAGGTTTTATTACTCCTTAATTATCTCCTATTGATGGTTGAATTGTCACGTCCTTATTCTTAATCGCGTTGTGTGTCTAAAGTCGTAGGGTATGCTTTTGTCCCTAACTCTTTGAAACTACCAAAGGGTCTCGTCTACAAAATCTCTAGGAATTATAAACTCTAACTCTAAGGTACTCTTTGGATGGTTTAGCCTACAACTACTCTAGGTGTTATAGTCTAAGGTTCACAAAGATTAATCAAGCATTAACTACACAACGAATGACCTATCGCATTACTAGATCATTAATAATTAAGATAAGAGACAACCAATCAATATTCAATATTTAAGTTTCATATTCCCTAGCAAACACACAAGTAAATTAATGGGACATGGAGAACATGCAAACATACACACAAATAATTGAAGACATAATTGAATTAATGAAGTAAAACACTTATCTTGATGTAAGATAGGGTTTGGAACCCTAAAATACTTGTACAAGATGACCTTGGTTCGGTTTAGGTTTTACCCAAAAGACTACACATCGAAAACTAAAAATTTGGACTCTATATATAAGATTACAATCGCGACGGCATCA
This sequence comes from Chrysanthemum lavandulifolium, assembly GCA_022545495.1. Classification (NCBI taxonomy): domain Eukaryota; kingdom Viridiplantae; phylum Streptophyta; class Magnoliopsida; order Asterales; family Asteraceae; genus Chrysanthemum; species Chrysanthemum lavandulifolium. Next base: position 4,090,824 of record CM040239.1, on the reverse strand, counting down.
CCCTTTGATTTGTGGCCCGTCATTCGCCGCCATTAGAGTTTTGTCTTGGCACGTTATTCTTGAGGCGTCACCTTATGCTTGTGACGCCGTCCCTTGAGCCTTGGCCGCTCGATCAAATCTAGGCCGTCCTCGAGTTGCGACGACCTACTCTTTTAAAGCTGACACCGTCACTGAAAATAAGCAATTTGGCTCTTGAGCCATCACAAAGTGATGCGACGGCGTCCTGATAACACCGACGCCGTCCCCTGTTTAAGCGACTTGAGTGTCTCGATTCTCGACTTTGGCCATTTTCTTCGATATCCGCCTTTTCTTCCAAATAAGTGTCATTCCGACAATTTGCCTTCAAGAGACCTAAAAGTGAAAAGGAACGATATTAAGTAATAACGGATACAAAAGTGATCAAATAAGGGCTTAAACGACCCAAAAGGTACATTTTAAAACCTTATCGCCTTCTTTCCATCGAGGCCCTTCCGAGGAAGTAACCGCCTCTCGGTATGAATTAGGTTCATTTTCAACCATAAAGAAACAAAATTGGGTCCAAACGATTTCTCGGTTCTTCGCCCTTTTGCTTCTTCTAGGTTCATCCTCTTCTTCCCGGTTTGATCTTGTCTCTCATCTTCGAGATCATTATCGACTCTTGTTGTCTCTTATCGTAACAAAATTATCATCTTGATGTCTCTCATCATGAAGAACATCATAATTTAGTTGCTTCTCATCATGGACAATCGTATCATCTAGTCTAGATGAACATCCATTTTTCTCGGATAAATAAGGAAACACAGTTTCAAATAATGAAAGTTTTCATTGGTTCCATTATCATATCTTTGTATATATTTGATTTTCCGAATCATATCCAAATAAATGATTAGCACCTCTTGTGATGAGCATATCACAAAATATACAATCCACAGCTTTAGGTCCAATATTTTGATCCTTGGGTGTCGTGACGATAGACACCCCACATTCGTAAGTACTTATATGATGGTTTTCTTCCCATCCATAGTTTATAGAACTATCTTCTTTCTTCGGGGATCTTATCTAAAGATAAGTAGCCAATAAAATCGCTTTTATCAAAAGATAAGTAGCCAATAAAATCGCTTTCCCACATGCCATGGCTTAAACCATGACTTTAACAACATGGCATAACCATATCTTTAAGGCACAATTCTTTTCTATCAACAATTATGTTGTGGTGTATAAGAAGCAAATAATTTATGTCTTATTCCATGTTTAGAACATACATGAAACGGAGACATATATTCACCTCTAATATCACGTCGAACCGCCTTGTTTTCGATAATAAGTTGATTCTTGACTTATTTGTATAGATCAATCTTGTCTATATCCTTACTCTCAAGTAAGTAAAAGTCGCAATATTTTGTGCTACCATCAACAATTACGATGAAGTACCTAATTGCTACCTTAGTAGGCATCGATTCCAAATCACATAAAACTATGTGAATCAAGGGTTCGGTTAATTTTCGGTCAACCGAGTAAAAAGACAATCTTGTCAATTTGGCTTCAACATAAGTTTTACTTTTGTAATCCGTGTTCTTTTATTTGAGTTAAAATTAACATGTCCGAGTTGGCCATGCTATACATTCAAAGGATCAAATAAGCTGGATTCATACTCATTTTTATTAAAAAAAAAAAATCAGCTTAAACATTTAATGAAGGGCATAACCCGTACCGACCAAAATTTTGTTCAATGTTAACTCAATTTTATTTGATTAAAATAAAATAAAGCCAAATTTATTAAGCAACCATCCGGATACAAGATTCCTACGAATCTCGGCACATACAACGTGTTGGTTCACTTAAGCTCTTTTCCACATGTGAATTTCAACATCATATTTCTTTTCCTTGCTATTAGCGATTATAAAGTTGCCCATAGATTGCATCTCTCCATTTTATGCTACTTTGAAAGAGTTAACCAAACTCTTATCATCATACTCATGACATGATGCCCAAGTGTTAATCAACCATTTTCTAATGTCGGATCCCGCCTTGGCAACAATTTTCATTTCATTCGTGCCATTTAACCCATAGTTATGGCACATAAAATCTGAATGCTTTAAAGCATCTACCGTACACATAACTCGAGTATCGCCTCCCTTTCATCAAGTTCGGAGTGATTTTTAGATGTCACTCATGACATTCCGAACATTACATTAATATTCCGTTATTAGTGTAACACTAAATTTGGAATAATTAACAACTTGCTATATCACAAAGTGTTTCTTAACAAACACGATAGCATCAAATTTTGTTTAAAACACTCTCGCTTTTGTAAGATCCATTATACAAAACCGCATAATAGATTAAACAATTAAAAATATCGCATATTACATAATGTTTTAAACAAAAACAAATTTGTAATATGATTTTGTCAATCTTCTTTAACAATATCTTAATAGATCGCATCACATGGTATAATTCTACAATGAAACTCGACAAGGTTTCAAAATAGATTTACTCTTTCAAAGAAACTCAACAAGGTTTCTATAGATCTACTTTCAAATGCATAAAGTTTCAAGAACTATGTTTAGTTTATAATTAAACTCAACCTGGTTTAAATAAGCTAAACAAGCCAAAGAAACTTTTTCACAAAATATGATAACAACTTGTATATTATCATATTTTGTTTCAAACAAACTCATCTTGGTTTTAATAAACACGTTCTAGTAATCTAATAAAATAACAACTTGTATTTTATGAGATTTGTTTCAAAGAAACTCCACTTGGTTTCAATGAATCTAATTTCATCATGATTTTTAACCATGTTAGTAATCAAGGCGCACCAATTACATTCGCAAGATTCACTAGGGTCACAAATTATGTTACCATCGATTAACTTGTGAATATTTAACCACAAAAAAGTTAAAAGCTGTTAAAACAATATGTATCTAATAAACTCGACATGGTTTATGTAAACTTGTACCAAATATGATTCGAGAAACACAAGCTTGGTTTCAGATCGATTTAAACAATAACACATGCAATAAACAAACTAAATAAATCAGTTTGAAAAGAAACTCATCATGGTTTCAATATAAACTGATTCAATAAACTGTTTTAAAAATCGACCAAATCTGTTAATTAAAATTTTGTTTAGTTATAAAAGCGATTTTCAAAGAAACTCAATCTTGGTTTCAAGAGAAAAAGTTTGTATAAAATCTGCTAATTATATAAATAAGATTTTAATAAAGAGTTTTAATTATGTTACGAATATGTTTTAAGGCGTAGGAAGCAGATTACACTTTTATTAATAAAATCTAAATTACAATAAATAAAACTAATGTAAAATTAAATACAAGCAGAATGTAAGCGGATAAACGATAATTAAATAAAATAATAAAATAGTCAAAGACTTACTTGATCACCCATAGAGATCAACAAAGAAGCACTAAAAGCCGAGGCACGTGTTTGACCCACTTCCCTTAAAACATATTCGCCATCTGCATTTCCTGTGGTACAACGACCAAAAACAAGAAGTTGTATTGTCGGACTTAACTAAACGTCTCAAATTTCATCTTAAGAGATGCGTATTCCATATGTTGGAAATCAATAATAACTATTGATTTGATGTGTATCTTAACCTATGGAATTAGGGCATCTATTTATAAAAAATAGCCTCCCTCTAAGTTTACTCATCGCACCGATGTGGGATAGAAAACAATTCAAAATTCCTCTTTAAGCATGGTACCGAATGGTTAACTTTGAGACACGATATCTCATTCACATCAACTATATTTTGGACACATAAAGGCTTATTGCGAATCTCTCTTCGAGGAGAACATGAACCTACAAACTATTACTCATATATGTGATATATACATATAGATAATTGTGTCCAAAGTTGGTCAAAAGTCACTTTTGCCAACCAATTTTCCAACAATATCCTCACATTCTTAACCAAAGCAAGAAAAGTTGACTCCAAAAAGAAACTAACATTTTGTGTAAAAAAAAATCTAAGATTTCGTGGGTGAATTAATTTGGGGGAAAACTGATTTCGGGTATCAATTGATTTGGGGAGAAATGATTTTGACCGATTATTGATTGGAGGTTACGTTTTTAGGGTTGGTTTCAACAAAAAATTTAAGGGGGACGATTTCATTCGGTGGTTCATTGTTTGTAACGATGATTATGTTGGTCCAATTTTCTAGTTTGATTGTTTGTAATGATGATTATGTTTGTAACGATAATTCCGTGGATTGATTTCTGGAAGTATGATTTTTGTTTAGGTAAGAAAATTGGGGGGTTCATTGTTCTTAAGATAATTATGTTGGTTTGATCTACCGAATGGGTATTTGGTTGTGTGTTTTTTGTTAAAATTAAATGCTGTAAAGTGAAATGAATAAGGGTCGTTGGATGAAAAAAAAATACCAGGTGTCATTATGTGGGAATTTTGAGAGAGGAATTTTAGGAGGTAACCTTGTTTTATATAGGCTGGGATGTCATTACTGTTCACACTTCATTACAAAGAATGCCATTATCACTAACGATCTTTATTTTTTAAGAAAATTACCAAAATAGGCCAAACATCTATGCATGGTCCATGACTTAGTCACCTTTAGGTTCATAGGATTTAGTAAATCCGATATTAAAGACTTCGGCCACCCGAGTATTTGTTAGCATTAGAAAGTTCGTAGTCTTAGACGTTTAATTATTAGAATTAGTTAATTAAGTAACACCATGGAGGATTTGACGGGTCTTTACCCACTATATACCTTATCTACATCCCGACAGAGGGCGTTTTTTAAGGCACTATAAATACCCTATACCCTCCAAGGTAGAGGGTTGGAGCTTTCATTTATGCTATTTCACTTTCTCTGTCTACAAGTTCCCAACCTCTAAACTTTCTCTCTCTAACTTCTACCATACGATCCATCATATATTGTTTAGTGTGTTTAGATAAACAATCTCTTACAATTTCTATCAAGAGCCATGGTTTGATCATCTACTTCGTGTGTGCTCGGATTTTTAAAATGGTTATGGTTGTTTTCATGTGGGTCAAATAGTAGGAAAGTGTATTCACTAGTTTGAGCTTATTTAGTGGTTAAGTTTGTTATTTGGTTGTACTTTCGTGTTTAGGTTTATCATATTAGCTTAGTTTCGGGTTTGGAAAGCTTGTTTCATCTTGTTTGTGGTAGTTTTTTTATATATTCGTGAGTTTGGAAAGTGTTCTATGTTGCGGTTTGTGTTGTTCTTCATTGCGATTTAACCGGATCTTATTTGCGGTTTGACTAAATTGAAGCTGCGATTTGATAATCGTGTTGAGATTTGATTATTTTAATATATTGTTGTTGCGGTTTGAACATAAGGACAAATTTGCGGTTTTTCATTTAGCTAAAAGGACAAAGCGGTTGATTGTGACAATTTGTACTTGATAGATAGTGACTGCGGTTTGTCATTCGGTGTTGCGATTTGCTCCTCGCGATTTGACATTCTTACGTTTTTCTGTTTCATGTCTTGCGGGTTGATCTTTTGAGATTTGATACTTAGCGGTTTGTCATTGTTGCGGTTTGAAACTCTTGAGTTTGAGACTTGCGTTTTGTCCGACTTGTGATTTGTCGTCATTGCGCTTTGAAGTTGTTGAGATTTGTTACTTACGAGTGAAGAATTTGCATTTTGTTCATCTGCGGTTTGAGCTCTTGCGGTTTGAAGAATTACGATTTGAGGGCTCTGCGTTTTGAGTTGTTGCGATTTGGGACTTGAGATTTGAAGACCTTGCGGTTTGCTCATCTTGAGATTTGAGACCCTGCGGTTGTGTCCGTCCTGCGACTTGAAGACTTTCGGTTTGACATTTCGAGATTTGACCAAGTGTCGCGATTTGTCTATTGCGGTTTAAGACATTGCGACTTGACACTTGCGGTTTGAGTTCTACGGTTTCCTTTTGATTTTGTAAAATCCCACGAAAGATTCGATTTCTCAATTTAAATCAAAGAGTTGTAAAATCCCGTGTGTTTGGACATCATGTCTACTGTTTCCGATGATGTTCAAGTTGTTGGGTCCGATACCCGCCCTCCTATGCTTGATAGAACATATTATGACTCTTGGGTACAGAGAATCGGATCGTATTGCTTGGGCAAAGAGAATGGTCTTAACATCATTGAATCAATTAATGAAGGACCGTACGGATGGGCACCATCGAGATGAACTAGCAATCGGTGAAGATGGACGTGTCACTCTAGGAATGGATAGACCAAATAGTTACAATGATCTCAATGTGACTGAGAAGAAGAGATTACAATGATCTCAATGAGACTGAGAAGAAGAGATATGATGCTGACATCAGAGCTTTCAACATCATCCTTCAAGGTCTACCCAAGGATATCTACAAGCTAACAAATCACAACACCCAAGCCAAAGCATTGGGACAATGTCAAAATGCTTCTTGCTTGCTCGAATTGACTAAAGAAGATCGAGAGTCACATATGTATGAAGAGTTTGAGAGCTTCAAGATGAACTCGGGGGAGAGTATTGCAGAATACTATGTGAGGTTTCACAAACTTGTGAATGATATGAGGAATATCAAGATGACTATACCAAATATTCAACTCGATTCCAAGTTCGTAAACAGCATGACACCTGAGTGGAACAGGTTTGTTACCGCAGTGAAGCTGAATAAAGGATTGAGAAATACAAACTATGAGCAGTTGTACGCTTACTAACTACAAAATGAGAAGTATGCTGCACATGACCGTCACGATTATTGATTTTGGAAATGAGATATGATTATTGGTTTTGGAAAATGAGATGTGATTATGGAGATATTACGGAATTTGATTTGAGGAAACGGTATATTGTGATTTTGGAGTTTTGAACTCGATTGATTTTATATATGATTATGTGATGGAACGGAACTTATGTGTTTTATTAAAGGCATGTTTTGAGTAATGTGGTACCTCTACTTTTAAAGCTTTCATTATGTGATATATGTTTTGGGTTGTTGATGCGATTATTAAAACTAGTTGTTTCGAACACTTATACCTACCCTATGCCGTTGTCACTGCACTATTCCTTCACTAGCTTTTGAAGTGTCGAGGAGGTCCTTCTTGCTGCTAGTTCGCCAAGCATTGGTGTCATAGCGGTTCTTGCAGGTGATCCTTATTAGATTGCCGTTACTCTAGTTCATCATCATCGGATCGCCCTAGCTCATCTAGGCGCCTCACTTTACATCGTGTTTTAGCGCGCACAGACTCCTAGGCTTGCTTATAAGAATGCCGCATGTCCGTGAGACCACCATCATCACTATCCGCTTAGGAAGATCACCATATCTTAGGTGGCCTAGATCTCCTAGTGTACCACCTCGGGATTTACCTGCAGAGACTCGACTCATGGACTCTCCCATGGATGAGGCGAGGAGGAGCATGAGGTGAGGAGGAGCATGAGATTGAGGAGCGGTATGTTGATGAGGATGAGGATCCTCGGGAGGAGGATGATGAGGATATCCCGGAGGGGTACTCCTCCATTGTAGAGTCCTACACATTCTCGGGACCAGTTCTCCTTTGCTCGAGCACAGGTCCTGGATGACCTTTAGACATCGACTCACCACCTTACTCACCTTATATAGGTAGGCCGTTAGGATCGGAAATACCATCTGAGATTGTTTCTAAGACCAAGGAGTATGGTGAGAAGGGTCTGATGTGGAGGAGGATTATATCCCAGAATATTAGTCTCAGTAGGTTGTCAGATCTATTAGATGGAGTGACGAGGACTGGTGTAGAGGATTTGATGATAGATTTTACTAAGGTAGAGAAGGAGTCTATGGCCTTAAGAAGGTTTGTCGGGACTCTTTGAGCGGGTTGGAGACCGGCATAGAGTGCTTAGCGACACTGGAAGCGGAACTAAGCGCTTGTAAGGTCGATGGTTTGGAGAAGGAGGTCGTGAATCTTAGGAAAGATTGCGACTCTCAGCGTTTAGGGATTTTGTCTCTATAGAGAGTGATGGATGATGTTTGGAGATCATTTAGGAGTGCTCGTAATCATGGCTAGATAGTATTAGATTTATCTTGAAACTAAGTAGTTCTTGGTTCGAGATGTAGGATTATCCCAGTTATTTACTAGTATCGTTATTAGGATCGTTTTTGATTTCTTCAAATCCTTCCATGTATTTCCACTTTTGAAACCTATGAGTTATAGTTATGGGAACATGCATCCTTTAGTTATGATCACGGTATTTGATTGTTTCGCTTTGATATAGCGTTATCCTGTTGGCCTTGAGTATGTATTCGGGCGTTATTGGGTTTGGAACCCAACTCTATCTTTAAAGCGTGGTGTGAACTTATGAAGCGTGCTTCTTGCCTTGAATGATGGCAACAAGACGAAACCACTTAGGAACAATCGGCGGCTCCTGCTGCTTGTTGTTGCCCACAGTCGTCGAGGTCATCGTCGGTCCCGACCACACCACTGTTGAGAACCCGAACAACGATAACCCGGTATATAAAACCCGAATGTGAGCGACCATGTCGAGAATGGTGCTGTTCCACAAAACCTCCACTCGTGAACCCAACCCACATTGACCGGCTAGTGTCGCGTGTCGCTGAAGCGCTAGGCGAGGCTAATCTTTCTAACACCTCTAGTGGAACCCGATCTTTGAATCGAACTCGAGGTTGTACCTACAAAGAGTTCGATTACGTGGTCCCATTGATTTTGGAGGCGGGGAGTAGTTTACGACTAGGTGGTTGGAGAAAAGCGAATCTGTGTTTCTTTGTGAGTAAGCTGTGATGAGGATTGTAAGGTTAAGTATGCAACCTTCACTTTGAAGGACGAGGCGTTGACTGGTGGAAAAATTACCCGCAGAGCGGTAGGAATTAATGTAGCTTATAGTATGACTTGGACTCGGTTTAAGGCTCTCCGATTAAGACTTCTTGTCCTAGGAATGAAGTTAAGAAGTTAGATAGTGAGTTCGGAACCATAAGGTTAAAGTCTTGACATGGCGACTTATACTGCTGTTTCCAAGAGTTATCATTGCTTTGCCACGAAATGGTTCGCACCGAAGAACTTAAGATTGAAAGTTATCTTGATGGATTGCCTTTAGCTACTCGAAATAATGTCATCGCTGCCAAGCCAGTTAATTTGCAAGAGGCAATTGCTGTGGCTCAGAGTTTGATGGACTCTTGTGTGCTAGAATTAGGAGATAAGGGTAAGAGTGTTAAGAGTGATAAGAGGAAGAGGAACAAAGTTGCTAAAGGGAATGGCAACAAACGGCAAGAGACAGCCAGAGTGTTTGCCATAAGAAATGGTGAAAAGAAAGGTTATGAAGGTAGTAGGCCTATGTGTGGTCGTTGTAACCGAAACCACCATGGACCGTGCCCGAATGTGCGTTGGAAGTGCTCTAAGGTAGGACATTTGGCCAAGGCTGTGAGGTCCCGACCACTTCTGCTGCAGTATAAGCTATAAGAGGAGCGGACTGGAAGGCCAGCATCACTGTTTTGGATGTGGAAAGAAGGGACACTTTAAGAATGAGTGCGAGAGCCGTGGATGAGAGGAAATCCAGTAATATAGGAGGATTTGCTAAGCGAGGTGTAGGAGGTAATGGCTTAAACCATGTGAGCGTGAGGTTGTGTAAAACCGGAAACCATGGTGCTAGGAATCGGCCGAGAGATATGGGAGCAGTAGCGTGTTTACGCTATTAGGAAGGAAGGCGGTGAGGACCTAGCGTAGTTCTGCATGCGTTCCTTCTCAATAATCGCTATGATTCCGTCTCGTTTGATCTTGGTGCGGATATGAGTTTGTATCCACCAATTTTATGCCATTACTAGGAATCTCCCAAACACCTCTAGGGTTTAGTTACGATGTAGAATTAGCGAATGGGAATAGAGAAGATAGACATCGTAGTTCGAGGTTGTACCTTAAGTTTCCTAGACCGCCCGTTTAGTATAGACTTGTTGCGGTTACCTTAGGAAGTTTTGGCGTCATTATCGGAATGAATTGGTTGTCGAAGAGCGGTTGTACACATCATCCGTGATGAGAAGGTTGTGCGTTACGTATGGCGAAAAAGTTACGAGCATACAAAGAGATCGAACAGCTGTGGAAGTCCTTCCGGTTGAGCATCATCTCTTGTATTAAGGCCAGTACATCGACAGGGAGGTTGTCTTTTCTTGGCTCGAAATTCGAAAAGAAAAGTGAGGAGAAGAGTGAAAGAAACCTCAACGATGTACCCATCGTTAGAGAATTTCGGATGTGATTCGACGATGCGCGAGATTTCACTGTCCGGCAAGTGGAATTCAATAGAGTTGATACCGGTGCGACACTCGTGGCCGCACGCTTATCGACTTGCTCAAGATAATTGGAGGGCTGTCTAAGCAGTTGGCGTAATTGTCGGAGAAGGATTCATTCGACCAAGTTAATCACCGGGGAGCACCGGTGTTGTTTGTGAAGAAGAAGGATGGATCGTTTCGGATGTGTATTGATTATAAGGAATTGAATAAGTTAACGTTGAAGAACCGATATCCGTTACCAAGAATAGATGATCTATTCGACCAACTCCAAGAGCTAGTGTCTTTTCTAAGATCGATTTACGATCTGGTTATCACCAGCTTAGAGTTCGAGAAGAGGATATCCCTAAGACTACGTTTAGGACTCGTTATGGACACTATGAATTCCAAGTGATGTCGTTTGGTTTGACCAACTCGCCAGCGGTTTTCATGGATCTCATGAACCGAGTATGTAAGCCATACTTGGATAAGTTTGTGATAGTATTCATAGAAGACATCTTGATATACTCTAAGAGTAGTGAGGAGCACGAAGAGCATTTGAGGCTCATTTAGGATTCTTTGAGAGAGGAGAGTCGCATGCCAAATTCTCTAAGTGTGAATTTTGGATTCCGTCCGCAATTCTTAGGTCATGTGATAGATAGTCGAGGTGTTCATGTTGACCCAACTAAGATTAAGGCCATTAAGGAATGGCGACTCTAAGAACCCATCGAATCCGAGCGGTTTCTAGGGTTAGCGGGCTATTATAGGAGATTCATTGAGGATTTTCTAGGATAGCTAAGTCCGTGACCAAACTAACACGAAGGATGTTAAGTATGAATGGGGAGAAAAGGAAGAAGCATTCCAAATTTCGAAGGAGGCGTTGTGTAGTGCACCCATCCTAGCTTTGCACGAAGGCGAAGACTTTGTCGTCTCATCGCGACGCTTCGCATAAAGGCTTAGGTGCTATTTTGATGCAACGTAAGAAGGTGATTGCTTATGCATCCGACAACTTAAAACATGAGAAAAACTACACCACCCATGACCTTGAGTTATATGCGCAGAGTGTTTGCTCTTAGGATTTGGAGACATTATCATATGGAACCAAGTGTGTAGTATTTACCGACCACAAGAGTTTGAAGCATATCTTAGATCGGAAGAATCGAACATGAGACAACGTCGTTGGTTGGAATTGCTTAGTGATTCTGTTGTGAGATTCGATATCATCACAGTAAGGATAATGTTGTGGTGATGCACTTAGTCGAAAGAGGACATTCCACCCTACTTGTTAGATCCTTAGGAATGACCATTGTTTCACCTTCCGTCTCAAATTTTAGCCGTCAAGCAGAGGCATTGACGGAAGAGAACCGTCCTTATGAGAATCTTCATGGAATGGTAGAAAGTGAAAGCGGCTTGAAGTGTTCGATGGAACATTATGCTTGAGATGTGTGGATACCATTTTATGGTGGAATCCGTGAGTTGATTATGCACGAGTCGCATAAATCAAAGTAATTCATCCTAGAGCCGATAAGATGTATCAGGATCTTAAGAAACTTTATTGGTGGCCCAATATGAAAGCCGATATAGCTCAGTATTTTAGTTGGTGCCTGACTTGTTCTTGAGTTAAGGCCGAACATCAGAAACCATCAGGACTTTTAGTTCAACCCGAACTCCCAAAATGGAAATGGGAGCGAATAACCATGGTCTTTATCACTAAATTACGAGAACGCTTAAGCGGCAATGGCGCTTATCTGGGTAATAGTTGATCGTTTAACTAAGTCCGCTCACTCTTAGCTATTAGTGAAACCGATAGTCTTGATAAGCTTGCTCGATTGTATCTTAAGGAGGCGATGTCGCGTCATGGAGTCCGATATCTATCATTTCCGATAGGGATAGTCGTTTACATCCCACTTTTGGAAGTTGTTCTGACATCATTAGGGCAATTTGGATATGAGTATTGCTTACCATCCGGGCCGATGGTCGAGGCGAGAACCATTCGGACTTTAGAGGACATGCTTAGAGCATGTGTTATTGATTCGGCAAATTTGGGAGACACCTCCTTTGGCGAATTCTCTTACAACAATAGTTATCACTCTAGCATTAAGGCCGCCTATTTGAGGCGTCTGATGGCGAAAATGTCGTTCTCTGTTTGTTGGGTTGAAGTTGGCGAGAGTCAACTTATGTGTCCCGAACTTGTCTTAGAAACCATCGAGAAGATAGTTCGAATCGTAATCGGTTGCAAACCGCTCGTGATAGACAAAAGAGTTTTGCTGATAAGAGACGTAAACCATTAGAATTTCAGGTTGGAGATCATGTTATGTTGAACGTTTCTCCTTGGAAAGGAGTGGTTCATTTTGGGAAACGTGGAAAACTCAATCCCTGATATATTGGTCTCTTTCCAATCCTGGAAAGAATCGGACCGGTAGCATACCGCCTGGAGCTACCATCGGAACTGAGTAGTGTACACAATGTCTTTCATGTTAGTAATTTTAATAAATGTCTTTCGAAGGAAAACATAGTGGTGCCTTTAAGAGATATTCGTATTGATGAGAAATTGAATTTTGTTAAGGAACTGATTGAGATTATGGATCGTGAGATCAAAAGGATGAAGAATAGCCGTATTCCGATTATTAAGGTTTGTTGGAACTTCCGGAATGGACAGGAGTTCAGTTGGGAATGTGAGGACGTTTTCGTAGGAAGTATCCTAAACTTTTCATGATATCAAACAACTCGGAGTGAACCCGGACGGGTTTCTTACGAGGTCATGAGGTTGTGACAATGGCAATTTAGGAGTCTATTTTAGGTAACCGCATTCGTTAAACTAAACCGAGCTTTTGCCTTTATCACTATTTTATAAACCATGACTTGATTTTATATCGTCTATTGGTTTTATGATTTATTCATTATTAAATGAGTCATCGATGAGTTTTAACTTTATTTGGTAGGCATTATTCGATTCGGCACGGAAAAGCCTAAAACGAGAATTATTGTAACTTTTAGACCAGAACTCAAAATTGACAAATAAATAGTCAAAACTCGTGGAAAACGTAAATAACGATGTTGGAAAGTTAAATAAATGTTGTGAGACAATCGGGGGAACAATATGTGAGCTCGGGAATGGGTAAACGGGATAGTTCTGAAAAATTACAACTCAGGCCCTATTTCTTCCTACTAAGGCGCCCCTTAATTATTTATTTTGAGTCCCTAGTGTCCATGTATATAAGAGACCATTTACCCTCACTTCCACCTTTTATTTCTCTCTCTAAAACACACACACTAACCATTTCTCTCTAACCTCTCTCTAAAACAAACCCTAGCCGCCCCCCATTAATATCCGGCCACTATTCTGGCCACCACGGCCGAATTCCGGTGCGTCACCCCCACCTCCACCACCATCTTGAAGCTCTCTTTCTCCTCTTTCCAACCATATATTACACGCTCCATTTGGACTTCAATAACACCTTCAAATTCAAGGATTAAGATTCGTACTTTTAGGGTTTCGAGTGGGTTTTGCAATTGGTGATTAGATAAGGTAAATGGAATAAGTTTTGAGCTTGATTGGGCAATAAAAGCCACAATTGGGAATTGGGTTTCGACCCTATGAACAAATTTGGGGCTTTTAGATGAACATGTAATTAAGTCTAATTAGTGACTAAATAAACAAGTAATTAGTGTTTGGTAAATGTGGTGTATTAATTTGATGGGTTTGTGCATTTAGGGTTTAGGTGCATATTTTTGGTTAAGATAGATGATGGGTTTTGTGTTTGGTTAGTGTTTGGAGCTTGAATGATTGGATTTGGGTGTTGTAGAATTGATTTTGTTATGTTTGGTTGTGACATATGGGACGTCACGAACCACCATGGCGCGCCACGCACGCTCGTGGGTTGGTGTCACGTGACCAGCTGGGTCATGGGTCCAGTCGGGTTGAGTTGGTAGCTTGTTGGTTGATGTAGTTGAGGTTTGGGTGAGCAGCGTGGAGCGAAAAGCTTCTAGAGTTTGTTTGGTTCACGTGGTCTTGATCATGACCGTGTCATGACCATTAGGGTCATAACATTGGTTTCCAGTACTTTTGGTTGATTGATTGGTTAGCGAGATTGTTTTGAGTTGGTTTGGGATTGAATTGCGATATTGTGACATTTAATTTGGACTTGATATATATATTGTTGACTTTAAAGTGCGTCGGCGTCACTTTGACTTTTTAATCAATGGTTGACTCCGTGAAATAAATAACATGGACTTTAGTTATGACTGTCTTGTGGACGAAGCGGATAACGATATGAGATTAATAATGGAATTTATTTGATATATATATATATATATATATATATATATATATATATATATATATATATATATATATATATATATATATATATATTAATGATCGAATGAGAATAATAATTAAAATGGGAAGGGTAAAAGTAATTACCACATATTTCAAATTGGAAGGAAAATTTGAAGGAAGATCATCCACTTTCAGAGTGCGATCCGAAATGTGCGATTGCTACATTCTTATCCTTCTCATTTTAATTATTCTTCTCGTTAATCTCACCTATATATATATATATATCTTACTATTAAATAAAAAGAACCACATACCTTACCTTCTGCCATCTCAGCACCCAACAGTTCGACATTGTATACCTATTCCCTACCATACCAACTTTACCAATTCCACATTACCTCTTCCCTACCATACCAACTTTACCGATTCCACATGATTCTTCTCGGTACATGTCCCCCATCTAAATTTCTAAAGTCATATTTCTCTCTTTTTAAAAAAAAAAAAAAAAAAAAAAGAAAGAAAGAAAGAAAAAACAGCCATGGTTTTATCTCTTACATTTGAGATCAGCGTGATCAAGGCCAGGTAATTTCGTTCATGCTTTAACAATATTTGTTATTATAGTAATTGATTAAGAGGAGTTGTGGGTTAGGCCTTAATCAAGTGATTTGTTGTAAATTAATTATCAGATTACAGTGAAACAAGTATATCATGTTGTTGTTGCTTTCTTTAATTCTAATATTATTGAACAAACCTTTATCCTCAATCCTCATCATCATCTCTATTATTGATCTATAACAACCGATGAGAAAAATGGTGGTTTTGGTTTCACACGAACAATTGTGAAATTAAACAACAGATGGAATTCTTGATGTGGGTTAATAGTAGTAGCAAGGAATCCTTGATTTCCTTTACTTTGTGGTTTTTTGTGGTTGAAATTGAAAAAAACCACAACACGTGATGAAAAAAAAAATCTTGCGGTTTCCAGGTATATGGAGTTCTTGGTTTCCTTTACTTTGCTATTTTACTTTGCGGTTAATAGTAGTCGCAAGTGTTTGCGACTTTTCTTTACAATAGCCTTATGTATGTGGCTTTTTTGTAAACCTAGAGATATTTGGTTATAGGCAAGGATAGTAGTTTTGAATACTTGGTGGTTAATTGATTTTTTTTTTGGATTATATTCAATTGTGTTTGCAGAAAAAATTATACCTGATCACCAATCGAGAGGCCTCACCAACTAATAAAGATTTTGGCAACCCAAACACACAATCATATCAGAGTGGCGGTTGGGATTTATTGGATTCAAGGGAAGTAATTAAGCGTTGGCGGTTTCAGGTTGTCAAATTAACGGCAGTGGTATAGTGCTCTTTCTTTTCTCCGACTATAAACAAAACTAAGCGGATGGGTTTAAAGAATTTTTTACGACTAATCTATCTATGGTTTGATGATTTCCTTATAATTTTCAGGTTTGCAAGCTGTGTTCAAGAAATTGCCCGGGAGGTTTTCCTTTTGTAGGTTTGTCTTTCTTTACAACTCATTTCCGTAGTAACATGTTTTATTAATTGAACTAAGTTGTAAAAATGTGTTCTTTATGTATACGATGTTTAGTTTAAGCACTTATAAGTAGAAAAGTGGCATAGAGATAAGTAGTTTAGGACTTGCTGTTTAGATTTGCTTACTATGTACATGAGTGTGATGAGTAGATAAAGAAGGCAGGAATGAGTGACACAAGCCTAGAGGATCAGGGTCTTGCACATTCTCATGGTCATTGCCGAAGGTACGATAACAGAACAGCAACATCATATCACTTTTAGGGATACCAACAAAACAACCCACATGATTCAGTTTACCTTCGTCACTTCATGTTAAAAATTTCAAAACGCTAAAAGTTTGGTATACCGTATATGTAGGTAGCATGCCTCTCTGTACTAGGAAGAAGCTTTATTGGCACTGGATATAAACGACGGTTCAAATTATACTAACTCTTTGCTATGTGTTGTCGTTGCAGCCACTGAACAAGTGCCAAAAAAAGATTTCAAGAGCGCACATGGCAACTGCAGACAAAGATATACTACAACTTAAGGCAAGTAAAACTGTTGCTTCCTGCTTGGCTGATTGGCTGCGTTCCTAATATAATTTTCAGGGAAGCTTGAATTGCTTCTTCTTCTTCTTCTTTTTTTTTAAAAAATTTTTTTAGAAAGGGTACTAGAGCACAAACTCATCGACTTTCGTGCTGATGCAAATGTTCATAATCAGCCGGCTTCTTCAGGCATTTTAAAAGCTCTAAAATACGTTCCTACCCCACACTGTCCGGATCAACAAAGGGCTACGCTTTTTAGACAGGCTGCTGCAACAATGAGTGTTGGGATAACAACTTTTCGTAATCATCTAGAGGATCAGGGTCTTGCACATTCTCTTGGCTCTTATTATAGCTATATCTCAGAATTGTGGCTTTTGTTTTATTTTTATTAATTTTTTCAGTAGCTTTTCATTAGCTTAAACTTGCCTATTTTGCTGTTTTTCATTTTGCAATCTCAGTTTAAGACTAACTTATTCAGTACTTCTAGGGATTATATTATTGCTTATCTCTGCACCCTATTGCTCATTTAGGTTCCCCTTTAAGTGTTTTAGCTTGTCTACAGCCTAGGGTAGCTTATAATTTAATTCTAGAAGCTTGTTACTTATTTCCCTTAAGCTGCTCATCAGGTGTTTAGTGTCTTTAATGGCTTTTAGTTTTGATTTTTAATTTCTTCATCTGTGGTCCTATTGAGCTGAAATTTTGGACATTAGATCTCTGGTTGGTTATCTTTATCATGCCTATTTTAGTTTAGTTTTAGGATTTTTCTAGGTCTCTTAAATTAGTGCTTAAAGTAGGAGCATTGAAGCTGTTTGGCTTATTTGAGGTTGAATCTGATTTAGAGCTTAAATACTTTGAACTTGAGTTTATTTGATTCTTATTAGTTGCACTAGGTTGGTGTTAGTTAAATTTAGTTTTAATAAGCCATTATGTAGCTTTTGTTGGCCTGCAACTTCCCATATCTGTTATAACATTCCCTTGCATCAGTTAGCATCTGCTGAATAGTCCGACACTGTTCCATTTTAAAAAAGCAGATATCACTCGCATATCTTATTGGTGATGAGATATGCCCACTTTTTTCACACATTACATGCCCTTCTCTCTTTTTTGTTTTCTACTCCCTGAAAATCGATCTGTATCCTCCATTTCCATATATCAACTTTCCTTGATAAATCCTTGATTATCTCAACTCCTTTTAAAAGCAAAAAAATTGTGTTCTCATGCTTTAGTTGGAATTGTGTAACACATATGTTATTGTTATTTTTAACCTGAAATATCTCACATGTACATTCTAAATTGAAGGTAAAATGTCCAGCTAATCTCAAATGTTTTAGCTATCACCCTCGTACAAAACAAAATGGACGATTATTATTCAAGTTTTGGAAAGTGGCCATGTTCGACAAGCAAGAGTGATGTCACCTATAAAGATTTATCTTTACCGATTCTCGTGTAATCACCTTGTTATATTCTCTATTATTAGCCTTTATCTTATGTTCATTTACTTGTTACTCATATATTGATTTCATGTCACTTACACTAGGGAACCAAGGTTGGTGCGATTATATCTGGCGCAAAGAACATACGCTTGTTTTCCAAACTACTTCAACCATATAAGAGATATTACCTCTCGGTGCGAGGGGTCACAAGAACCGATGAAAATACCGTATTAGCTCCTACATCTACTCTTGGGTTATTAGCAAGAAAACTCTTGTCGAGCCATTAGTCGAGTCTATAACTACTTCACTTCCTTCCGAATTCGAGTTCACCAAATTTTCGACCTATACAAATACCGACTCGTAGTCTCCACAAAGTAAGTTTTCATTATCTCTTCCTAAAAACTATGTGTTATTCATTTAAACAACCTATTAATTAGTTTCAAATTCAAAATATAGATGTGAGGGGAGTTGTTTTGCAATGCTTTCCAAGTGAAGAGCAAGGATCACCAATGATCACAAAAAGGGATATTATCATTGTGGATGAAGAGTAAGGCGACTTAATCCTTTGTATGTTCTGTTAATATTTTGTCCTAACGTTCCAATCATTTCTTTATTACAGGAAAAAGTTGTTGATATTGTCATTATGGAATCAAGATGATGAGAATGAGGAAACACCCTAGTGAAATGATTGGATCGGGAGTTATGATCTTTGGCATGCGCCTTAAAGTGACTACATTTAACTCATGGTGGCATACTTATGTACATAAACACCGAAATGTATCAATTGTAGTTTCTTTAATCAATGCAAAGTTTTCTAACTACAATGGACTTTATCCAGTCTCTCATCGACTACAAGAGGAGGTTCAGATTTATGATCGACCCAATTGTTACTCATGACTTACAAATGAAAGAATGGTAACTTGTTCAATATTATAATGTCTCTATAATAGTTTAAGTAGACTGCTTTAGCAACTTTTTATGTGCATTTTGAATTGTAAGGTACAATGCGAACAAAGTCGAACTACAGAGCTACTCAACATGAAAACTTACAAGAATAGTAACATCTTACTCCCTTATCCAAAGGATGAAGATATCATTTCACTTGCTACAAATTGTCACTTCATTAAGAACCGTAAGTGGTTTATGGTGCTTTGTGAGGTCCCTGCATATTTTGAGACTATGCATGAGTGATGTATACTTAACCATACAATCATACTTTCAATATAGATAAGCGCAAGTTGGATCAAAGGAAAATAACCCTTCCTAGGCAACATCGGAACACATGGTTTCTGACTGCGCCAATGTAAAAACCATCGAAGCGGATCTTACTTGGTTGTTACTTGTCCATCATGTCACCAAGAATCAAGTAGAAGCATTGTGAGGATCACTTTCTCTGCTACATATTAAATATTCTAAATATATAATCCATATGGATTTGTTCCACACTACCTAATGATAGTGTGTGTATATTTTGAACAGATCTAGAATGACCATTCGGATGACGATGGAGCAAAGAACTTGTGTGCAACTATATCCACACCTGATGTTGAGAAAATTGTGCCGTATATTGCACAAGAACTCATGAATGCTGATGAACACGTAAGTTCAAATTTAAGCTGTTTTTGTATACTCAATAAATATGTGGATGATAGTGCTTGTGCATACAAAATTCAAATTACAGTCATTTTCTATAATCATCATTATTGCCTTTGTCTGCACTATTGTTTAAATTAAATATTTGTTAGTATTACCACCGATTAGTATACTCACTTTAATAAGTATTACCAACGTTATGTTTGCGGTATTAATCTTCGATATTATATTGTCACACCAAAGAACATACAATTGTTGCTTTCATACGCTCCTATGAGACAACCTTTCGCCAAGCTGAAGTGAAGGTTAGTGTCATTAAAGCTTACAAATTAGATGAACGCCCAACACCCAATCTTATCGACCTTCACCCGAGAAAAACAAGCATCTCAATCCACTTCACGATGTTAATCCATCCATTACTTCCATCACCGCCTTCGAGAAAAGAGTCCGTGAACCTATTGCAAAACCACCCATCGACAAGGGAAAGAACTCTTCACCCCATCTACAAAACTCGTGTTGGAAGAAATCGGCTCTACAATTGAATCAAAATCACAAAAGATCGCTTCCGCTTTTCGACAAAGATCTCGATCTCGAAAAACTAAGACCCTTCTTGCTATTAAGAAAGAAGTTGGTGATCAGGTGATGAAAGGAAGTCCAACCAAAAAGACAAAAGACTCAAAAGATACCGAAAAAATGTGAACCTTCTTGCTATAAAGAAAGACCTTGGTGATCAGGTGATGAAAAGAAGTCCAACCAAGAAGACAAAAGACTAAAAAGAATCATGAATGTTATGTGCAACTTCTTTTGCTTCCAGCTTATGCAATTTCCCGTTACGACTCTCATCATCATTTACTTTTGTTTACTAATGTAATGAATGATCCTCCTATGATTGATGTGAGCATTGGAAATCTTTATGTGTGTATTATAAGTTATTCTTCTAATTTGAGATACAAAATATGTCCACCCGAAATGCATGACAAGACCGGTCTTTATACGCCTGGGCCGTGTTTAACACGGCTATAAGACTTCACTAGTATATATATATGAAAATGCTAATAAACTATGAAATGGAAATAATAAATGGGCTTTTGTACAAAAAATGTCGATAACAAGTCTTATCTTGTTATTTACTATTTTAAACGGAAACTAACGACTAAATTGGAAATGTTTTGTAATAAATAAGTAATTAATATTTCGAGTACGCGTTTATCAATAAATGTCAATTGCGGACATTTAATATTAGTTTAAGTATTTAATTGCTTACGTTGTGTGCATGGGTTACTGATAACCTAGTATTAATAGCGTTGATCCACGGTAATGGACTTATTAGGTTGACGAATCTAATAAGAGCTAGCTGCAGACGTTAGTAACATTATTAATGGGTGACTTATCCTTATGACTCTTTAAGGATACGATTGATTTATGGGATAATAAGCGACACGAATAAGTAAATGAGTTTATCGAGTTGACGAATTCGATAAGGTCTACTATTTATTCCGAAACTTATTGAACTATGGAGCTTATCGTTTAGAGGTCTCATTCTGTCGCATTGAGTTATATATTGGTTGTTTGAGTGCATTCATAGCCTCATATTGAGTCGATACACCCACACGAGGAATACCAAACACTAGGATTAAATGGTGAAACGAGACGTTTTTGGAAATAAAGTAATGGAACATATTGGGGTAGATAACGTTGATTTCGAGGAATATATATATTAAGTTTGGTCTACATTAATAGGTTGTGCCGAGTCGATAGTTGTTGTCTTTGTGGTACCGTTATCTTACTGTAGTGTTTATTTGTGCGTTGATTCTTGGCGTGAGTTTCATACCCACTTTTATATACGCTTTAACTACATTTGAACTATTTTGGGGTGAGAATCATGCTCATCGTTTTTGGACCGTTTAAACTCTTTGGATTTGCTCATATGCTCGATCGTTTAGATAGATGTCTGAGAAGTTGTTGCCTTAGTCTAGGTTTAACCGTGCCTAATCGAGAATAGACTTCTACCTCGACTCCAGTCCGGTTGGCAATGTTTCAGAGGTTGTCACGACAAAGGTCTTTGGACTAGAGTCACGGGGCCGAGTAATCCCCGGATACGGGATGTGATTACATGTGTTATGATTGGTGATCAGGGTAGGATCGGTGTGAAACAGTATTTATCTATCTTGGCCTCTTGCAAGAAATCAACTCTACAGGTCCACTATGATTTTGTTGAACTTAAACCTATGAACTCACCAACGTAGTTCGACCTTTTAGCGTGATTTCTCAGGTTTTTGAGAAATGTTTGGATTACTTGATCGGTGGAAGCTTGGCAAGAAGGCAGGGTTCGAGGATCATTTCTGACTCTGATAAACTATGAGGACCTATTTTATTAAATAATGTTTTGGACCTAATAATTACTCTTTTGAATTAAATATTTGGATTAACTAAATTCGGATTGGTTTTGAATGATAAATGACTATCTTTTTGCTATACTTGTGTGCGATACCAATCCAATAGTAACGCCCCAAAAATTTGATTAAGTCTTCCGCTGTACCGAGATTTGGGGGTGTTACAGATTAAACTGCGTTTTGTTGACCACTAAACCAATATACCAAAATACTCATTGACCTCAGTTTGGTACATCATCATCAGTCCAAGAGTATTAGAAAAAGAAAAGATCAAATGTACACGGAGAAGAACATAACCGATCCAAAAATTGTCCTAATTCAACACCAACTTCCAATACCAATCTATCCTAACCTCATAACAATCAACTCCAAAAACCTCTATCCCATCTCCATACTACCTTATGACTCATATCAAAATTCAAGTTAAATGAATCTTAGAAACGTTCAACCTTATTTCCAATCTTTTATAGATCTTTTTTGCGTTGAACAAGTATCATCACTGATCCGTGTTGAAGGCTCACTTCATTAGTATCCGAAAAATAAAGAGAAAGAATATAACAAAAAATGTTATTTCTTTTCTTGGGTTCGTTCATTGACCAGAAACAAAACACAAGAACAACAATCCAAACGTATACCTACCCGAGACCGTTTCATATGATCTTGAGGCCATGGTCGATGTGGTTGTGATCTTCATACATCTTCAATACTAACTGATTATAAAAGGAAGGAGATGTAATAGGTTAGAATGGATGAAAGTGTTTGGGTTTATTGTTTAGATTAAAAGAAGAGAGTTGAGATTAGTTTTGATGGTGAGGATGAGATGCGTCTGGTACTGGGAAAATGAGAGGCGTATTTTCTCCTCAGATCTGTTTTGGGAGAGTATGGTAGGCGAAGTGTTTGAGGTGAGAGAGATTTAGGGTTAAGACAAATGTTAAATAGGATTAGGGTTACACTTTAATTTCTTATTATTAGGTGTGGATCGGGTAGTTTAATTCTTTGAACGGGCCTTTAATTGTGTTGGATTTGACATGACTGTGTGAAATGCGTCTATGGGCTCACGAGTAGAAGTGATAGGATTTGGATGTTGTATTTGAGTTTCTGCATCATAAATGTATTATTTATGCGTTTTGTATTTAGGTTTTGTTTCATTGGATTTGGATGTTGGATTGTGTGGATTATATTTGAGTTCCTGCGATTTGAGTGATTGGATCAGGTATATCACGAATTGTCGTAGTTAGATTTTAGACATTGAGATATTGGAGTTCGATTGAGTCAATGGTGATTAGGCTAAGAGTTAGGATGTACTAAATATTTCCATATCATATTATGTTTATCAAAATTATTTTTGATACATGAGCTTTAAAATTTCTTGGTATATCGAGTGGTATTTTTGGTATGATAAATATTCACGAGGATACATTCATTCACGGCTAGAGTTTATAATTTGAACTAAAATGACTACGGGGTTTGTGTTTGGTAGTTTTTATTTGGATTTGAAATGAGATTTTCCGGACGCGTGTACTTATTTCGTCTTCTTTCTTTCTTCCCTTCCGCGAAGATGACTTGTTTAGGAAAATATTGAGTGTGATGAAGACTTGGCTATCTAGTTACTTTTGTGATTCTTTCTCGCTTAACCCACAAAGTAGCTATCACTTTCGATGTCTCACGCAGTTGAGGATACGTCAAGAGTTTTTGTACATTAGGTACACCGTTCTTTTTCACAAAGATAGTACAAGCTTAAGTTACAAATATGGGGAATTCTACTTCATTTTCAAGATTGATATATCGGGTTTACTTCGCCAAGTGGTCACAACAATGGCCGACAGAATTCGTGGATGGTATGTTAGCCAAAAAGTTTAAAGCTTGAAATGTGATCGCCAATTCTCATGGGACATTCGATGCTACATATAGTCAATGATACTTCATAGTCTAAGCAAAATCTTTCAAGAATCTTCAATGTCACTCATGATTTTTCAAGATGTTTGCTTAAGACAAGAACTTCTTGTGCATATGGTTGTACACGTCAATGATGCCTCCGAAAGTTCGAAACCATCATGGGGGAGAAACGTGTACTTTGATGTTATAAGGCCAACCTCCAGGGGAAGTAGTGTATACTACTTTACTTAGTATGGTTTGTGAAGTATTCTTAATATGGGAGAAGAATTGTTGCTGATCCATTGCATATTCCCCTAAACAGATATTCACCAAAACCAAATTTGTCCTTACACATTCAATCTGTCATTGTTTAACGGTTTAGTCTTAGTTTTGTAAAATCCCGCGAAAATCTATTTCTCGGTTTAAATCATAGATTAGTAAAATCCCGTGACGATGGAACCATCTTGGTGAAAGAAAATTGCATTCCCGGATCTATCTCTTGGTTTATTCTTGATTTTGTAAAATCCCGCGAAAGAATCTATTTCTCGGTTTAAATCATAGAATTGTAAAATCCCGTGATGATGGAACCATCCTGGAGAAAGAAAAGTGCATTTTCGGATCTTATATGATTCTGGTGCTACGGTTTCAACTTCGAAGAAGGGATAAAGTGTGTACTTCATGTATTGGATGATTGTTTGGATATACTTCATGGCATTTTGGTTATTACAAAGTTTTACGGGGTTATGCACTTTTGACTAAGATCGGGATAAAACCATTATCAAAGTTCATTTAAAACATCAAAAAGGGCTAGATCGGGCATTTAAACCATAAGATGTGACTATGACGTTAATTCATTATTATTTATTTGAGGTTGAAGTGAAATTTCACGGGTGCGTGTACTTAGTATCTGAAGATATCGGGGTTGGTTGGATGAAGATTCTTCGAGATCCTTGTTTGAGCTTTTAACATTTACAATGACGAAGACTTGGAAATCTAGTTATTTTCGGTGATTCTTCCTTTCTACTACCACAAAATAACTATCACTTTAAGGAGTTACGTTGTAGGGCTTAGTGTCACACGAAGTTGTGGATTTTCAAGAGGTGATGTACGTCTTATACTTGATGGTTGGTTGGGTGAAGAGTATAGAGTACTTAGGGATTCGAAGTTGCACGAACTCTCTGCACCGCTCTTAGTCACACATTTGTGCAAGTTCAAGTCACAAGTTCGGGTTATTTTACTTCAATCTCAAGTTCATCATATTGGGTTTTCTGCATCAGGAGTCACGATAAAGAGCCGACTGAATGATAATGGGGTTGGTAACGAGTTAGCTGAGAGAAGTAGAAAAGAGAGAGATGACATTTGAATGCTTCAGTTTAAACCTCGTTCCTTAAAGAAAAAAAAGATGTACCCTTCAGTGCGCTTTATCTTCGAAAGAAGAGAAATCTTCTTGTTTATGACCATTCTCATCAACAAGATTCATGCTTTTTCCATGCTCGCTCAATCATCAAGTGGATCTACTTACTGGTGATTGTATTCTTATTTCACTTGCTCAATAAAAAATGGCAATGGCGACATCATATGCAATTTTTGCAGGGGAGAAGTGTGAATATACTACATTTGGATGATATTCACTTATTTAATCAAAAATGGCAACTTCGTATGCAATTTTTGAGGGGGAGAAGTGTGAATATACTGCATGTTGATTGACATTTGAGAATAAATGGTCATACGGCTCTAAACTCGTGTAAGAACCGAGCTTCTTCCTATCGGGTTATCTTAGCATGTAGTTTCTACTAAGAGCCGTTGGTTGACATCTTCTCACGGGATGATATGATTAATGATAAAGTGCTTCCAGTTAATGCTTCACGTACACATCATTATGCTGATTCCGATAAATTGTAATCATCGTGGGGGAGAGAATGTGTACACCAAGGACACACAACAAGTTCACCTGATCAGGTTTAATGACTTATGAAACGATTTTTGTCGAAGATTGGTTGATTATGTATATCTTCTCGTCTTATTCTACGTGCTTCTATCTTATCCACTTTCACCTATCTCGGGCAACAAATTCAAGATTATCAGTGTTCCAACTTGTTAGTTTGGTGTTACCATTTTATGTGTACGTTACAGGTTGATTTGCTATATGTAAGATAACTTGAATGCATTTGGTGAGATGAAGATGTTAACATTCTGTTCCCGAAATGGACAATCTTGAAGAAGGTCGAGTCTACAGTCTATTCTACATTTTTCCGCTTCGTGGTAGAAGACTAAAGACGACATGCATTTAATTATCAAAAGACTTCTTCATATTCCAAGCATTCGTTAAAAAGATTGTCAGTTTAGGGGAGAGCACTAATTGGGGGAGAGTGAAAAGCCAGATTTCATCCCTAATTAGATTTGCTTACATCGTTATTCAAAAAGTTGATTCTCACAGATACATTTGAGCTAATTGTGTTCTTCTCACAAGATTTCAAGTATATTGGTTTATAATGTGTTGTTGATTCTGAGGCATCAAAACCAACAAGTTATTCCGGGGAGAGATGGCTTTTAACGTGGGGAAGAGATGTTATGATGATTAAAGAGGTACACAATTGTGTGATGATTTCAATGAGATCGCAATCATTAGGGTAGAGAAATGTGTACATTGGGGATGCACAGCAGGTTCACGTGTTCGACCTTAATCACTTATTCTGGAGTTGATATCCGCAGAGATGATCAGTGATTCAACCTGCTACTTCAATGTTATCGGTTATTCTTTCTTTGGGTATTTGTGTACTTCGGGTTCTTGAGATTTATACACTATCATCAGGGGAGAGAAATGTTTACATCGGGGACGCACAGCAGGTTCATATGATCGAACTTAATCATACATTCCGGAGTTGATATCCGCAGAGATGATCAGTGATTCAATCTGCTACTTCGATGTTAGCGGTTATTCTTTCTTTGGGTATATGTATATTTGGGTTCTTGAGCTTTATACAATGAGACTGACCGCATCACTTCAACTATTTGGGGGAAGTGGTCTCTTGTCACTTTTGGTATGCATCACTTCAGACTTCAGTGGAAAGAAATATGAGAAGATTTACTCAAGCGTGAGATGATACGCTGTTGTTCTATTTGATGAAACCCCGAACGGAGAATCACGATGATCATTCTTAAAAGGATCAGCAATATTTATAATAAGGTGTGCTCCGTTGTGCACCTGGCTAAGGCAAGCTTGAAAGAGAGCTTTGAATTTGCTCAACAAGAAGATTTTCAGTTTGGGGGAAGCTACCAAAGCCTCACTTTTAGAAGGCTCAAGTTCTGACGACATTTCAGGAGCCTCAAATGCTTTGGTGGTGAAAGTTTAAGAGATGTTGATTTCTATCTTCTACAACGTGCTGAACGATATCCTTATCTCAGTACTCGTATCAACATCTTCTTAAATTAAATTATCTACTTTGTAAATATTTTTCAAAAAGCAAAATACAAATTTATAAAACAAGCAAAAAGAAAATAGAAAAAATATAAAATCAATAAATATCCATAAAAATCAAAAAATTTGAAAATACCAAAAATATTGTTTTCTCATGGCATGTCTTCTGGTATCGATAACATCTACGGTCTTAGAAATTTCATTCAATAATGGAACGGGACTTTAGATGAAGTTCGAGTAGAAGGTGTAAATATTTTCAAAACATGTCTCAAACTTATGGTTTGCTATTATTTCAGATATGCAACCCATTTTTCAAAAAGGGAAAGTGCTACGCTAAATCGATTTTCATACATTCTGTGCACTTATCCTAAAAACAAAATGAGGAAAGCATGTTGCCAAAAAGACGGTTGTTCCTACACAAATGTTTTTCTTTCTAAGATTCTTCAGAAAAATATTTGTTTTTCAAAATGGTGGAAAATGAGCTGTTTGAAATTTCAATCAGACTTGGAGTTTTCATAAATTTGGAAACTCAATCAATGACTTCAGCACTTTTAAACTTTTCATAAAATGGGCCATTGATTTAGGGGAAGAATGATTTCAAATTTATATCATCTAACGGGCTTATTTAATCATCCTATATACTTAACTAAAAAAGGTGTTTGCCAAATTTGAATGGCTAGGAGCCTATGATATAATTGTTAGGATTAGATGATTCCAGTTTGATATTCACATATAATCCCCATGCCTTTATATGATCTGATTGAATGATTTTCTATGTTAGATTGACTTTAATTAGTCGATTGCTGTTTGTGTGTTGTCGACCACCATATATCTGTATGTATGTCTATCTGTGTTGACTAACATATGCAAATATCATGGTTTATGAGAATGTTCTCGCTCCTGCTCCCACAAAAATTGGGTGATCAGATTCTACCAGTTTATGATTGGGTGCCAATAGGAAAAGGAAACTATATATTGGGTCGACAAAAGAAGAAAAGGAACTTAATACTTCAAATCTCTGTGGATATTTTGCATGATATAGACAACTTCAGAGGTCTCACTGCATCAACAGATGATTTCTACCATCCTTACAGCGACAACTGAAGCAACTTCTGTTTTTACACCAACTAATGTATCTTTATGCAGGAAAAGTAGTGGATGATACCATGTTTGTATTTCTTATGGTAGAAAAATATTGTTTGAAAATAAGTCAGACTCAAACTTTTGAAAATCAACCGGACTCCATTTTGTCAAAACATATGTTACTCAATCAACGACTACAGTCATCGATTGAGGGGGAGAGTGATTTCAACTTAAATATTTTCAAAAGATATTTCATCAAACGTGTCCTTTTGTACGTTATGATGTGGTGATCCAAAATTTTGATGTTATGTGTCAGGGTATGATTTTTCGGTAAACTCAAAGATCTTTGAAAATGAAAAATTTTCTTTTACTTAAAGATCTCTTAAAATTGTCATACCTAACACTAACAATCTTAAATATAAAAAAATTGTTCCTTATCAGTTAATTTCAAAATCAAGCCACATTTTCCCCAAAATTTTCTAAATAATTTAAATCAGTTGGGATCACAAATCTCAAAAGTTTGAAATTTTTGATCGGGGGAGAGATTGTGATTTAAATCTCAAATCTGATTAAATGGTGATTGTTTCAGACTTTTAAAGACACTCCTTCCTCCATGTGCTAAACGATTTCAAATACACGATGCACATGTTGATGGAGAGCATTTATCCAAAAACCAGAAGAGCATTTAAATCAGGCCACATTTTCTCTCATGTTTTCTAAACCTATTTAAATCACTTGGGATCCCAAATCTCAAAGGGTTTGATATTTTTGATCGGGAGAGAGAATGTGATTTAAATAAGAAATATGATAACAGGTGATTGTGTTGACTCAAAAGTGCAGGTTCTCTCTAATATGTGCTAAACTCTTTCGAATATCGATGCACATATTGACGGGGAGCAATTAAAAGAAAGCCACAGCTTTCCCCAAAATGTTTTTAAGTATTTAAATATTAGATGTGATCAGGGGAGAGATGGTGATCATTTTAGAAAACAAAATCAAGTCGAAACCATGGGACATGAGTACTTGGATCCTTCCTCCAATGTGCCAAACGATTTCTAATACACAATGCACATGTTGAGGGGGAGAATTTCTAAATGATAAAAAACAATTAAGGTACAAAATGCTTTGATTCTATATCACAAGTACCTTGATTGATTTTTCAAATGGTTTTTCATTTGGTTTCAAGGCGAAAAGAACTGTACCACAAGATCGACCATTTTACTTTATGCATTGGACTTATAAGGATGGTAAGGTTAGGTATTAGTTCCCATGATCCCGCCAGAGCCGAAGGGATCTACCCAGGGAAAAACCACTAGATAGTGTAGAAGTCCTTAGGTGTGATTAAAAAAAAGGAGAAAAGTGAGAATAAGGGAAGAGTGTCGACTGAGATAGAGCTAGGACTGGAATAAACCCAACAAGGTTCTAGTAATGAAGTCTCGGTAAGCACTGAATGGGTTGACGAATGAAAAAGAAATGAAAAGTGAAAAGGCGAAAAGAAATAGCCCTCCAATAATTCAACCTTAGGGCAGAATCTGGGTTTAATACATATGCTACTGGTGGTTACTAAGGTAACACCGGTATTGAAGACAAGACGTCCGGGACCCCAAGGACGTGATAACGCTACACACGTCGGTCGGGGTCAAAGGAACTTCCTTTTTCGTCGAGCAAGTTTTTCAACACCCTAGACAAGAAACCTAATCGTTGTAGTGTAGTAATTAGGGTAAGCCACGGTATTAATATCGTTCTCTAGGGGAATAGGAATGCTAGTAAGAAGTTACTACGCTAAGGTTGGGGTTGAGGAAGATTATTTTTATCTTTTATATTTTTAAGGAAAGGAAAGGTACGAATCTCGGGGTTTGGATTTCGGGGTTGGTATTGCTACCGATTACTCTACTTATCTAATTTATCTAATCTAAGGTGTATGTAGTCTATGTCTAATTATTGTGTGCTCGTATGATAGTTTAAAGATGTGTTTACTTAGGTTTTACTACTCCTTAATTATCTCCTATTGGTGGTTGAATTGTCACGTCCTTATTCCTAGTTGCTGCTCGTGTCTAAGGTTGTAGGGTATGCGTTTCTCCCTAACTCTTTGAACTTACCAAAGGGTCTCGTCTACAAAACCCACTAGGATGATAAACTCTTACTCTAAGGCACTCTTTGGATGGTTTAGCTTACAACTACTCAAGGAGTCATATTCTAAGGTTCAAAAGATTTAATCAAGCATTAGTATACAACGAATGACCTATCGCATTACTAGATCATTAATAAACTAAGATAAGAGACAACCAATCAATATTCAATAATTAAGTTTCATATTCCTAAGCAAACACACAAGTAAATTAGCGGACATGGAGAACATGCAAGCGCACACACAAATAATCAAAGACGAATTGTATTAATGAAGTAAAACACTTATCTTGGTGTAAGATATGGTTTGGAACCTAAAATCTGTATAAGACACCTTGGTTCGGTTTAGGTTTTTAGTCCAAAAGACTACACACTAAACCGAAAAATTCGGATTCTATATATAAGATTACACTTGACGGCGCCACCTTATGTTTTGTGGACGCCGTGTCGCCGTCATTAGGGTTTCGTCTTGGCCACGTTAGTCTTTGACGGCGTCACCTTATGCTTGTGACGCCGTCCTCTTGACTTTCGACGTCGTCTGGATTACATCTAGGTCGCGAGTTGCGACGCCTACTCTTTTATAACCCGAAGCCGTCACTTGAAAATAAGGAATTTGTCTTCGAGCCATCACAAAATCCTCCGACGGCGTCGCATTTAACGCCTGACGCCGCCGCTTTGTTTTCAATGACTTTGAGTGTCTCGATTCGACTTTGGCCATTTTCTTCATATACTCGCGCCTTTTCGTCCAAATAAGTGCCATTCCAAGATTTTGCCTTCAAGAGACCTAAAAAGTGAAAAGTAACGATATTAAGCAATAACGGATACAAAGTGATCAAATAAGGGCTTAAACGACCCTCAAAAAGGTACCTTTTAAAACCTTATCAAATATCCCTACACTTGGTATTTGCTTGTCCTCAAGCAAATGTGCTTTAGCCAATTAATTTATAAGTTAGGGGTCATGAAGCATTGGTTTAAAACAGTCCACAACACATATAATCCCCATAAAAGTCATAACAAGCACGAAAATTACATACTAGCACCTCACATGGGGTGTTTGGATACTCACATCTCTCGGTGTATATGAAATATAACAAATTGGAAATGGAAGATTAAACACTCATTAACCGGTCCTAGTACATAGATTACCATAGGCTTGAGAATAGATCAAACCTCCATCGCTTGGCGTAAGCACCTAGGAAAGACTATCAAAGAGGTCTTTAAAGGGTTGTAATGTTAGGCTTACGGTAGGAAACAAGGGTTTGGTGGGATAGGCTTTTAGTGGTGGCAAGTCAAAAATCTCTATGTTAAATGCATACGAAGAATGGCGTTGCTAAGCCAAGACTCGACACTTTGGACTCTAGCTAATTGAAACAAACAAACATAAATTTAAAGGATAGATGTAGGATGGTAGCCTTTTTTTTTTTTTTTTTTTTTTTTTTCACTCTATTTTTTTTCTTTTCTCTTTTTTCTATTTTTTCGATTTTTTTTTGCATACACTTTTACTCTACCATCCTCTACGGTAATCATCAAAATGATAGGGATTTATAGGCACATCCCTACACTTGAGTTTTTATTACTCTAACACTAATTTGACCCGAATTGAAAAGATCAAAACACTTGGGGTACATTATTACGCAAACAAAGGAATTTGAATTTAACGCCTTCCGTCATTTCATAAACTTTAACTTTTCCCATGAATCCCAATCGTCCCAAATCGTATACAAAGGATATGACTTGACTTAGCAACTCATGCAAGCAACCGATAATTGAACTAAGGGTTTAGGTGATAACAATAATGCACTAAAAGTGAGTGCATACAAGGTAGGCTAAGGCGATTTGGGTGTACATTTGGGGTGGGGTGTAAACAATGCTCTTCATTGATATTCGGAAAACCGAAACATCACGAGAACCGCGAAAAGATAGGCTCGGGGGTTAACTAGGGGTATCGTGTACTAAAGATGAGTACAACGAAGGGTGTGGGGAATTACTCAACCGATGTGGAAGAAGTAATTATATTACGTATCAAACAAGGGTTATCCTAATGCCTCTTATCATTTAGTTATTCCTAACTACACAAGTGTAGTCTCACTTGCGATCTCGAAATGCATCACAAAACAAGTTCTAGAATCTAATATACTACGGTTCACATTCTAAGCATTAAAGATGAATGCTTTAATTCCTACTAATCTAAGGCGATCCTCACATTTTGGGTGGAATTTGGGTGGTAAGGGTTTTGTGCTAGTCATATAACTTCCTATCCGTGAGACGCTTTTGTTAAGACTAATGGCCCACTCCTATATGTCATGAAAATTTTAAATTTGGTGCCAAAATTACCCTAACCGACATTTTCTCATGGTTTATTACACAATCACAATTGGACAAAGCAAATAGTCAAGGATAAGCATATTTTCAAAGTTCCTGCTTTATTTTCCCTCCACACTTAAACCGAACATTGTCCCCAATGTTCCCGAAAGTATCAAAGTTATGATAAAAGAAGGTAATTAAAACGAAAGAAACTAATACCCCCGATTAGCTCGGTAGGATCCGTGTAAAGTGGTGTACTAAAAATGAGTACAACGCAAAGGGTGTGGGGGAATTACTCAACCGATGTGGAAGAAGTAATTATATTACAGGTATCAAACAAGGGTTATCCTAATGCCTCTTATCATTTAGTTATTCCTAACTACACAAGTGTAGTCTTACTAGCGATCACGGAATGCATCACAAAACAAGTCTAGAATCTATTATACTACTGGTTCACACTCTAAGCATTAAAAATGAATGCTTTAATTCCTACTAATCTAAGGGCGATCCTCACATTTTGGGTGGAATTTATGTGGTAAAGGGTTTTTGTGGTAGTCATGTAACTTGCTATCCGTGAGACGCTTTTGTTAAAACTAATGGCCCACTCCTATATGTCATGAAAAATTTTAAATTTGGTGCCAAAATTACCCTAACCGACATTTTCTCATGGTTTATTACACAAATACAATTGAACAAAGCAAATATTCAAGGATAAGCATAGTTTCAAAGTTCCCGCTTTATTTTCCCTCCCACACTTAAACCGAACATTGTCCCCAATGTTCCCGAAAGTATCAAAGTTATGATAATGGAAGGTAATGAAAACGAAGAAACTAATACTCCCGATTAGCTCGGTAGGATCCGTGTGAAGTAGTGGTTAAATCCTTTCCAAGAAGAAATTATGCGTGAAAAGCTCCTTCCAATCTTATAAAACTTCTTCTTGATAAATTAAACTGCACACTTGAAGAAAACAAACGAAACCTTCGCTTAAAATCGGTGGTAATAATATATATAAGACTCGATTTAAACTAGGATATAATGCTTGTGGAATGGATGTTTATGAAATTTCGAAAATTAAGACCGAAAATTCCAAAATTTATAAGTAGCTCGAGAAAATGAGAAAAAGTAATCTGTTGTTTTACTCCTTCGTGGCGCGTCAGTTGCGATCTCGACGCCAAAGTTATCCTCGACAAAAGCGTTACTGCGATTTTCTAGAAAAATTCTAGAAAATTTACATCTTTAGAATCTGGAAAAATTTACGCAAAACATCCATTATGAATCGATACAAGCATTTGACTCGAACAAACACACAAATATATCTTTTAATTAATTGTTATTCTCATGTTTACTTTTCTTTTGAAAACGTGTGTAATCCTCCCTACACTTATCCCTTATGTAAAATACCTTTATATGCAATTAAGACGAGGTTAAAAACAAAATAAAGCATTTTTACAAATTTAAACATGAGAATAAACAATCTATAAAAGATATATGACACTAACAAGCAAACAATTAAGCATGGGTTGCCTCCCACGAAGCGCTTTTCTTTATTTAAGAGTCTTGTAGCTAGACTCAGAGTCGTATTCTACGCTGTTCTAATCTTAGAGGCCCATTCGATCTCCTTAACTCTTCTCTCATCACGAATATATTCAGGCCCATTCAAGACAAGCGATGTAGTAAACTTTTTCTTCCATCTACTTCAAATGCCGGAATGTTGTCTACATCTAAATTATCCATGCCTTCAAACTTCATATTTTGTGGGCATTATATATTTAACACTCTGCTTCATTTGAGAACTCGACTATTCCCTTCTCTCGATCATAAACCATCTTAGACTCCTTTATAAATGGTTTCCCAAGTATCACATCTCCTAAAACCCATCAATGATGCCCTTAACATTTTCCAAAATCATGAAATCACACCTATGTGAAGTTACCTATGAAGACATGCGTCCTTAACCTCCCAACATAGTTACTTGCTTTCCTAGTATGCGAAGGGGTCCTCATAGGTTCTAGCTTTTTTCATGATCCAATTGTAATAGAGCCTAGACATTATATTCATGGGTGCCTTATAGTCAATGTAGGTGTGATCCCTATATAAGTATCCAATCATACACGGTATTTTGATGTTTTAGGGTTTCCCTTTCTTATGCGAGGCTCAAGGTGGTCTTGGGAAGTTAACCACGTTATAGTGATAAGCGGTTTCCTTCCCTTTAGGGTATGAATCAAAATACTCCCTAAGTTCTTCCTCCTTCTTACTACCCTCCATAATTTCTAACACCTTATAATATCCCTCTTCTAGATCATCATCCAAATCACATGTGGTCGAATCACTATCTAAAGGGTGATAAGATTCCTTAAGGGCTTCCTCGAGCGTATTTTCAATTATCCTATTTAATTTCCTAAGCTCTCCAATTTCGCTAATAATACGGGCTCAAGTTGGTTGGCGGTCGGGTCAAGCGGTGGGTATTTGTTTGGTGGTAAAGCGTTGTTGGCGGTGGGTTGATGAGTGGTGGTTGGTTATCACCTTCCATGATGAAAAGTGATGGGGTTACAAACAAAGGTCACGAAAA
This sequence comes from Chrysanthemum lavandulifolium, assembly GCA_022545495.1. Lineage (NCBI taxonomy): Eukaryota > Viridiplantae > Streptophyta > Magnoliopsida > Asterales > Asteraceae > Chrysanthemum > Chrysanthemum lavandulifolium. The sequence goes on along the minus strand of CM040239.1, from coordinate 4,055,469 downwards.
AGGGGGATAGACTAAGAGAAAGCTAAGAATGAGAAAATTTACTTGATAGGAATCAAGTAAAGAAACCTAAACGAGTGGACTACTAACTAGCTATTCTATTCCCGGCAAGCGCGTAAAAACTTGATAACGCTACACGCGTCATTCGGGTCAAAGGAACTTCCTTTCGTCGAGCAAGTTTTTCAACACCCTAGGCAAAGTGAACCTAATCGTTGTAATGTATTAATTAGGGTAAGCCACGGGTATTAATATCGCTCTCTAGGGAATAGGAATGCTAGTAAGAAGTTACTACGCTAAGGTTGGGGTTGAGGAAGATTATTTTTATCTTTTATATTTTTAAGGAAAGGAAAGGTACGAATCTCGGGTTTGGATTTGGGGTTGGTATTGCTACCGATTACTCTACTTATCTAATTTATCTAATCTAAGGTGTATGTAGTCTATGTCTAATTATTGTGTGCTTTCGTATGATAGTTTAAAGATGTGTTTACTTAGGTTTTACTACCCTTAATTATCTCTATTGGTGGTTGAATTGTCACGTCCTTATTCCTAGTTGCATTGTGTGTCTAAGGTTGTAGGGTATGCTTCTCCCAATTCTTTGAACTTACCAAAGGGTCACGCCTACAAAACCCACTAGGGATGATAAACTCTTACTCTAAGGCACCTTTGGATGGTTTAGCTTACAACTACTCAAGGAGTCATATTCTAAGGTTCACAAAGATTTAATCAAGCATTACACACAACGAATGACCTATCGCATTACTAGATCATTAATCAACTAAGATAAGAGACAACCAATCAATATTCAATAATTAAGTTTCATATTCCTAAGCAAACACACAAGTAAATTAGCGGGACATGGAGAACATGCAAGCATACATACAAATAATCAAAGACGAATTGTATTAATGAAGTAAAACACTTATCTTGGTGTAAGATAGGGTTTGGAACCCTAAAATACTATACAAGATGACCTTGGTTCTGGTTTAGGTTTTACTCCAAAAGACTTCACACTAAAACTAAAAATTCTGATTCTATATATAAGATTACACTTATGACGTGCCACCTTTGTTTTGTGACGCCGTGTCGCCGTCATTAGGGTTTTGTCTTGGCCACGTTAGTCTTGGCGACGGCGTCACCTTATGCTTGTGCCGTCCTCTTGACTTCCGACGTCGTCTGGATTACATCTAGGCCGTTTGAGTTACGACGGCCTACTCTTTTATAACTCAAGCCGTCACTTGAAAATAAGGAATTTGTCTTCCGAGTCACAAAATCCTCCGACTGCGTCGCACTTAACGCCCAGACGCCGTCGCTTGTGATTTCAAATAGACTTTGAGTGTCTCGATTCGACTTTGGCCATTTTCTTCAGATACTCGCCTTTTCGTCCAAATAAGTGCCATTCCAGATTTTGCCTTCAAGAGACCTAAAAGTGAAAAGAACGATATTAAGCAATAACGGATACAAAGTGATCAAATAAGGGCTTAAACGACCCTCAAAAGGTACCTTTAAAACCTTATTAGGACGACCGCACTAAACTTCCCAAGCTACTCAAGTTCTCTTAAAAGGACTTGTTTTATTCTCACGGGGAAACTTAATAATCTATCGACTTTCTCTTAGAGATAGATGATATTGAAGAAGGAGACCCTCTCCCTAGTCTCCGAATAGGAAACCAAAGTGCACTATTGAGTCTAGAGCCAAGAGATCATTCAAGAAATCTCATTAGGACACACAATTTATGAAAACTTGCTGTTTCACACAATGTGAAAAGTAAGAATATATGTATTGAGAGTCCTACGCATTATCCCTGTGGTATTTCCAAAACATCCGTGTGATATGTAAAATATTCACAATGAAGATGGAAATCCTTCTAGAGCCAACATCAAACAAGCTCTTGGTGGGTGACATGTGAGATCTTTTCAAAAGATCAAGCTTGTGACAACTGGATAGAAACAATGGGGCGATTCACTCTTGAATCAACCTTGGTCAAGGAAATGAATTTCACAAACAAAAGTATTTATGATTGAAACTTGATTTCTTCTCATAAAACCTTCGTCGTATTGCAAAACTCTCTTTCTTCAGCAATACACGGATATTTTTCAAATCAATTTATCATCAATCAGGGAATCTCAATTCGCTGATTCACTCACTCCGTGTTTTCTACTTTGGGACGCTCCGATTCGTGAACGGCTAGATCAAGCTGCGAAACCCTGTCAAGGCGATTCTTAGAAATTCTACCTGATCACAGGCAGTATCTATATTGATCAACGGGGAACCGTGGTTTTTGCAACCCTATTCAACGAAAGTGATCAAAGTCACTTTCGTGTGTTTCATTGCTAACTATTGTTTGCAGGAACATTTGACGGTTACAGCTGATTGATATTGAGAATTCAATTCATAACCGCATGCTCACATCACACACTCATAATTGAAGAAAATCATGACAATAAAAACGTACAACATTGCTTCCGCAACTCTGATGCAAGATGTCATGATCTAGAAAGTGTGAGCATGTCGGTCCAAAAGTCACAAATATCACATGAAGGTAACACAACAAAGGATGAGTCAGAGATTTACTATGGATGATGATCTCAAAGAAGGCTCAAAGATCACCAATTCGTGGATCAGTTAAAGACCTCCACTGAAAGTACAAAGTATGCGGATTTTGAAGAATCACTTCTAAAGCACAAAGATTGCGGATATTGAATAATTAAAGTCTACGAGCTCGAGCATGAAGTTTACGATAGACTGCTAGGATACAAAATGTAATTCATGTGGTGACCTCTCTTAGGGGGGATTGTTAGGATTTAGAAAATCTATATTGAAGTGTCGGTCACCCCAACCATAGACTAGCATAAGTTAGCTCGTAAACTTATCGTTGTTGGACAACTCTTTTTTTTTCATACCTTTTTACTCTAGCATCCTCTACGATAACATCAAAATATTAGGGATTTATATGAGCATCCCTACACTTGAGTTTTTATTTCTCTAACACTAATTGACCCAATTTGAAAAGATCAAAACACTTGGAGTATTTAATTACGTAGACAAATGGAATTTGAATTTATCGTTCTTTCCTGTTACTCCATAAAATATTACTTTTACCCACGAGTCCCAATCGTCCTAAAACTGTGTACAAAAGATATGAATCGACTTAGCAACCATGCAAGTAACTAGATAATTGAACTAAGGGTTTAGTAATGATAACAATAATGCACTAAAAATTAGTGTATACATGGTAGGCCAAGGCGATTTGGTTGTACATTTGGGGGTGGATTGTAAACAATTCTCTACATTGATATTCTGGAAAATCGAAACATCACGAGGACCGCGAAAAGGATAGGCTCTGAGGGGTTAACTAGGGGTATCGTGTACTAAAGATGAGTACATCACAAGGGTGTGGGGTAATTACTCAACTGACGTGGAAGATGTAATTATAATACAGGTTTAAAACAAGGGTTATCCTAATGTATCTTATCATTTAGTTACTCCTAACTACACAAGTGTAGTCTCACTAGCGATCTCAGAATGCATCACAAAATAAGTTCTAGAATCTATTATACTATTGGTACACTCTCTAAGCATTAAAGATGAATGCTTTTATTCCTAAAGATCTAGGGGCGAACCTCACATTTTTGGGATGGAATTTGAGTGGTAAACGGTTTTTGTGCTAGTTATATAATTCTTATCCATGAGACGCTTTATTAAGACTAAAGTTTTGCTCGTAAATGTCATAATTTTTTTTTTAATTTGGTGCTAAAATTGCCCTAGCAAATATTTCTTATGGTTTATTACACAAATTACTAAGGACAAGACAAATAATCAAGTGAGTGAATAGTTTCTAAGTTCCCGTTTTATTCTCCCTCTCGACAGTTAAACTGAATATTGTCCCCAATGTTCCCCGACAGTATCAAAGTTATGATAAAGGAAGGTAAGTAAGGAAAAGAAACTAATAATTCCTTGATTATCTCGGTAGGATATGTACGAAGTTGCGGTTGAATCTTCTTCCAAGAAGAATGCATAAGTGATGTAGGTTTTCTTACCATGTTTTAATATTTATAATGTCTCGTTTACCTATTGATGATGTACCCTCTGAGTAGCTCGAAGGACACTCCTCCGAGACGTGTCAAAGCCCTTCTATTCGAAGGCTCAAGTTAGGATTCCAAAATATCCATAGGCGTCAAACCATTCGCTATCACGAAGGTTACCTCAGGAGAATTTGCCATTCGAAGCCCTAAGCCCTTCGTGGTATGGCTAACGAAGGAGCACTGGATAGGGGAACCTCCTGACTTGGTCAAACCCATGATCTTCCTCTCTCTCTTGGCTTCCCCGTCAAGTTTGAGAACGTGGGTCACTAAACCCTAGCGGTTACCCACAATCATGGGACGCCCCCATGATCTCTGACATTCATGCAGAAGTACTCTCAACCCTATTTCATCCACTATAAATAGGTTGGACGGGCAATGGATTATGGTATGCTCATTTCACACTCATCTCTTTACTTACACACACTTATACAACAATAACTCATACTTACTCTCACGCCAGAGGTGGTTCGCAGAGTCGTACCCCTGCGTGATCACTTAACGTAGTGTTTCGTATTTCTTATATTGTACAATCAGTGGCTGGAACATACACCCCTCATACCTTTGATCATCATCGAAGCCTGGTAGTGCAATATATTGTACAATCAGTGGTGTCATCCGTAGGACCACTACTATTAGTCCCGTAATCACCCAGTCCTAAAACCCTAACCGATTACACTACTTTTCCGGCATGGAACCAGAAAGAGAAGATACACCTCCACCAGGTTTCTCTACCCTAGCCCCTCTCAAAACAACTAACACCGATAATCTCGCCCCCATAACGGCCTCAACCTTTACCACACGATCTTGTTTGGAAACTACTCTCGTACATCACGCCTCAACATCCGCTAACCCTATTCTAGATATTAGCCCCGCCTTCGTTGAGGCAAACTTTGAAGCCTTAGATTCTTTACTAAGGGCTCATAAGAGGCAAGTTCGCAACACTGAAATGCGAAGAGTTGGAATACTCCTGAGAGTATGACGAAGAGATTGAAAAGAGGAGGCCTCGACCGTTAGCGTGCGCTCGGCCCACGAATGGTTCTCCTTCCATCAAGGCCAAATGGAAGGATCGTGGGTTTTGAAGAAGGACCGGAGGAGATCCGGGAAGAAGGGAAAGAATGCAAGGTGAAAGAAGGAGCAAGAAATCCAACGGAGGAAGCAACCCGGTAGGGAACGGAGGGTAAACCTACCTCTCTTCTAGCGCCTACTTAGGAAGAGAGGGATGGGGCCCGATACCCCTTCAGATATGTTTCGAGTGTCTGAGGCCTCCTCCATACTCGTGCATGAATCGTTATCTCGGGAATGAACCCCTACCCACCGCCAAACCTATAACACTTACCCTCCGAGCGGTTCACTCCCAACCGTAGTTACCAACAAATGCACTATGGACACGTTCTCACGCAATCGATGGGTGTAAACCCTTCATACCAACCTTCTACTGCTTACCCCGCCACACACGCCCATTTCCTAACCCATATAAACCTCACTGCTTATCCACCTCCATACAACCCGTACTACACCAAAGTCTCGAGCTTGTACACCTTTCGTGAAATGGATCAAGATCACCTCTACTGACGGTGTAAAGATGCCTACTCACATAGGCACCTACAATGGAAAAGGCGATCCGATAACTTCACATTTGTTCAAGGCGCTATCAAGATGCAAAAGTGGGTCATGCCCGTAGCATGCAACATGTTCACTTACACGCTCGAGACTCCGCGAGAATATGGTGGAATGGACAGAAGTTGGGAAGCATTGTAAGTCTAGACGACCTTAAGGCTAAGTTCCGATCACACTTTAGCCAACAAAAGAAGTACACCAAGACCCATCTAGCCGTGCACACCATCAAGCAAAGGGACAACGAAAGCACAAGGGCCTTCATTACAAGGTACACCGATGAAACTTTGCAAATTCTAGGTTTGCACGAAGATCAGAGGATCTCAGGTTTTGTACATGGCCTTCGGACGCGAAGCTTGGTGGAATTACTATCCACCGATCTTCCCACTACTTACAAAGCACTAATGGAGAAGACTTACACTTGGATTGAGTCCAAAGAAGTAGCAACAAACGGGGCTCCGATAGAGCAAAAGGAAGCTTCTGAAAAATTCTCTCGAGGGTCCTCCTGGGAAGGATCCAAGAATAAGAAGAAGAAAAGAGACCGCTTCACTCCATACAACAAAGGTTCAAACCATGGACTCTTGGCAAACTTGGTTAAATCTCCTGGGGAGATTCTGCTACCAAGAAAGCCGCAAAGTCCTTCTATCCACCACCGGATGATAGCACGAAGCAAAGCCGAGACATATCCAGCATCGCCATTTCCATGAAGACCATGGACACGACTGATAAGGTTTTAAAAGGTACCATTTTGAGGGGTCGTTTAAGCCCTTATTTGATCACTTTTGTATCCGTTATTACTTAATATCGTTCCTTTTCACTTTTTAGGTCTCTTGAAGGCAAAATGCTGGAATGGCACTTATTTGGACGAAAAGCGCGAATATACTAAGAAAATGGCCAAAGTCGAATCGAGACACTCAAAGTCACGAAAATGTAGGCGACGGCGTGGTGTTAATTGCGGCGCGCCGGAGGATTTTGTGACGATCACGTAATCCAAAACTCTATTTTCAAGTGGCGATGTCGGGCTTTAAAAGAGTAGGCCGTTTCTACTCGGGCGGCCTAGATGCAACCCGCATAACGCCGGCTAAAGAGACGGCACACAGACATAAGGTGACGTTGTCACAAGATTAACATGGCCAAGACGAAACCCTAATGACAGCGACACGGCGTCACAAAACATAAGGTGACGCCGTCGCATATGTAATATATATATAGAATCCGAATTTTCATTTTAGGAGAGTCTTTTGGAGTAAAACCTAAAACCGAACCAAGGGTGTCTTGTACAAGATTTTAGGGTTCCAAACCCTATCTTACATCAAGATAAGTATTTACTTCATCAATTTAATTATGTCTTTGATTATTTGTGTGTATGCTTGCATGTTCTCCATGTCCCAGCTAATTTATTTGTGTGTTTGCTTAGGAGTATGAAACTTAATTATTGAATATTGATTGGTTGTTTCTTATCTTAGTTGATTAATGATCTAGTAATGCGATAGGTCATTCGTTGTGTACTTAATGCTTGATTCATCTTTGTGAACCTTAGAATATAATTACCTTAGTAGTTGTAAGCTAAACCATCCAAAGAGTGCCTTAGAGTAAGAGTTTATTATCCCTAGTGGGTTTTGTAGACGAGACCCTTTGGTAAGTTCAAAGAGTTAGGAGAAACGACACCCTACAACTTTAGACACACAACGCAACTAAGAATAAGACGTGACAACTCAACCATCAATAGGAGATAATTAAGGAGTAGTAAAACCTAAGTGAACACATCTTTAAACTATCATACGAGCACACATTAATTAGACATAGACTACCACCACATTAGTTTAGATAATTAGATAATAGTAGAGTAATCGGTAGAAATACCAACCCCCCCCCCCCAAAATCCAATGCCCGAGATTCGTACCTTTCAATTTCCTAAAAAAATATTAAAAAAAGATAAAAAATAATCTTCCTCAACCTTAACCTTAGCGTAGTAACTTCTCACTAGCATTCCTATTCCCCAGAGAACGATATCAATACCGCGGCTTACCCTAATACTACACTACAACGATTAGGTTCACCGACTAACTAGGGTGTTGAAAACTTGCTCGACTAAAAGGAAGTTCCTTTGACCCCGACACGCCGCGTAAGCGTATCAAGTTTTTGGCGCGTTTTGGGAATAGAATAGCTAGTTAGTAGTCCACCTCGCTTAGGTTCTTGCTTGATTCCTATCAAGTAAATTTTTCTCATTTTAGCTTCCTCTTAGTCTATCCCCTCTTCGTGACCTTTGTTCAGAATCGATGATGTACCCTCCGAGTAGCTCAAAGGACACCTCCGAGACGATGTCAAGCCCTTCACCGCGAAGGCCCAAGTTAGGATTCAGAAATATCCATAGGCCAAACCATTCGTGGCACGAAGGTTACCTAAGGGAATTCGCCATTGAAGCCCTAAGTTCTTCTGGGTAAGGCCGACGAAGGAACAATGGATAAGGAAACCTCCTGACTTGGTCAAACCCACGATCTCCCTCTCTCTCTTGGCTTCCCCGTCAAGTTTGAGAACGTGGGCCACTAAACCCTGGAGGTTACCCACAATCATTGGACGCCCCCATGATCTCCGACAATCATGCAAGAGTGCCTCCAACCGTATTTCTTCCACTATAAATAGGTTGGACGGGCAAAGGATTATGGTATGCTCATTTCACACTCATCTCTTTACTTTCATACACTTATACAACCATAACTCATACTTACTCTCACGCCGGAGGTGGTTCGCAGGGTCCTACCCCTGCGCAATCACTTAACGTAGTGTCTTAGTGTTTCTTATTCTCGTGTTGTTGCAAGCCTTGGCTGGAACATACACCCTCATTACTTTGATCCTCATCAAGCCTCGTAGTGCAATCTTTTGCACAATCGGTGGCGCCATCCGTGGGACCACAACTATTAGTCCGTAATCACCCGGCCCTAATACCTTAACCAACTACGCTACTTGTCCGGCACGGAACCGGAAGAGAAGATTCACCTCACGGTGTTTCTACTCGTCCCACTCACCACAACTAACACCGATAACCTCGCCCCATAACAACCTCAACCTTCACCACACGATCCCGTTTGGAAACTACTCCCGTGCATATCGCCTCAACATCCGCTAACCCTATCCCAGACATCAGTCCTGCCTTCGTAGAGGCAAACTTTGAGGCCTTAGATTCTTTGCTAAGGGCTCACAAGAGACAAGTTCGTAATACGTAAATGCGGAGGGAGTTGGAATACTCCAATGAGGAGTATGACGAGGAGATTGAAGTAGAGGGCAGGCCTCAACCTATGGGCGGGGACGCCGGCCCACTGAAATGGTTCCCTTCCGCCGAAGGTCAAATGGAAGGACGGTGGGTTTTGAAGAAGGACCTTGAGGAAATCCGGGTAGAAGGGATGAGAATGCATGGTGAAAGGAGGCGAGAACTCCAACGGAGGAAGCAACCCAAGAGGAAATGGAGGGTAAACCGCCTCCTCTAGCAAAGACATTTGGGAAGAGAGGGCGGGGTTCCATTACCACCCTCTTATGTTTCGAGTATCGGAGATCCATATCCTTACTCCAACATGAACCAATTACCCCTCCGGAATGAATCCTTACTTACCTACTCAAACCTATAACACTTACCCTCCAAATGGTTCAATCCCAAACCGAATTACCGGCAGATGCCCTACGGATGATTCCTACACAATCGATGGAATATACCCTTCGACAAAACTTCCACCGCATACCCTACCTATTCACAGCCATTTCCTAACCCGCACAACCCTACACCTATTTATCCACCTCCGACAACCCTTATGGTGCGAAGCCTCTGGAGCTTGCACACCCTTCGTGAAATGGATCGAGGATCACCTTTACCGACGGGCGTGAAGATGCCTACACATATAGGCACCTACGATGGAAAAGGTTGAATGGAAGCTTTACACAGATGGAGCATCCAGCCCGATGGCTCCGGAGCAGTCTAATGTTCGTCGACCGGCAAGGAAGGAGCATACATATGCTCTTGGTTTGAGTTGAAGCCATAAACAACGAGCGAATACGAAGCGCTACTAGCGGGACTCGACTAGCCAAAGATATGGAGGTCAAAGCTCACTGTCTTCGTAGATTCCCAATTGGTGGCAAACCAACCGATGAGTTCCTACGAAGCAAGGCAACCCGTCATCTAACAAGACTTGAAAAGACAAAGAGATGCTCGAAAACTTCAACTCTTACACCATCCAACATGTTCGCTTGAATCGAACAAAAGGCAGACGCATTAAGCAAGCTAGCTTCCATGGCTTTTGCTCATCTCACTAAGGAGGTTCTCGTGAAGTCCTTCCGAAAGACCCATCGCTCTCAAAGAGGTCGCCGATGTGATTCACGAAGGAGAGACATGGATGACTCCATAAGGAATATTTGATAAGTGGTCTTCTCCAAGATCCCAAGCTTGCGAGAAAGATTCGGGTTAAGTCCCCGAGATCGACTAATGGGAAACCCTATAAAGGAGGTCATTTTGTCACCTTGGTTACGATCGTGGGCCCCAAGCAAGCTTGAGCATCATAGCCAAGTCCATGAAGGATCTTGCGGTCTCCATGCGAGGACCTCGCTCGCTTGTCTTGAAGATAATGAAGTTGGGCTACTATTGGCCCTCGATGCTGGGGACGCAACCGAAATCATCCTAAAGTGTGAAGCTTGTCGATACACTCAAACGTTCCAAAAATGCGAAGCAAGACATGACAAGTGTGACATCCGCGTGGCCCTTCTCCTAGTGGGGCATCGATATTGTAGGACCTATGCCTATAGCTCCTGAGGAGTCATGTTCTTGCTAGTAGCGATCGACCACTTCACCAAGTGGGTAGAAGCAAAACCCCTAGCCTCGGTGGCGGGAAGATGATCGAGAAGTTTGTATGGGAACACATTGTATGTAGATTCGAGTACCCACATCATCATATCTCGACAACGGGAAGCAGTTTGTCGAAGGAGTCTTCTATGACTTCAAGGGCTCAACATAAAGCAATCACGGACATCCGTCTATCACCCACAAGGTAATGGACAAGTGGAGGTTACAAACAAAGAAATCGTCAAAGCATCGAAAAGGCTAGGTCGAACTCATCATGGATGGGTGGATGAGCTCCTCAAGTCTTATGGGCTCACCGGACACATCCTAAGTAAAGCAACGGAGAAACCCCTTCACCTAACATACGGAATGAAGCGGTCATCCCGGAACTAATTGTACACAGCGGCGTGTGGCAACGTATGATGCCTCCCAAAATGACGATAGGATCGGGGAAAACCTTGATCTCCTAGAAGAAAGGAGAGAAATAGCCTCCATCCGAGAAGCAATACACAAACATAAGATCGAAGGCTACTATAACAAAAGGGTCGGACCTTCCACTTTCAAGCCCGGAGAATATGTCTGCGCCTCAACAAGTGCAAGCAAAGCGAGTGTCGAGGAAAAGCGGGACCAACTTGGGAAGGACCCTACATGGTAGGCGAGGCCTCACTGACAATGGAGCATACAAATTGGCCACTCTTCTCGGAGAACCCATCGACAGGACATGGAATGGTGCGAACCTTTGAAAGTTCTATGTTTAAAAAGTACTTTAACTTTTTCTTGTAATCAAAAGCTTCTCAAGGAAAGCACACATTATTGGTAGTTGTCTTAGTTTTCATTTCAAGAATGATGTAATCCTCCTACCAATTCAATGATAAATAAGACATTTCCACAAATCTCTTGCTTCGTTTCTTAAACACAAAGATTTGTTCAACCAAGTCGTTAATGAGTTTCAATGTCGAATGGCTTGAGGTGTAACATATGCCTTATTATTCAAAGCCAACTTAAACATTCACATTAACTCTCCTAGTAGATTTTGGCGCTTGTAAAAAATTTTTTTAACAAAGCCATGCTATGTAAAGGATTTGAGATAGAGTGGTCGCGACACTACATCAATGGTCAAGTTGGCCATTATATTCTTGGTGTTGTAATTTACACACAATGAGGTTGTTGAACCTTAGGTTGTAAAATTTAAGCGTCGCAAAATGGCGTAAGAGAAGTTTACATAACAAACTTAAGCTAAGTATGTAGAGGTATGTCCTCTACACTATTGCATTCAAAATAAGACTCACGCCTTATACCGCATAAGGAGCCTAGACTCCCGTCAAATTGTTCTTGGCCCATGGCCATACATCACAAGCATTTAAATTGTTTGGGAAACAAGACACACATTGTCACATAAAATAAATTGTCTTATGGTACATGCCACCCTTTGAACCAAATTATCGCTAACAGAGCACCTTCATTCTTGTTTCTTGGAGAGGAGTGGAGGAGGGTTGCACCGAGACCGGCTTAGTAGACATGGTCTTCTTGGTTGGAGTGGTAGGCTTCAGCTTCGAGGTTTCTTAGACAGGGAGATCTTCGAGGGTGCCATTGGATCTTTGGTTGCCTCGGAAGGAAGGAGTACTGCAGTTGCAAATGCATTTCTGCCTCATCATATTCATCCTTCAAGTGGGACGGTAACATTCAATCTTGGAGAGGTCAAGAGTCGCTGCCCTACCATCCTCTACCTTGAGTCTGACAATTTCGGTTGTCAACTCTTCAATCTTTTGACGGAGGTCTTGAACGAGAGGATTCTTCTTAAGGTCCTTCTCAATCTCATCACACTTGGCCTCCAATTTTGCATACTCATGATCCCTATGTTTTTCCCTTTCCAACATAACATCCATCTCCTGCCTAGCCTTGCTCACAGCCCGGAGCAACTCCACGGTCACAGTATTCAAGTGATTATCCAATACACGCTTTGCTACACCATTGTCATGCATATCACAAACCTTTTCAATGGACATATTATCCAAAGAACCTTTCCATTGAGGGGTGACATGATCCACAATCCGTGATAGGCCAAATCATTGGGGAGCTCCTTCGCTTCGGAAGGCTGCACACCAATACAATGTATAAGGTTAAGTTAATTTTGACACTTATCACTTCACATGTTTCATAAGGAAAAACTGCTTACCATGAACCTCCACGGATTCATCCGTAACTCAAAGGTCGACTTCACAAACTTTCTCGCTTCAACAATCTTTTGCTTCACAACCCTCGATCCCGAGGCGGGAGGATTCTTCCTTTTATTGGTAGACTTAACAGCCTTGGTTGTTGTTCCCTTTATACTTTTCAATATGTCAGCTATCCCTGTTGAACCTATAACCGGGACATCCTCATCTGTAGGATCGTCCGAGTCAGCAACATTCTCAACAAGTTGAGAAGGACCCTCCAATGCAGCTTGAGGGGGTGCCGATGCAACGGGCTCCGGATTCGGAGTATCTACCTCATTGTTGTTCATGGATGTCGAAGGAGAGCCAACACCATAAGACTCTTCGGCCTTCTCAGCAGGCATGAAGCTCAAGACTTCATCTAAATCTCGGTACATAAAGTTCACGAATGACATCTACGCAAAAGAAACAAGAAGAAATAAATATCGGTGCTACATTGGTCCTACTTAAATAGAAGTAGATAAACATAATTTGTCCTTGGTACATAATAATGACTTCTTGGGAGACCCCTCCCGACTGGGCAATCCTACCATGTATAAGATGGCTACGGGAACACTTGCACATCAACAGATATTTAGCCAAAGCGATAATGCAGGGATCCCTTCGCACCTCATATGGCAAGGGGTCATTTTACCGCTTTGTATCAAACATATACTCCTTATTCAATGACTACGGATAGTTGGGGAACAATAGTGTTTTGCACATAGAAAAAGCTACCTTTCCAACTCGTTATATTGGTATACACCCTCCCAAATGTGTTTGGCACATCCAATTCGTGTCTTTTCGCTAAAGTTAACCAATTGCCCCCGTGATACAAGTTCAAATCCTCTTAAACCTTTAATGTTGGTTCATAGCCGTATGCTTTACACATCACTATGAATGTGGTGGGTTTGGCTAAACCAAAGGGTTGAACCTAGAGGTATGAACCTTGTAGTATTGCATAAACTCTAATATCGGTGGGTGCGGCGGAATCCTAAGGTTAGAATGGCTAAATGCATGTGCCATAGCCCTCACGAAACCTCGAGGAGCATAAAAATACCCCGATTAGACTTAGGTAACATCACTTTGTGCTCTGGTAGGATTGGGTAATCGGCTAAGTGATCATGTAACTTTTGCGATAATGTACATTTTGTTGTTTTATGATAAACTTGAATCCATTTTTAACAAAAGAAAACAAGCTACAAGTTAGAGATCACAATTTTATCATGCGGTAGAAAGTGGCGAAAGAGTAAAATGTTTTGGGGTTTCAACAACCCTCCTTAAATATCTGCTTTTACCGCTTTCCTAGCCGCACACGTGTACCGCTATTTACTCTTATCCGATCTCAATAGTTTTTAAATTTTAAAATAAGTCTTTTGGTCTTGAGGTAATATGGGAAATTGTAATTCTGTAGAATGGCAATTTAAAGGTTTAATTAGCATTAAATGCGCTTAGTTAGTTGCATAGTTATCTTCCAACTAATATGATTAGTAGCGGGATGGTATTTTTCAAGCATGAAGTCAAAAGAAATGCCTCTTCGCTCATATACATCACTTTCGACCGGGGTCTTGATGATGTACCCTCCGAGTAGCTCGAAGGACACTCTTAGGGGCGTGTCAAAGCCCTTCTATTCAAGGCCCAAGTTAGGATTCCAAAATATCCATAGGCGTCAAACCATTCGCTATCACGAAGGTTACCTCATGGGAATTCGCCATTCGAGCCCTGAGCCCTTGGGTATGGGCCGACGAAGGAGCACCGGATAGGGAACCTCGACTGGTCAAACCCACGATCTCCCTCTCTCTCTGGCTTCCCGCCAAGTCCGAGAAAGTGGGTCACTAAACCCTAGCGGTTACCCACAATCATGGGACGCCCCATGATCTCCGACATTCATGCGTAGTGCTCAACCCTATTTCATCCACTATAAATAGGTTGGACGGGCAATGGATTATGGTATGCTCATTTCACACTCATCTCTTTACTTACACACACTTATACAACCATAACTCATACTTACTCTCACGCCGGAGGTGGTTCGCAGGGTCATACCCCTGCGTGATCACTTAACGTAGTGTTTCGTATTTCTTATTCTCAGGTGAAAGGCAAGTCTTGGCTAGAACATACACCCCTCATACCTTTGATCATCATTGAAGCCTGGTAGTGCAATCTATTATACAATCACCTATGGTCCACCTTATGCACTCACGGGCAGTGTACACCCGATCGTGTGTAGTGTAGTAATCGGTAAAATCGAGGTCTTCCTAAGAGCTATGTGAGCGGATTCTAATTAAGTCTAGATGTAACTGGTTTTAACTGGTTTGAGGTTTGAAAAGATTAATTAACTAATAAACAAGAAATAAATGCAAGTAAAGAAAATAGAGGTTGTGATCAATAGAGGGAAATTGAGCTAACCTAATTACAAAAAGGATAAGTGTAGGGAAGATTACACATGTTTTTAAAAGAACGTGAACATGAGATTTACGATTATTGAAAAGATATATATGTGTGTTTGTTAGAGTCAAATTCTTGTATCGATTCATAATGGATGTTTTGCAGGAGTTTTTCAAGATTCTAAAGATATAATTTTTCCAGAAAAACGCAGCAAACCAGTTTCTGTCAGGATAACTTAACGGCGTTAGACTCGCTACCTAACGGCGTGAGGAGGAGCAGAAACCACTTATCTAATTTTCTCTCATTTTCTGTGCTACTTATAAATTTTTGGAATTTCTCAGGTCTTAATTTTCTAGAAAATCTGTAAACATCCATTCCACAAGCATTATATCCTAGTTTAGTAGAGTCATATATAGTTTACAACTGATTATACGCAAAGGTTTCATCTGTTTTCTTAAAGTGTGCAGGTTTTATTTATCAAGAAGAAGAAACATAAGATTGAAAGGAGCTTTTCACGCTTACATTCTTCTTGAAGAAGAATTTAACCTCTACTTCACACACGGATGCTACCGAGCTAATTAGGGGAGTATTAGTTTCGTTCTCTTTTAATTACCTTCCATTATCATAACTTTGATACTTTCGGGGAACATTGGGGACAATGTTCAGTTTAAGTGTAGGGAGGGAGAATAAAACGGGAACTTTGAAACTATGTTTATCCTTGATCATTTGTCATGTCCAATTTCATTTGTGTAATAAACCATGAGAAATATCGGTTAAGGTAATTTTGGCACCAAATTTAAAATTTTTCATGACATGTAAGAGTGGGCCATTAGTCTTAATAAAGCGTCTCACGGATAGGAAGTTATATGACTAGCACAAAAACCCTTTACCACTCAAATTCCACCCCAAAAATGCGAGGTTTGCCCCTAGATTTGTAGGAATTAAAGCATTCACCTTTAATGCTTCGACAGTGTACCGGTAGTATAATAGATTTTGGAACTTGTTTTGTGATGCCTCCCGAGATCGCTAGTGAGACTACACTTGTGTAATTAGGAATAACTAAATGATAAGAGGCATTAGGATAACCCTTGTTTGATACCCGTATTATAATTACTTCTTCCACATCGGTTGAGTAATTCCCCCACACCCTTGTGTTGTACTCATCTTTAGTACACGATACCCCTAGTTAACCCCTCAGAGCCTATCCTTTCCGCGGTTCTTGTGATGTTTCAGTTTTCCGGAATATCAATGAAGAGCATTGTTTACAATCCACCCTCAAATGTACACCCAAATCGCCTTAGCCTACCTTGTATGCACTCACTTTTAGTGCATTATTGTTATCATACTAAACCCTTAGTTTAATTATCTAGTTACTTGCATAAGTTGCTAAGTCGAGTCATATCCTTTGTATACAGTTTTGGACCGATTGGTTCTCATGGGCAAAGTTAAATTTTATGGAGTGACGGGAAGGAACGTTAAATTCAAATTCCCTTTATTTACGTAATAATGTACTCCAAGTGTTTTGATCTTTTCAATTCGGGTCAAATTAGTGTTAGAGTAATAAAAACTCAAGTGTAGGGATGTGCCTATAAATCCCTTACATTTTGATGTTATCGTAGAAGATGGTAGAGTAAAAGTGTTTAAAAAAAAGTGTTGGAAAAAAATGAAAAAAGTAACATGCGGGCTACCATCCTAAATCTATCTTTATATTTATGTTTGTTTGTTTCAAAGTTATCTAGAGTTTAGAGTGTCGAGTCTTGGCTTAGCAACGCCATTCCTCTCATGCTTGTAACATAAAGATTTTTGACTTGCCACCACTAAATCGCCTATCCAACCAAACCCTTTGTTTCCCTACCGTAAGCCTAACATTACAACCCTTTAAAAGACCTCTTAGATAGTTTTTCCTAGGTGCTTACGCCAAAGCGATGGTGGTTTGATCTAGTCTCAAGCCAACGATAATCTATGTACTAGGACCGGTTAATAAGTGTTTATCTTCTATTTCTAATTTGATATATTTCATATACACCCGAGAGATGAGAGTATCCAAACACCACTTGTGAGGTGCTAGTATGTAATTTTCGTGCTTGTTATGACTTTTGCGGGGCTGATACTTGTTGTGAATTGTTATAAACCAATGCTTCATGCCCCTTAACTTATAAATTGATTGGCCAAAAGCACATTTGCTTGAGGACAAGCAAATACCAAGTGTAGGGGTATTTGATAAGGATTTAAAAGGTATACTTTTGAGGGGTCATTTAAGACCTTAATCGACCACTTTTATATCCGTTACTGCTTAATTTCATTCCTTTTCACTTTTTAGGTCTCTTGAAGGTAAAATGCTGGAATTATGCTTTTTTGGACGAAAAGGCGTGAATATGTGAAGAAAATGGCTAAAGTCAAGATCGAGACACTCAAGCTGGTGGAAGTGCACCCGACAGTGTCACAGCTAAAGTGCGACACCGTCCCTCTAATTGCGACGGATCAGGAGTGAAATTGCAATTTTGTACCTGACGGCGTCAAGCTTTGAAGAGTAGGGCATCACAACTCAGACGGCCTAGATCCGCATTCACAGTGTCGGTTGGTTGACGGCGTCATGATAACGCCACGTCGGTTCGGGGTCAAGGAAACTTCCTTTTCTTCGAGCAAGTTTTATAACACCCTAGGCAAGTGAACCTAATCGTTGTAGTGTAGTAATTAGGGTAAGCCACGGGTATTGATATCGTTCTCTAGGGAATAGGAATGCTAGTGAGAAGTTACTACGCTAAGGTTGAGGTTGAGGAAGATTATTTTTATCTTTTATGTTTTTAGAAAATAAAAGGTACGAATCTCGGGTATTGGATTTGGGGTTGGTATTGCTACCGATTACTCTACTATTATCTAATTATCTAAGCTAAGGTTGTGATAGTCTATGTCTAATTGATGTGTACTGTATGATAGTTTAAAGATGTGTTTACTTAGGTTTTACTACTCCTTAATTATCTCCTATTGATGGTTGATTTGTCACGTCCTTATTCCTAGTTGCGTTGTGATTCTAAGGCTATAGGGCGTGCTTATTTCCTAACTCTTTGAAATTACCAAAGGGTCTTGTTTACAAATCCTCTAGTGATTTATAGACGCCTACTCTACGGTTGTCCTTGAATACTTTATCCTACAATTACCTAGATAATTATATTCTAAAGTTCACAAAGAAATGTCAAGCATTAAGTACACAACGAATAATCTAGCGCACTCTAGATCATTAGTCAACTAAGATAAGTATCAACCAATCAATATTCAATAATTAAGTTTCATATTCCTAAGCAAACACACAAATAAATTAGCCGGACATGGAGAACATGCAAGCATACACACAAATAATCAAAGACATAATTAAATTAATGAAGTAAATACTTATCTTGATGTATAATAGGGTTTAGAACCCTAAAATATCGCACAAGAAAGCCTTGGTTCGGTTTTAGGTTTTACTCCAAAAGACTACACACAAAACCGAAAAATTCGGATTCTATATATAAGATTACATC
The DNA here is from genome assembly GCA_022545495.1 of Chrysanthemum lavandulifolium. Taxonomy (NCBI): domain Eukaryota; kingdom Viridiplantae; phylum Streptophyta; class Magnoliopsida; order Asterales; family Asteraceae; genus Chrysanthemum; species Chrysanthemum lavandulifolium. The sequence continues at coordinate 4,036,853 of CM040239.1, read as the reverse complement.
TGCGACGGCGCCACCTTATGTTTCGTGACGCCGTCGTGTCGCCGTCATTAGGGTTTCGCCTTGGCCACGTAAACCTTTCGACGGCGCCACCTTATGATGTGACGCCGTCCCCTTCACCGACGCCGCCTTGGCGCATCTAGGCCGCCCGAGTAACGACGGCCTACTCCTTTAGAACCCGACGTCGTCCCTTGAAAACATGCAATTTCGCTCGACCCGTCATAAATTCCTTCCCGACGGCGTCGCAGATATGCAGATGACGCCGTCGCTTTATGTTTCAAAGACTTTGAGTGTCTCGATTCGACTTTGGCCATTTTCTTCAGATATTCGCCTTTTCGTCCAAATAAGCATCATTCCAAAGATTTTGCCTTCAAGAGACCTAAAAGTGAAAAGGAACGATATTAAGCAATAACGGATACAAAAGTGATCGAATAAGGGCTTAAATGACCCTCAAAAGGTACCTTTAAAACCTTATCAAATATCCCTACACTTGGTATTTGCTTGTCCTCAAGCAAATGTGCTTTTAGCCAATTAATTTATAAGTTAGGGGTCATGAAGCATCCATTCAAAACGGTCCACAACACATATAAGCCCCAGAAAGTCATAACAAGCACGGAAATTACATACTAGCACCTCACATGGGGTGTTTGGATACTCACATCTCTCTCGGTGTATATATGAAATATAACAAATCGGAAATGGAAGATAAACACTCATTAACCGGTCCTAGTACATAGATTACCATAGGCTTGAGAATAGATCAAACCTCCGTCGCTTTGGCGTAAGCACCTAGGAAAGACTATCAAAGAGGTCTTTAAAGGGTTGTAACGTTAGGCTTACGGTAGGGAAATAAGGGTTTGGTGGGATAGGCTATATATTGGTGGATAGTCAAAAATCTCTATGTTGCAAGTATACGAAGAATGGCGTTGCTAAGCCAAGACTCGACACTCTAAAACTCTAGGCAACGAAAATAAACAAACATAATTTAAAAGATAGATGTAGGATGGTAGTTTGTATTTTTTTTTTTTTTTTTTTTTTTTTTTTTTTTTTTTACATACACTTTTACTCTACCATCCTCTACGGTACATCAAAATGATAGGGATTTATAGACACATCCCTACACTTGAGTTTTATTACTCTAACACTAATTTGACCCGAATTGAAAAGATCAAAACACTTGGAGTACATTATTATGCAAACAAAGGAATTTGAGTTTAACGTTCTCTTCCTATGTTTCATAAACTTTAACTTTTCCCATGAATCCCAATCATCCCAAAATCAGATACAAAGGATATGACTCGACTTAGCAACTCATGCAAGCAACCGATAATTGAACTAAGGGTTTTGGGTGATAACATAAATTTGCACTAAAAGTGAGTGCAATAAAGGTAGGCTAAGGCGATTTGGGTGTATATTTGGGGTGGGGTGTAAACAATGTCTTCATTGATATTCGGAAAACCGAAACATCACGAGAACCGCGAAAAGGATAGGCTCGAGGGGTTAACTAGGGTATCGTGTACTAAAGATGAGTACAACGCAAAGGGTGTGGGGAATTACTCAACCGATATGGAAGAAGTAATTATATTACGTATTAAACAAGGGTTTATCCTAATGCCTCTTATCATTTAGTTATTCCTAACTACACAAGTGTAGCCTCACTTGCGATCTCGGAATGCATCACAAAACAAGTTCTAGAATCTAATATACTACGGTTCACACTCTAAGCATTAAAGATGAATGCTTTAATTCCTACTAATCTAAGGGCGATCCTCACATTTTGGGTGGAATTTAGGTGGTAAGGGTTTTTGTGCTAGTCATGCAACTTCCTATCCATGAGACGCTTTTGTTAAGACTAATGGCCCACTCTTATACGTCATGAAAAAATTTTAAATTTGGCTAAAATTACCCTAACCTACATTTTCTCATGGTTTATTACACAAATACATTTGGACAAAGCAAACAGTCAAGGATAAGCATAGTTTCAAAGTTCCCGTTTATTTTCCCTCCCTACACTTAAACTGAACATTGTCCCCAATGTTCCCCGAAAGTATCAAAGTTATGATAATAGAAGGTAATTAAAAACGAAAGAAACTAATACTCCCCTGATTAGCTCGGTAGGATCCGTAAAAAGTGGTGGTTAAATCTTTTCCAAGAAGAGTTTTTGCGTGAAAGGCTCCTTCTTAACTTGTGTAACTTCTTCTTGACAAACTAAACTCGCACACTAGAAGAAAACAAACGAAACCTTCAGCGTAAAATCGGCGGTAATAATATACATAAGACTCGATTTAAACTAGGATATAATGCTTGTGGAATGGATGTTTACGTAATTTGTTTTGAAAGTTAAGATCTGGAAAATTCCAAAATTTTACAAGTAGCTCGTAAAACGAGAAAAGTAAGTCAAGTTTTATTCCTTCTCGACGCCGTCAGTTGCAATCTCGACGCCGTCAGTTATCCCGACAAAAGCGGTATGCGATTTTACGGAAAAATTCTGGAAAATTTACATCTTTAGAATCTGGAAAAACTTCTGCAAAAACATCCATTATGACTCGATACAAGCATTTGACTCGAACAAACAAACATATATATCTTTTAATTAATTGTTATTCTCATGTTTACGTTTCTTATGAAAACGTGTGTAATCCTCCCTACACTTATCCTTTATGTAAAATACCTTTATATGTAATTAAGACGAGGTTAAAAACAAAATAAAGCATTTTTACAAATTTAAACATGAGGACAAACAATTAATAAAAGATATATGACACTAACAAGCAAACAATTAAGCATGGGTTGCCTCCCACGAAGCGCTTTTCTTTATTTAAGAGTCTTGTAGCTAGACTCGTAGTCCTACTCCTACGTACCGATATAAGTAAGTCTATCCTCAACAATGTCGTAGGGATCAAACTTATCATTCAAGTTCCTAGTAGTACGTTCGGTTAAATATGCCTTTTCAAACATCTCACCATCGGGATCATAGATTTGTATCCTAATGTGCCACCTTCCATTACCATCGCTAGGCGTTCTATTCCAATTCCACATGTGTTCGGATTCTCAACTATCCATTTATTCATGACAAGGTTAACGGCAAGCATCCTAGGAACTCGGTCATCTTCCTAAATACTAAGGCCCTCGAACGGGTTCACTTCTATATCCCTAGCCAATTCTTGTTCTTGGAAAGTTGCTACACTAGCAAAGGCCTTATCTAGGTAAAAAGGTCTTTGGGGCCTATGATGTTCTTCTCAATCCAAGGTCCATATCGAGAAGGCTCTCTATCCAACCTAATCTCTTGTGGGATTTCCTCATCCTTGTAGTACGAATGCCTTTTGACATCGTAAACCGACCTAGCACTCCCTCTCCTACCACTATTTTGGACATCTTACAATCGATGATGGCACTAGCGGTAGCTAAAATCCTCTTCCAACTAGTAATGGGCATGTCGGGTCCTTATTCATGTCTAGCACATGAAAGTCGGCCAAAAGAGTCAACTCTCCTACATGTACTACCATGTCCTTTATTATTCCAACCGGATGTGCTATACTACCGTCCGCTAATCCTAAGATAGTTTCGTTGGTTCAATTTTACCTAGGTTGAGGCTTCTATGAAGGGACAACGGAACGAGATTGATGCATGATCCTAAATCGGCTAAAGCATCGAGTGGCTTGGAAGTTCCAAGTCTACACGGAAGAGTGAATAGCCGGGATCATCTAACTTCTTAGGTAAGTTGTTTCGCACAAAGGCGGACCCATGTTTCCCAAGCCTAAGTTCTAACTCATATTTTTCTTTTAAAGCATTATAATAAGGTGCATGAGCTAAGACTTCAAGAATCGGTTTCTCTTGATAGAGTTCCTTGTACTCCTCCTCTAAACTAGGTTTGGATTCTTGGCTAACGGGTTTCTCAGAGTAGTCTTTACCAAAGGTGCGGGCCTTGGTATTTCTTGGATGACTTGGAACCTTTTTGATAGCATTTACCGAGTGAACCGTTGGGTGAGAGGGCATGAATGTGTGTTCTCCCATGATGAACTAGAACATGAAGTCGATGCAATCGAATTCACTTTTGGGTTCTTTATGGTATCACTGGGAGTGCTCCAATTTCCGCTCATTGAAGGCTTTTAAGAGGGCATCAAGCTTGGTTGTCATCTCGCCTGCTTTTGCTTAAACTCGGCTTCAAGCTTATTCAATCGAGTTTCTTGGGATGACAAAATCTAGATGCAATTGCTTCAATATTAGTGGGGTTCCGGTATTAGAAGAATTGAATCATTAGGCGAACTAGATGAGCTTTGGGGTGTGCTTGAGTTTTGGTTCCACTTAAGATTAGGGTGATTTCTCCATGAGGGGTTGTATGAGTTTCCTAAGTTGTTTTGTTCGGGTTTGAAAGTGTACCACTTATCTCCCGCTCCGTCGGTACGTATGGAGGCGTAGTCCGCAAAAGCTTGTTCGGAGAGCCTTGAGCAATCACGAGTGTCATGGGGACCACTGCATAACTCACAAGGTAGAGTGATTTGATTCACTTGTCGTGAAGACTTAGGATTTTTGTAGGAACTCATGAGGAATTTGACTTGATCTTCAAGTTCGATCATCCTACGGTCGGGAGGAGGCAAGGAGATTGCCTTGACGGTTTTGGGAAGTTCACGGGGGTCATCCCAACTTTCGTTATCATAGAGGGCAAGGTCCTCTATTATTTCCCATGATTCTTCCGCGGTGAGATCACTAAGTTTTCCACCGGCCGCTTGGTCAATGGATCGCTTAGTGGGAAAGTTGACATGATCATAAAAGATTTGGACTTGGAGCCAAAGATCAATGCCGTGATGAGGACTTTATGAAGTAAGTCCTTGAATCGGGTCCATGCTTCAGAGAGATTCACCTTGACGTTGTTGGAACATCAAGATGTCATTCCTAAGCTTAGTGGTTCTCCCGGTGGGAAAAATTGAGCAAGGAAGCGAAGTAAGATCATCCCAACTTGAGATGGAGCCGGTGGAAGTCGCTCAAGCCAATTACTAGCTTGGTCCCGTGAGAGAATTGGAAGAGACGCAAGCGCGTGGTCTCCCGAGTAGTAGCATCAAGGTCGATGGAATCGACAATTTTGAGGAAATCCCTCGATGTCGATTTGGATCTTTGAACGAAGTCCATGGAATGCACATCCGCTTTGCACCAACCGGATGGTGTCGGATCGCAGGCCGTAGTTTGGGCTTGGTCGGGAAGCTCAATGGTGTTCCTATAACCTAGGTGGTTTGGTCTCGAGTACTCACCAAGAGTACGGGCTCTTGGCGGTCGTTTGGTGGTGGGTTGATGAGTGGTGGTTGGTTGTCACCTTCCATGGTGAAAAGTGATGGGTGTTACGAACAAAGGTCACGAAGAAGGGGATAGACTAAGAGAAAGCTAAAATGAGAAAAAGTTTACTTGATAGGAATCAAGCAAAGAAACCTAAACGAGGTGGACTACTAACTAGCTATTCTATTCCCGACAACGGCGCCAAAAACTTGATAACGCTACACGCGTCATTCGGGGTCAAGGAAACTTCCTTTTCTTCGAGCAAGTTTTATAACACCCTAGGCGGTGAACCTAATCGTAGTAGTGTAGTAATTAGGGTAAGCCACGGGTATTGATATCGTTCTCTAGGGAATAGGAATGCTAGTGAGAAGTTACTACGCTAAGGTTGAGGTTGAGGAAGATTATTTTTATCTTTTATGTTTTTAGAAAATGAAAAGGTACGAATCTCGGGTATTGGATTTGGGGTTGGTATTGCTACCGATTACTCTACTATTATCTAATTAACTAAACTAAGGTTGTGATAGTCTATGTCTAATTGATGTGTACTCGTATGATAGTTTAAAGATGTGTTTACTTAGGTTTTACTACTCCTTAATTATCTCCTATTGATGGTTGATTTGTCACGTCCTTATTCCTAGTTGCGTTGTGATTCTAAGGCTATAGGCGTGCTTATTTCCTAACTCTTTGAAATTACCAAAGGGTCTTGTTTACAAATCCTCTAGTGATTTATAGACGCCTACTCTACGGTTGTCCTTGAATACTTTATCCTACAATTACCTAGATAATTATATTCTAAAGTTCACAAAGAAATGTCAAGCATTAAGTACACAACGAATAATCTAGCGCACTCTAGATCATTAGTCAACTAAGATAAGTATCAACCAATCAATATTCAATAATTAAGTTTCATATTCCTAAGCAAACACACAAATAAATTAGCGGACATGGAGAACATGCAAGCATACACACAAATAATCAAAGACATAATTAAATTAATGAAGTAAATACTTATCTTGATGTATAATAGGTTTAGAACCCTAAAATATCGCACAAGAAAGCCTTGGTTCGGTTTTAGGTTTTACCCAAAAGACTACACACAAAACCGAAAAATTCGGATTCTATATATAAGATTACATCCGCGACGGCGTCACCTTATGTTTCGTGACGCCGTCGTGTCGCCGCCATTAGGGTTTCGCCTTGGCCACGTAAACCTTTCGACGGCGTCACCTTATGACCGTGACGCCGTCCCTTCACCGACGCCGCCTTGGGCGCATCTAGGCCGCCCGAGTAACGACGGCCTACTTCTTTAGAACCCGACGTCGTCCCTTGAAAACATGCAATTTCGCTTCGACCCGTCATAAAATTCCTTCCCGACGGCGTCGCAGATATGCAGTGACGCCGTCGCTTTATGTTTCAAAGACTTTGAGTGTCTCGATTCGACTTTGGCCATTTTCTTCAGATATTCGCGCTTTTCGTCCAAATAAGCATCATTCCACATTTTGCCTTCAAGAGACCTAAAAGTGAAAAGGAACGATATTAAGCAATAACGGATACAAAAGTGATCGAATAAGGGCTTAAATGACCCTCAAAAGGTACCTTTAAAACCTTATCACGTCATAACCACAACGTGACGCCGTCACAAAGTTAACTTGGCCCTGATGAAAACCTAATGGGGGCGATCGGACGGTGTCACAATTAAAGAGTGACGCCGTCGTAGTTGTAACTCTATATATAGAATTCAATTTCCAGACTTTTAGAGAGGTAGATTTGTGGAGTAAAAACCCTAAACGATTTTGGTTTGTCTTGGGCAGTATCTTAGGGTTCCCATACCCTATTTTACATCAAGATAAGTTATTTACTTCATTGATTTCATTATGTCTTCGATTGTATGTGTGTATGCTTGCATGTTTACCATGCCCGGCTAATTTACTTGTGTGTTAGCTTAGATCTATGAAGCCTAGTTATTGAATATTGATTGGTTGTCTCTTATCTTAATTTTAATTGGCTTAGGATTGCAATAGGCCATCGTTGTGTTTTTAATGCTTGAGTAATCTTTGTGAACATTAGTTTATAATCGCCTAGAGTTGTTGTAGGCTAAAAATCCAAAGATAACTGATGATGTACCCTCCGAGTAGCTCGAAGGACACTCCTCCGAGACGTGTCGAAGCCCTTCCATACGAAGGCCCAAGTTAGGATTATGAAATATCCCTAGGCGCCAAACCATTCGTTGATGCGAAGGTTACCTAAGGGAATTCGCCACTCGAAGCCTTGAGCCCTTCGGGTATGGGCGACGAAGGAACAATGGGTAAGGAACCTCCGACTTAGTCAAACCCATGATCTCCCTCTCTCTTGGCTTCCCCGTCAAGTCTGAGAACGTGGGTCACTAACCCCTAGCGGTTACCCACAATCATGGGACGCCCCCATGATCTCCGATATTTATGCAAGAGTGCCTCTAACCGTATTTCTTCCACTATAAATGGGTTAGACGGACGATGGTTTATGGTATGCTCATTTCACACTCATCTCTTTACTTTCACACACTTATACAACCATAACTCATACTTACTCACGGAGGTGGTTCGCAGGTCCTACCCTGCGCAATCACTTAACGTAGTGTCTTAGTATTCTTATTCTCGTGTTACAAAGTAGCCTTGGCCGGAACACACACCCTCAATACTTTGATCCTCATCAAGCCTCGGTAGTGCAATCTTTGCACAATCGGTGGCGCCATCCGTGGGACCACAACTATTAGTCCGTAATCACCGGTCCTAATACCTTAACCAACTACGCTACTTTTCCGGCATGGAACCGGGAAGAAGATTCACCTCCACCGTGTTTCTACTCGGTCCCACTCACCACAACTAACACCGATAACCTCGCCCCATAACAACCTCAACCTTCACCACACGATCTCGCTTAGAAACTACTCCGTGCATCACGCCTCAACATCCGCTAACCCTATTCCGGACATCGGTCCGCTTCATAGAGGCAAACTTTGAGGCCTTAGATTCTTTGCTAAGGGCTCACAAGAGACAAGTTCGTAATACGTAAATGCGGAGGAGTTGGAATACTCGGTGAGGAGTATGACGAGGAGATTGAAGTAGAGGACATGCCTCAACCTATGGGCGGGGGACGCCGGCCCACGAATGGTTCCCTTCCGTTAGAAGGTCAAAGGAAGGACGGTGGGTTTTGAAGAAGGACTCGAGGAATCCGGGTAGAAGGGATGAGAATGCATGGTGAAAGGAGGAACGAGAACCCAACGGAGGAAGCAACCTAGTAGGAAATGGAGGGTAAACCGCCTCCTCTTCTAGCAAAGACATTTGGGAAGAGAGGGCGGGGCTCCAAGACCACCCTCTTATGTTTCGATTATGGAGACCTATCTCCCTACTCCAACATGAACCAATTACCCCTCCGGGAATGAATCCCTACTTACCTACTCAAACCTACAACACTTACCCTCCAAATGGTTCAATCCCAAACCGAATTACAGCAGATGCCCTACGGATGATTCCTACACAATCGATGGGAATATACCCTTCGTACCAAACTTCCAACGATACCCTACCTATTCACGACCATTTCCTAACCCAGTATAACCCTACACTGTTTATCTACCTCCAGACAACCCTTATGGTTTCAAGCCTCGGAGCTTGCACACCCTTCGTGAAATGGATCGAGGATACCCTTTACCGACGGCGTGAAGATGCCTACTCATATAGGCACCCACGATGGAAAAGGTGATCCCGATAACTTTCTCCACTTATTCGGCGCTATCAAATGCAAAGTGGGTCATGCCGGTAGCATGCCATATGTTCACTTACACGCTGAGACTCCAAGAATATGGTGGAACGGATGTGCGGGAAGCATTATGAGTCTAGATGATCTTAAGGCTAAGTTCGATTACACTTTAGCCGTGAAGCACACCAAAACTCACTTAACCGCACACCATCAAACAAAGGGACAACGAAGCACGAGGGCTTTCGTTGCGATACTCGATGAAACTTTGCGCATTACGGGTCTACACGAAGATCGGAGGATCCGGTTTCGTACATGGCCTCCGAACTCGAGCTTGGTGGAATTCCTATCCACCGATCTTCCCAACACCTACAAGGCCTTGATTGAGAAGGCTTACACCGGATTGAGTCTAAGGAGGTAGCAACAAGCGGGGCTCGATAGAGCCAAGGAAGCGTCGACAAATTCTCTAGAAGGTCCTCCCGGAAGGATCCAAAACAAGAAGAAGAACAGAGATCGCTTCACCCCTACAACAAAGGCTCGAACCATGGATTTCTAGCAAACTTGGTTAAATCTCCCAGAAATCCTAGCAAGCAGAGAAGGCCGCAAAATCCTTCGATCCCCACCTCGATGATAACACGAGGCAAGGCCGAGACATGTCCAGCATCGCCATTTCCATGAAGATCATGGACATGACACGAACAACCGCAGGGAATTAAAGCGGATCAAGAGGCGGTACGGTCCGGACAGTTAGCACACCGGTCAAAGGCATAAAGAAGGAAAGGACAAATTCTCGACACTCAGTTTGGGAGAATGGAAGGAACAAGAAGGAAACTACGCCGTAGAAGCTCTGATACTAATGGTACACAAAGCGATACCACTTTGAAAAGGAAGGAAGCGTAAGAAGAGTTAGAAGTGTGGGAAATAACCTTTCCCCATATTAGGCGACACCTTCGACCGATCCGTGATCATCAAGGTACACATATCCAACAGGAAGTGAACCTAGCGTATATGGATTGGAAGCTCTGCGAAATCATCTCTGAGCATTGTTTCCTAAATCTCAAGTCATCTATACGCTCACAGAGGGTCGACTCAAGGCACCGCTAGTAGGGTTCTCTGGTGAACACTCATGGCCTTTGGGAGAAGTACGTTGGAAGTCACCATAGAGAAGGCCCCTTATCCATGCACGGAGACACTCTTTTTTTTCATCGTAGGTCGATTCTCCTTATAATTTATTAATAGGGAGAACGACTATGCAAAAAATGGAATTGTTGTTTCTACTATACATGTCGCTATTAAGTTCCAAACCCCTTTGGAGTAGGAACTGCTCATTCTAGTTATGGAGCGGATAAGGGTGTATATGGTGTCAAAAGATCGAGAGAATCGGAGGAGCCTCGATGGCAATTCTTAGTTATGCAGATGCGAGAGGCGAGTTGTCGTGAAACCCTAGCTATCCCGAGCAGGCGGTGGTAGTAGGGAAGCAACTCCGGCGAATATCAAGGCGAAGCTCACATAAGCTATTACGTACTAACCTTGATGTCTTTGCTTGGAAATATTCGACATGGCGGTGTTCCAAGAACATTGTCGATAGATGGGCGATCCTTGAACATAGCATAAACTCAATGAGTACAAGCACATTGAGCCCATAAAGCGAAAAGGAGAAGCCTTGCCCTCGAGAGAAACGCTGCGGCTTGCAAAGAAGTTGATGAACTTACACAAGTAGGCATCCTGAGGAGGTTAAATACCAAACTTGGGTGGCCAACCCGGTCTTTGGTAAAAAGAGCGACGGAGGGTGGCGCGTGTGCGTGGATTTCACCGACATCAACAAAGCATGCCCTAAGGATTGCTACCCCCACCCAAATCGATTGGAAGGTAGAATCCTTGGCGGTTTCTGTTAAAATGCTTCTTAGATGCTACAAAGGTACCATCGGATCCAGATGGCCAAGGAGGACGAGGAAAGACGACCTTCTACACAAGTAAAGGTGTCTCATCGTTCTGAAAGATGCCTTCGGTTTGAAGAACGCAGGGCTACATACCAACGTCTCGTAGATAAAGCCTTCAACAAGCAGATGGCGGGAATCTCAAGCCTACGTTGATGACATGGTTATCAAGAGCAAGACCGAGGAGGACCTACTCCTTGATGTATGTGAAACATTCGATCGCCTCAAGGGCAATCAACATGAAGTGAACCCTAAGAAATGCTCCTTCGTGTCGAGGAAGGACAATTCTTAGGACATTTGATCACTAAGCGGGGGATACGAGCTAATCCTCTAAGGTCAAAGCCATCTCGATCTCCAAGCCCTAAGTGTCTAAAAGATGTGCGAGCACGAATGGAAGTTGGCGCCTTAAGTCGATTTTTGTCGAAAGGAGGTGATGGGTCCCTACCCTTCTTCAAGACACTCAAAGGATGCGCGGACAAGAAAACTTTCCAATGGAGCCGGATCAAGTAGCCTTTCGGAAGATGAAGGAGTTCATTGAAATACTTCCAACACTTGACCCCAATCAAAGGCGAAGTGTTGTTTATGTACTTAGCATCCTTAGCGAAAGTATTAGCGCGATCCTTATGGCGAGAGAGAAAAGCAACAGATCCCAATTTACTTTGTTAGCGAGGTCCTACAAGGAGCGGAGGTCAACTACCCAACCTTGAGAAGTTAATGCTCGCTTTAATTTACGCGGCAAGGAGGCTCAAGCTATTTCCGTGCCCACCCAATTACAGCCTTAACCGATAAGCCACCTGGCGGATCTTGTCTAAACACGAAAAGTCCGGGAGGGTGGCTAAATGGGCTATTGAACTCGGAGAACATGAAATCGAGTTTAAAGGACGTAGTTCTATCAAAGGGCAAATTCTTGCGAGACTTCTTGGCGTAAACACCTTCGGACCCGATGAAGAAAAGGAAAAGCCCAAAGCTAACTCCAAGTGCGGGTTGAATGGAAGCTTTACGGATGGAGCATCCGGTTCCGATGGCTCGGAGGCGGGTCTAATGTTAGTCGATCCCCGAAGGAAGGAGCATACATATGCTCTTCGGTTTGAGTTGAAGCCACAAACAACGAAGCGGAATACGAGCGCTACTAGCGGGACTCGACTAGCCAAAGATATGGAGGTCAAAGCTCATTGTCTTCGTAGATTCCCAATTGGTGGCAAACCAAGTGATGTGTTCCTCTGAAGCAAGGCAACCCGTCATCAAACAAGATTTGGAAAAGACAAAGAGATGCTCGAAAACTTCAACTCCTACACCATCCAACATGTTCGTAGGAACCGTAACAAAAAGCGACGCCTAAGCAAGCTAGCTTCCATGGCTTTCGCCATCTCACTAAGGAGGTTCTCGTGGAAGTCCTTCCCGAAAGATCCATCGTTCTCAAAGAGGTTGCCGATGTGATTCACGAAGAAGAGAGACATGGATGACTCTATAAGGAATATTTGATAAGTGGTCTTCTCCCGAAGATCCCAAGCTTGCAAGAAAGATTCGGGTTAAGTCCCATGCAGACGGCCTAATGGGAAACCCTATATAGAGTCGCTTTTTGTCACCTTGGTTACGATCGTAGGTCCAAGCAAGCTTCGAGCATCATAGCCAAGTCCATGAAGGATCTTGCGGTCTCCATGCAGACCTCGCTCGGTTGTCTCAAGATAATGAAGTTGGGCTACTATTGGCCCTCGATGCACAGGACGCAATTAAATCATCCTCGAGTGCGAAGTTTGTCGAGACACTCAAACGCTCAAAAATGCCAAAGCAAGATATGATAAGTGTGACATCCCGCTGGCCCTTCTCCCAGTGGGGCATATATATTGTGGCCTATGCCTATAGCTCCTGAGGAGTCAAGTTCTTGCTAGTAGCGATCGACTACTCACCAGTGGGTGGAAGCAAAACCCCTAGCCTTGGTGACAGGGAAGATGATCGAGAAGTTTGTATGGGAACACATTGTGTGCATTCGGAGTGCCCACATCATCATATCGACAACGGAAACAGTTTGCCAAAGGAGTCTTCTATGACTTCGTCGAGGGCTTAACATAAAGCAATCACAGGCATCCGTCTATCACCCACAAGGTAATGGACAAGTGGAGGTTACAAACAGAGACATCGTCAAAGGGATCGAGAAAAGGCTAGGTCGAACTCATCATGGATGGGTGGACGAGCTCCCTCAAGTCTTATGGGCTCACCGGACACATCCTAAGTCAAGCAACGGAGAAACTTGATATGTGTCTAAATACACATATATTTTATATTATTTAAACTCACAAAAACGACCAAAAACATACAAATGACCATATAAATGTTACAAATATCATTGAAATGTGTTTTTATGTGATTCAGGTACAAAAAGATTGAAAACAAGTAAAAAATGATCAAAGTTCACAAAATTGTCATTTTCAGTCCCTGAAGTTTCACAAATTGGTAGAATTAGTCCCTGAAGGTTTAAATTGGAAGAAAAGTCAACATAAGTCATTGGGATATCAAACTTGTTCATTTTTAGTCCCTAGATGAAAGTTTTCTAAAATTGGCAACTTTTACCCCTCAAGTTTCAAAAATGGCAAAATTAGTCCTCGGGTTTTTAAAAAATGGAAATTTATCAAATATTACCCTTGTATTATTCATCATTGGCAATATTAACCCTTTTGATAACTTTTGGGAATTTACAGTTTCAACCCTTCAAGAAATCAGAAATTACACTTTTGGTCCTTGTGATATAAACTACAAACCAAACCAAGCCCTTTGAACCTGGACCATGAACCTTGAACTACCCCTTTTGAACCCCCGTTAATAAAACCAACCCAGTCAAACCCCGTTTGACTAAACCAAAAACCTCCCCTGGTTTTCCCTCCTAACCGCTACCTTTTCCTGCATCCCCAACACCACCATTACCACTTGCTCACTGCCACACTCCACCTACTTCACAGTTTGTCCCCTCCACCTCCACAAACACCCAAAATTCCTTAAATGGTTTAAACCTGCTCAATCCAATTGCTAAGACTTTTTTGGCGCCAAATTCACATCAACGGCTTGGAGCACTTTGACCAATCCAATGGCTCATGTTTTTGTTGGGAAATGATCAGAGATGTGAGAGAAAGCTTTTGGATGATAAATAGAAGAAAAAGGAGCAGAGACAAGTAGTAGTTCTTAGTTTTTATTTTCTTACATGTCGTTTTTAATTTCCATGTCCTAATTAAGCTTTAAATTGTAACTTTTAATCTTCCTTGTACTCATTTAAGTCATCTCAATCATTTGTAACTTATTTTCAGTGATAATTCAAAGTTTGATCAAATTTTCTGTTTTTACATTTTCTGTTATTAAATCGAATTTAAAATTGCTAAGTATCAAGCTTCAAATAGCTTTCTTACAACTTACATAAGCTTATTCAAGCTGTTGATAGCTCTGAATAAGCTTATCAAACAATTCCAAACAAAAGAGCATCCTGGTCAACAAAAGTCAAAGGAGGTGGATTTCTTGTTCTTGGAAATTGGAATAGGCCTGGGAATGTTTGTAGGGCACTATTGAATCTGTTTAGACCCATTTCGAGATAGCAGTTAAGGTTCTTGGCTTTGCTTTTTTAATTTTCAATTTTAGCATTAAATTAGCTTAATGTCATTCTCATTAATTAAATTGTTGTTAATGTTGCTTATTTATGTTCATATCAATATAATTTAAGTTGTTATGAGTTAGTTTTGTGATTACATGCCCCGAATCCACCATTTGCTCTTTAAATCTTAAAAGACCAACTTAAAGAGTGTTTGGATTAGGTCGCTTTTAGAGCTCTAGTGCTTATTAGTAGTTAACATTGGTTTATCTGAGTCTCTATAGGTCATATAATAGTCATGTTGTTCTTTCATTTAGGCCTCTTTTAAACAAAAAAGTCAAAATTACTCTAAAACTAGTCTAGACTAAAAACTGTTAGGATTTAGTAACTAAAATGGCTTAAGATAGGTTTAGAAATTGTAGGAGTAGCTTAATTTGTGCTTATTACATCTCATTTCATCAAAATCAGTCCTTAAATTGCATTGGAAGTTCAATAAAGTCAAAATTCCAATTCTGTTTGAAATAGTCAAAAAGTTCAAATCATGTCCAAAGTGCTTATAGTTTTGATTTTTCATTCCTTCAATATAGGGCCAAATTAGATGAAATTCTGGATTCTAGCTCTTTGGTTGGTTGTCTACTGCCTGGTCATTTTTGCTTATTTTTGTGATTTTTCTAGATAGCTTAATATAGTGCTTAAAGTAGGGCCTTAGGGGCTGTTTGGCTTATTATGGTTTGATCTTGCTTTTGTGCTTAAATGCTTCTAGCATGTGCTTTTAGGGTCCCATTCAGTTGCATTAGCATAAGTTAGGTTATATTAAGGCTAGGGTAGCTTATAGTAGCTTATGGTTAGATTTTAGCTTATTTACATGTGCTTATTTCATTAGTTGTGCGCCCAAATCATATCTCCACTACTCCAAAATAGTTTCTGTTATTTTTCCTGGGTTCTCAATATTATTTTATCGTTGACTAGAAGTTTTCATATTTTTCACTGTTCATGTACTAATTTTCTGCATTTTATGTCATTTTCTAGCATTTTTAATTAGCATTTAATCCAAATAAATTAGAAAAAGATCAGAAAAATACAATTTCAATTTTATTAGTTTTAGAATATTCAAAAAGTCATAAAAAGTGTTTTTCCTGAATTTTCTTAGTTAAAATAGATTTTCTAGTATTTTAATTAGTTTTAAATAGTTTAAATTCATAATAAATAGAGAAAAAGTCAAAAAAAATGTGATTCCAGTTTATAGAATTCTTTTTAGTCATTTAAGATTTTTAAAAATAGTTTTGTAATTTTCTAGTTTATTTTCCGATTTTTAGTATTTTAAGTCTATTTTAAATATTTAAAATTAGTTTTAATTCAAATTAAATCAAGAAAAATCCAAAAAAATTAGTTTTAAATTTCCAATAATTTTCTTGCATCATTAGGATTGTAAAATGTAGTTTCCATATCCGTAGGTATTTTACTTCTTTTTCACGCTTTATTCCGTGACGCTCACGTAATTTTATTTAAACGTATCGTTTAGGTTTTAATCGTTAAACGATTTTAAATATAGAATTAAAATGACTTCAAAGTCTTTATTAGATTTAATTTCCTTAGTGTAAAATCAATCATAACCTTTTCCTGCTCAATATTCACCCGATCACGATTCGTTGTATTACAGGTTTACACCTCGTTGGGACTTAACGACCGGGAAACACTAAACTCCTGGACTTAATTGCATTTTGCTCGAAATGTTTGACTTTATGGTTGACCATTCACAAGTGGTTGACTAATAAAAGATAGACCGTTCGGAGCAAATCAAAATTTGGCGCCATTCTTGGAGGTGTCTTTGATCTACAATTTGAAGCATCATTGTTGTTGAATATACACCCATTGTATATTTACCATCTTTGTCCATATTTCCTTATTTTCATATAAAACAAAACCAAAATTATCGTGAAGTTAATTCGATTTTGACTAATCGATTTACAACATGTTTTCAAAAATACCAAAAATATTCCTCTTTACCCTCTCACACCTTTTGATTCTTCATTTCCCAACCCTACGAAACCCTTTGATTCTTTCCTATGTCGCATCCACACCATTTTGGTTGTCAATGGTGTGGTGGTCCTCATAATGATGATAATTGTCTCAGTTTAGCATGGTAGAGTCGGGAGATGGGTGCATCTATAACCAAGATCCCTATCCTTACCATGACACGACTAATTTATTTCATCAACCACCACATCATGAGATATTGACATACTTGTGTGAATTTTGTGGAGATCCTCACCAAGGATTTGAGTGTCAACCGAGAGACACGTTTTCTATGAACAAATCTCGATAACACTCGAACTTTGGAAATGATCAATATCCATATTATTCACATGTCCAACCACAACAATCATTTTGTTGTGAGAACTGGAGGTCCCCATTTCACTCGGATTGTCAAACGGGAATCCATTTCCTTGTAACAATTACGACTATCCATATCACGACCAACCTCCATAGTACCAAATGACTCAAAGAAACCCAACAAGACACTTATCTAGAGCTTACGGAGTAAGTGAAAAGAGTGAGGAGTTGAGTAAAAGAAGATTTTAAATGCTCCCGCTTTTTCTTGTGTATATTGTGGGGGTCCTCATGATGATTATCAATGTCAACCTTCCGGTTTTGACAAATCTCCACTCAATGTCCCGTCATTCAAAATTCACATGAAATCCATGGAAGAATTGCTAGGTGAAAGAAAGCTAAAATAAATTCCCAATTGCGTTTGAAAAATCTATTAGGAATCAATTGCAAAAAAAAAGCTAAAACACGATCTAGCTCTCAATTTCGTTTATTCTCGATGAGGATGATGATGATGAAACACTTGATATCCTTCAATTTATAAAGATTCATCAAGTTCATCGGTTGATATCCTTCCATGAAAAATCGGGAGAAAAGACTATGATGGAATTCATTCTCAAACAATGCTAGCTATCAACACCCAAAGCTCCAAAATTCCCACTCTCTAAACATGGGGACGAGCATCTTGACATTGTTCACGAAAAGGAATCGGACGAATTCATAAAGTCTAGTGTTGAGAACCTTGTCCCAATCCCGAGAGTCACAGGGAACTTTGACCATATGTGTGATATCCCTTCCTCTCGAGTCTTCTCTAGATCATTTTGAAACTTTCTCGATTTTAGCGACGATTGTGCTTCCTATGGAAACATCGAGTATGTTGAGGCATCACTCCCACGCCTCGATCCTTCTTGAGGAGTTCACCGATGAACTCGCTCACATCAATCCACTTTCATCGAAAGTGATGATGGTCTCTTTGATTTGAAGCCGATCTAGGAGAGATTGAAAGTCTCCTTTATAATGATCGTTCACTCACTTCTTATCCCAACGGTCCAATAGAGAATGTTGATCACTTTGTTCTGAAGCATTCAAAACAACTCTCACTAATCCTCTATTTGAATTCGACTCTCAATTCACTTTAATTTCTCGAGAATCCACTCTTTGATTGATCGAGGATAGTGATGAGCACACAATGGAACAAGAGTTCACAAATTTACATCTTGTGATTGATTCTCTTCATGAAGAGTTCGCGGTGAACTCACTCATATCATATCTCCTCCGGAGTATGATAACTTTCACCGATCATGACACACCCGGATTTGTCTTGATCACGTGAGCTTAAATGATGAGATTCATATCTCGAAATTATGGATTTCAGAAACCCTAAAATATAAACGCATAATAAGACTATTTTACCCTTGAAATCAAAATTTTAAAATCGTAAAATATAATAACGCTCATTTAATCTGAAACTAAAAACCTAACTTATGAATATTTAAAACATAACGTATATAAATTACCGGCGTTGGTAGACTAAAATAAAAGTCACGCGTATGAACTAGTAAAAGCCTTGAACCATTTTTTTTGTGATCCGATTTATTTCCTCAAAACCCATGGGCCTCGTTTTCCTTCTTTTGCCAGCCGAGGGTACACTTGAGCCCATGGAGTCCGGTTTGGGTTGCAAGCCGATCCACACCAAAAGCCATCATAACCGATCGGTATATATACCTCATGAAAACATCAAAACTGAAACCCTAGCTTCTACAAAGTCACGGCAAAAGTTTTCCCTTCTTTCTTTTTCTTTCCAATCCATCCGCTGTGGTTTTCTTTTGGTTCGGTGCAATCTGTTCGAACATAGCCAAGGTATGATCGGCCTCCTTCTTTAGTCTCAAACTTTGCATGATAATCGTATAAAGAGTGAGCCGTGTAATATGATTAATATACCATTCGAATTGATGCTAAGCCATGTGACATGTAATAAACCATTCGACTGAATAAGGGATCATGCGTTAGGGTTTTGTGTAGTCATGTGATCGTATCACACATATATGTGTCGCGCCTTTGTTGTGCATGTGTGACTTCAGAAACCTACATACTTGTACCGATCATATAACATTAAACGCATAATAAGTAACATATACGTAGTCGTATGAAATCATAAACATGTATTATATATGTAAGAGTTAACGCATGGTTAGGTAATAAGTTGGGTAGTTATAAGTTAAACATGAATAAACATGGATCATGAAACTTTGATTTGCGTTAAGAAGGTTGTGGCGATTTGCATGCATGGTTAAAGTATATATGAGCTTGGGTTGACTTGAGAATGGTTAAACGTAGGTGTATGTGTGTGTGTCGATTTGCTTATGAGTCGGGAAAACAACGTAGGGTAAATTAGATTTGCATAAGTTGCGTGTATTTTGAAACAAGGGAAGAAGAAACGGTGTTGGCTTGGTTAATCATGTAAGTTATGAAGGCTTGTGTAAACTATTTTGGAAGAGAGTCCTAAAATCCGTTCTTGACATTTATAAACCCTATACTTTGAAAGATGATCATATAAGCTCTCAAATAAGATAATTGTCATATTAAACCCTTAAGTTTACCATTTGTCATTTGTAACCCATAAGTTTGGCTAATTAATGATTAATACTCTAAAATGTCATAATTCCGTCCGTCACTAAGAATAAGAATATACTTACAACTCTAAGAATGTTAATGCGATGAATCCGTTATAACTTAATGATGCTAACAAGTATTAAATAAATCATAATCCGTGTAGATTCATTGAAGGAGACGCGACGTTATATCTTCGTGATTCACTCGTTCGTTTGCTTTTCTCTCATTTCCTTTAAGGTACGTATATTCGACCTTTTGAAGAAAAGGTTCCTTATGACGTTCTTTTCGTTAGCTTTCCTATTTTACTTATTAGGGTTTCCGATGCCATTGCTATGAACCCTTTTCGATTGTTTGATCTGTTGCTTATATGAACACATTTTATTGAACCATGCAATATCGATTTGAACTTGTGTTATGAAGACTACGATATGCACATTTGTTGAACCTTACTATGTTTAATTATGAACTTCTAATTATGAATGTATGATATATGACCGTGATATGAACCTTTGACTTATGAACATTTGATATGAACCCTTCGATTTGTTTGATCCATTGTTTATCTCGAAACATCATTTAGTGAACCATGAAATATCTTATTTGGACTTTATGATATGAAACTTCGATATATATATCATTGACTTTATGTTGAATTATGATCGTGTCATTTATGACAATCTGTTTGACCTAAGTTAGTTTGACACCAGCCAAATATTTCACTAGTCATGGGATTCCATGTCCGTGTCGGGGATGCACCTCGACATGACTCTAGGGCGATGAGAGTGATGTTTCGCCACGCCCTTTCTCATATCTCTGCTTATGAGCTCGAATTATGGAATATGGCCGCTATCATGCATTAGGGCGTATGGATGCATCCTAGATCCGATCCGTTATCCGATATGATTTACGGTGAATGATGTCGTGTTGCTGCTGGCGTCTTCACAAAATTCGGGAGCTAGCTACTCCAATTAGTTTATGAGGTTACCTTCGAAGAAGAAAGATATTTCGATATGATATGTTCGGGCTCGTGGTAGTTAACTAAATCTTTATCATTATTTCTATGTTAAGTATTCTGATTATGATTCGGTATGTTCAAGTGTTAATAATTATGTGCTCGGCTTATTATATGTTATTATATGTGTTTATGCTTTTGTATGTTTATGTGACTACCATCTACTATGCTAGGTTATGATTAATATGTTTAAATATGATTCGCATGTTGTCATCTGATGTTATGTTAGTTTATCGTTATGTGAATTCGTTGATCTGTGAGATGAATGTGATAGTGTGAAGGTAAGTATCCTGAAAGTTAGTAAGTATGATTGTTTAGTTAATCGGTGAACTTTGCCTATACGTTAGGGTATTTATCGCTTATGTTTGATCTGCTATGTTAAAACTCTGCGATGTTAAGATTTGATCCGAGAACCGGTTTAGCTTATGATATATGTTCGATAATTGCTAATGGCTATGTTATGTCTTTGTCTATTGAGTTATAGTTTGTCTCATGTGTTTTCGTGCGTATCGTGACTGCCATGTTTAAATTTCGCTTATACTAAAGTTTGATGGAAAATGGTTTAATTTATAATATCGGCGGTTAACTTACTATCTCGCTATGTTATGCCTCTAGTTCATTTAATTATAGTTTTGTAAGGTGTTTTCATTGGTATGTGCGACTACTATGTGTTGATTGTTGTTTTCACATGCTACGACATTGGTTAAGTTTATTAAATGTAACTTATTTGATTTGTGTGAATGTCATGTTTACCTCATAGAAATTGTTTCATTAGTTTTGATATTTCGTTTGGCTTATATGCACTCAATTTCTGATTTAGTTAAGGTCCGTTATTTTAATGTGTTTGCATTTGTGTCGACAATGTGCTATGTGTTTGTTCTTATTTGTTATTTGTTCTTCCGGATTGCGTGTAATTGTGTTTCATGAGAATCCTCCGTGATTCATTGAATCTCATTCCGTTACGACTTTGTTATTCGTTTCTTTGTTTAAATTTTGTATTTATGTTTTTTAGTTTTGTTCTGTTATATACATTCCTTTGGGCTTTGTAAGCTCGGTAGCATTTTCTTTTCTGCGCGGTATTAGGCATTCAAGATGAGCTTGTGGGATGGTCGATGCGGGTTGAGAGAAACCGAGAGCAAGTTGTGACTATAGAGATCTTAGATTTATTTTGATTATTAAGTTATTATGTTTTCTTTTGATTATTTTGTAAAGGTTTCCGCTATTGTATATTATTTAAAGTTCTGATATGAAACCGTATTGTGATATCTTTACCCTTGTCGGGTTGGGGTGTTACAATTTATGGTATTAGAGCTCTAGGGTTTAGGACCCTTAGAGCTTAGGCTATGACTTGTGAGGATCGGGTAGACATTAGGTTTTAAATCGCTCGGATATCTTTGATTCCTTTTGGTATCGTTCGATTTGACTTGATATTCTTTTGTCTTCACCGAGTTGGCACTCCTCTTTTCGCATCGAATTTTATTATTTTGTCTTCGCACATCCGCTTGTCGATCGTTAGATGGAGACTACCAGCGAGCCGAAAAAGTTAGGGCCGACCTGCGCTGTCGCAACGGTCCACCGAGCCGAGAGGTTCGTGAAGCGAAGTTACACCCAACCGCCGTCTTCTTGGAGGCATCACGATCTTCTTGGAGGAAGTTGGACGGAGCAAAGGAGGCGTAAAAGACGGAGACAAGATTCAACCGGTGGCCGAGAAGGTTCATCTACTTCATATGATTTCAGGCGCGACTTATGTCACCGATTCGTTTGTCATGCGTTTTGAGACGGTTTGATATTATGTTAAGTGATTCGATCCGTATTGCTTTTCTCTCGATTTTTGAACTCGGTTCGAGTCGTGAAGTTTTATCGCTTAGCATTCGGCATATCTCGACTTTTCTTTCTAGATCGTCAAGAATGAGTCATGAGGAGCCGCTTTACGCAAGTTGGTGGCTTCGTTTGTTTGGTAATACGGTAAGTTGTCCGATGTGTTATATGTTGCATGAATGTGTATCCGTCTTTTGGTATGTTACTTGTTACCTATATGTTATCCGCTTTGTTCGATATTAGTTATGTGGTTTTGTCATGACCCGAGATGTAATATGATGATAATAAGGACTTGTTATGTGATGCAAGTATTATGACGCCCGATCAACGCGATAATACCGAGATCATATAATTTGAACTTATTGAAATCATATGACGTCTAGGAAATGCCCAATGGTTGATACGTGAATGGAATATGACTTGTATCCGTTATTTGGCACCTCATGTCCGCTTGAAATTTGCACCTATTTGTGAGATTTTCGTCGATATCTCATTACGTATAAGTTTTGTGCTGGACCGAAATTGTTATGATTTGTGTGAACTATGGATTGCTATGTTTGCTCTAAATGCGACGCCTGCAACCCTTATTGTGGTCATAGGATTTTCGTGAAGTGTTTGAGAAATATTAAATCCTTTTAGTTTGAGTATCTGCGACTAGTGAGACTGTTAGGATTCGTTCTGCCTATGCATATGATTGTTTTCGCCCTTAGATATCTGAATAAGTTAGAATCTGTCGTTTGGTTTTCTGCGTCTCATCTGTTATCTGCCATTACTTGATAAGTATATAATTATCTGTTATAAGTATTTGACTATTGATTTGACTTCTGAGAAGTATGAGTTTGAATATCCTGATAAGAAATCCGTTTGTTCTAAGATGAGTTCCGTGTTTGTTTTAATTTCCTCGAAACTCTGAAATCCGCATTTGTTCTTTGTCTGTTCCGTCTTGTCCAATTTCGAGGACGAAATTTTCTTTTTAGAAGGGGAGAGTTGTAAAACCCTAAAAATATAAACGCATAATAAGACTATTTTACCCTTGAAATCAAAATTTTAAAATACGTAAAATATAATAACGTTCATTTAACGAAACTAAAACCTAACTTATGAATATTTAAAACATAACGTGTATATAAATTAACGACGCTGATACGATTTAAAATAAAAGTCACGCAGATGAACTTTGGACCTCGTCTCTTCCCCTTAGTCGAGTATGCAACTAGTAAAAGCCTTGAGCCATTTGTTTTGTGATCCGATTTATTCCTCAAAACCCATATGCCTCGTTTTCCTTCTTTTGCCAGCCGAGGGTACACTTGAGCCCATGGAGTCCGGTTTGGGTTGCAAGCCGATCCACACCAAAAGCCATCATAACCGATCGGTATATATACCTCATGAAAACATCAAAACTGAAACCCTAGCTTCTACAAAGTCACGGCAAAAGTTTTCCCTGCTTTCTTTTTCTTTCCAATCCGTCCGCTGTGGTTTTCTTTTGGTTCGGTGCAATCTGTTCGAACATAGCCAAGGTATGATCGGCCTCCTTCTTTAGTCTCAAACTTTGCATGATAATCGTATAAAGAGTGAGCCGTGTAATATGATTAATATACCATTCGAATTGATGCTAAGCCTTGTGACATGTAATAAACCATTCGACTGAATAAGGGATCATGCGTTAGGGTTTTGTGTAGTCATGTGATCGTATCACACATATATGTGCCACGCCTTTGTTGTGCATGTGTGACTTCAGAGACCTACATACTTGTACCAATCATATAACATTAACGCATAATAAGTAACATATACGTAGTCGCATGAAATCATAAACATGTATTATATATGTATGAGTTAACGCATGGTTAGGTAATAAGTTGGGTAGTTATAAGTTAAACGTGAATAAACATGGATCATGAAACTTTGATTTGCGTTAAGAAGGTTGTGGCGATTTGCATGCATGGTTAAAGTATATATGAGCTTGGGTTGACTTGAGAATGGTTAAGCGAGGTGTGTGTGTGTGTGTCGATTTGCTTATGAGTCGGAAAACAACGAGGGTAAATTGGATTTGCATAAGTTGCGTGTATTTTGAAACAAGGAAGAAGAAACGGTGTTGGCTTGGTTAATCATGTAAGTTATGAAGGCTTGTGTAAACTATTTTGGAAGAGAGTCCTAAAATCTGTTCTTGACATTTATAAACCCTATACTTTGAAAGATGATCATATAAGCTCTCAAATAAGATAATTGTCATATTAAACCCTTAAGTTTAACATTTGTCATTTGTAACCCATAAGTTTGGCTAATTAATGATTAATACTCTAAAATGTCGTAATTCGTCCGTCACTAAGAATAAGAATATACTTACAACTCTAAGAATGTTAATGCGATGAATCCGTTATAACTTAATGATGCTAACAAGTATTAAATAAATCATAATCCGTGTAGATTCATTGAAGGAGACGCGACGTTATATCTTCGTGATTCACTGCTCGTTTGCTTTTCTCATTTCCTTTAAGGTATGGATATTACGACCTTTCAAGAAGGTTCCTTATGACGTTCTTTTCGTTAGCTTTCCTATTTTACTTATTAGGTTTCCGATGCCATTGCTATGAACCCTTTTCCGATTGTTTGATCATTGCTTATATGAACTTGCTTTATTGAACCATGCAATATCTCGATTTGAACTTGTGTTATGAAGACTCGATATGCACATTTGTTGAACCTTACTATGTTTAATTATGAACTTCTAATTATGAATGTATGATATATGACCGTGATATGAACCTTTGACTTCGAACATTTGATATGAACCCTTCTCGATTTGTTTGATGCGTTGTTTATCCGAAACTTCATTTAGCGAACCATGAAATATCGATTTGGACTTTATGATATGAAACTTCCGATATATATATCATTGACTTAATGTTGAATTATGATACATGTCATTTATGACAACTGCTTGACCTAAGTTAGTTTGACACCCGAGCCAAATATTTCACTAGTCATGGGGATTCCATGTCCGTGTCGTGATGCACCTCGACATGACTCTAGGGCGATAGAGTGATGTTCGCCACGCCTTTCGTTATCTGCTTATGAGCTCGAATTATGGAATATGGCCGCTATCCGTCTGTTGGGGTGTATGGATGCATCCTAGATCCGATCTGTTATCCGATATGATTTCGTGAATGATGTAGGTAGCTACACGCGTCTTCACAAAATTCGGGAGCTAGCTACTCTAATTAGTTTACGAGGTTACCTTCAAGAAGAAAGATATTTCGATATGATATGTTTTGGGCTCGTGGTAGTTAACTAAATCTTTATCTGTTATTTCTATGTTAAGTATTCTAATTATGATTCGGTATGTTCAAGTGTTAATAATTATGTGCTCGGCTTATTATATGTTATTATATGTGTTTATGCTTTTGTATGTTTATGTGACTACCGTCTACTATGCTAGGTTATGATTAATATGTTTAAATATGATTCGCATGCTGTCATCTGATGTTATGTTAGTTTATCGTTATGTGAATTCGTTGATCTGTGAGATGAATGTGATAGTGTGAAGGTAAGTATCCTGAAAGTTAGTAAGTATGATTGTTCAGTTAATCTGGTGAACTTTGCCTATACGTTAGGGTATCTATCTGCTTATGTTTGATCTGCTATGTTAAAACTCTGCTGATGTTAAGATTTGATCTGAGAACTGGTTTAGCTTATGATATCTGCTCGATAATTGCTAATGGCTATGTTATATCTTTGTCTATTGAGTTATAGTTTGTTCATCGTGTTTTGATTCAGTATCGTGACCGCCATGTTTAA